>NJRP01000012.1:1385843-1454725 GCA_003063835.1 Aphaenogaster floridana | reverse complement strand
ACGAATATCGATCCACAAGGGGTGAAGCGAAGTATAACGACACGAGCCATCAAGCATCGGAGAGTACGCGACGGGACCTGACCGACTTTGCACCTCGTTAAAATTGCATTAGATAGACGCGGAGAAAAAGACGTCGCGCGCGCGCGAGACGTCCGTCGTCTGAGAATATGCACTACGTTGAAAAATGTAAGCAAGGTGCCGGATAATCGCGACGCCGCGCTCGGATTACATCCTTAAGGCCGATCCCGCGAAGTTTCAACTGAGGGGGAGATGAAGCTACCTGTGCGATGGGAGATGAAGGCAACGGGGACATTGTTTGCGCACTGAATTATGCAGCATTCATATTCCCAGTCGAAAGAACGCGAGGGAAGTTAACCTGCTCATTAAAAGTCCGCGACGATCTGTGGGCGAGGATGTCTCGCTGGAAGACAGAGGAACGCAAACGTTTGATGTCTGGCTTCCCCCGGCCATTTCCCGTCTCTCGCGTATATTTGTAGAATGTTATTGATCAATCCTTTCCCGATTCCTTTCAGTCACGGATTCAATTACAAAATGTAAATATTCCGTGTCAATATTTTAACATCTGTACATTGTGCACTAATATAAAAAGTTTGTAAGTCATGAGAGATTTTAGATTGGCGTCGCGACTGAGATTAGCCAGCGCTAAAAGCGACTTTCTCGCAGGCGAGAGGTTTGCGTGAACTTTTATCATCACGTGACTTTTTCAAATAAATTAATTAACAGTCGAGGTCAGCGCCGCGCTAATGCAATACGGTAAATATAATTTGGGCGTTAAGCTCGACGAGTTTAAATTCGATACATCGCGAGTGTCCGGCTAAGCTTTATTACATGATACCTATAGGATAATTAAACTGTTGTTCCGCAGCGATATGAAACCGTATTATAAATTGATTAACGATATTTAACGATCCCTCCTCGAGGCGTATTACGTGCGGAAATATAAATGTTGAACTCGATGTATTTACATGCACGCAAAATTGCAATTTCGCTCGCGGTGAACCGACGATGTGCTCGCTGAGCACGAACGTGCTGCATGTTGGTCAGTATTTTCGGGCATTTAACGTTAACATGTAACTATCTGATACACGCCCCACACTTCGCATTCAATTACGATAAAAAAACAAAAAGATTCTCCCGCAATTGTAATATAAAAACACACACACACTCACACGCGCATGGCGAAGCCGCAGTTACCTAAATAACTGATTACATCGAGAACATACCTGCACTCCTACTTCTGTTAGGCCTGATCCTTCCTCTCACGATTCGTAGACAGCATCCGTAGCGAGGAACACGTAGATTTCGCATTAGCCGAACAATATGCATAATAAAGGGACGGCCGCTTTTTCCTCACGTGGCACATTTGATTATCGTAATGTGTATCTTGTCTATTTGAGCACGCGGTAAAATGTTTTCAAAGATTTTCACGCGCGAGTCGATGAACTCCCGTATTTTCTGTCGTATAAAAAGATCGTTGAAACTGCGAGGTCGCGATTACCGTAAACCGAAACGAAAATGCGAACGCCGTCGATCCGTGAGAAGCAAATACACACTTCGAAGATACGATGGATTGATTGACAAAATGTGAGAAAAGCACGTCAGAAAAGACTCGAAATAATATAGTATTTTACAAATCATGACCGACAAGTTCCAAAATGGAAAACAGAAAAGTTAGCGTTACGCCCTTGGAATTTTAAAACGACGCAAACAAGCCAAAGATCTGTTTGTTTGCGTTTGAAAATCTGATTACAGAAATAAAAAGATTGATGCGTTTTGGCTCACATTGATCTTATCTGTACTCTCATTAATTTTGAATCAATAAATTGTCCGCATAGATTTTTATTTTTATTTCTTATATCTAATTTTATTTTCATTTCTTATAATATCTAATGTTCAACGAACAAATCTAGTTAAAGTTGCAAACAGATCGTACATTCAAGCCTTTTCTAATTTGCATTGTCATGATAAACCCTTATTAAGAGCTTCGTGTTTTAATCCAAACTTTGCAAAGTAATAAAAGAAAATTGTAACGCATCCTGGCGCAATCTGCTGGTATGCAAGTCAATTTTACTTGGTAAAATCGCTATTTCTCCTCGAAATAGCCACGTCGGAAGGAACATTTGCAAAGAACATAAACACACGGACGACGTAAATGCGATGGAAATCACGGCCGTAATGGAAAGAGCGGGAACGCGGACTGCACACACATATCGTGTCAAAAAATATGTCGCGATACATAGAAAAAATGTTCCAGTTGTCGCATGCCCGATAAATCAATCCCCGAGCTTTAAGCGCATTCCGATTGGCCATGCGGCGTTACGGCGATTCGGCGAAATAATGACTATTGGAAATATCGGGAGAGGCAACGACACCGCGAGTTGTCGCGAGGGACTCCGTTATTAAGAACGTACGTAACGCCCCGAGATCCACTTTTATTCCGAAATTCATTCCCTTCAAGTTCTACGGATGATTTATGAGCACGTTTCATAAATGTAATAACTTATGCATATGCAGGACGTGGTAACCCGAGGACGGGCTAATTCTTTATAAAAACATTATGCAAAATAGTAAAATAAAATTCTTCCTCAAATATAATTATAATTTTCCCCGGATACGCGCATGTTTACATATATGTAAATTTTTATAAAAATGATTAATTTTTGGCATCGATAAAAAGAATGCGAATAGGTATTGTCTTCGTCGTCGCGAACGTCTAAAATTGTCAGCGTTTCTAAATTTTGTTACTTTTACTCGAATCGGCCGGAAATAGTCGGATGGTCTCGTAAAAGTCGTAATAAACTCCGTTACATGGAAAATAAAGTGTCACTGCCAAATCGAAGATAGAGATATACGCGTACAATGGAAGAATACTCTGCATCGTTACATGTGCAGTTAAGACATTCTGTTACGAAGCCGTAAAACCCCGGCTGCGAGAATGATAACCGATTCTGCTTTACGTAAGTGCAAGCACACTTTAGGTAATAATGGTACACAAGGATCGATTGAGCAACAAGTGAAGAACGCACAAGAATTTGTACGAGGTGTCCGTAAACGACGGACACATCACTTTCCCGTGACCTTATTCTTAACGAGCTACAATCGCGAGAGAAGAATATAAAAATTATGGGAAGACTTATACTTCCCTTCCTACACGTAATACTCGTCTAATTCCTCGATATGTATGTAAAAATAATAACACAAATAATATTTATTCTTCATATATTACTCTGTACTTTTAAACGTATATTACTCTGTACTTTTAAACGTAATTCTATGCGCTAGTCTAAAAACACAAAGTTGAAAAATTTCTCAAAAAATAAATATTAATAATACAAGCTAAAAAAATAGCATCTATCGTTCTACTTATACATTCCTTTCGCAGTTCGTTAAATACATTCAATCACGAGGTGTAACGATAATTATTTAATTAATAAACGCTATTTATTTGATTAATCAATTTCGAAATATTTTGACGAGTGATTTGATTTTTATTCGATGAATCATCTTTCGCTCGTTATTTCGAAACGCGCCGTAATTGCGCGCTTTTATTATAGAAAATCCGATTTTTATGCCATATCAGAACAAAAAGGGAAGAACAGCCGTTCGACAGTAGATATTACTCGTTAATATATTTTCCGGTGAACAAGAAAGGCTGGGTCGACTGAAAGGGGCATTTTTTCGTGCCGCGGGTGCACGAAAGAGCAAAAGGGAGATTATATTGATCCAAGTTACGAGCTGCTTATCCCGAGCCTGCCCCGGAGTCATTCACGTATACCTGTAATTCCTGTCGGTGAACATTACGTACACATTACTAAAATATTTTTGTTGTTAATATTCTCGCGATCAATGCATCGAAATACAGAAAAATTATTAATATTTATTTTTACAGAAAAGATAATTATATATCTTCGCGCTTCTTATATAAATTAAAGTCCATTTTAGACGTTCTTAAATTCGCGTTAGATTTCAGGATAGGACTCTATTTATAATTTTATACACCGTGTGCTTTAATATATTTAATGTATTTTATAAATATATATATTTAATGTATTTTATAAATATATAATATATTTTGATCTTTGACACGTGTAATTAAACATATTTTACATACGTGCGTATTTCTGAGTCTTCAAATATTTTTCGAATTAAACGACAGATATAATAAAATCATAAATAGAATTCTATCTCGAGTTCTGACACAAATTACAGAGCGTCTAAAGTAGGTTTAACAACAGAGTTATATTTAAAAGTACAGTAATGTATGAAAAATTTATATGTGAGTGACGTGAAATAAATTTTGAGATGGATTTTGAAACGTAATTATGAACCGTAATTAAGTTAAGATTATTGAGATAACGCTAATAGCCATAATTGGCACACATGAAATTTCTACTATTTGAAATCAATACTGATGATTATTAAATTGTACAGAATTTAACACAATCTCGTGTCTTTATTTAATGAGTTCCGCAATTATACAACGATCCAGTCGTGCATTCGCTAATTGAGCAAAATAAGGAATTAAAATATCATTCTATATGATACTAATAAAAAGTTCGTGAGGTAACTAATAAAAAGTGATTATATTCACTTGCATTTGAAATCCTTGAAACGTCGAGCACATCATGACTCAGATATCTTTTTTAATTAAAGGATATAAATAAAAAATAAGCTTTAGCTTTCGCTTTCCTGCTCCATCTATATTAGACACGTATACGAGTCTTATTCTTTTATTTCTTTTTCTTAGTTTTCTTACTATTCCCCTAAATTACATTATTTCTAAATTACATTATTTTGCAATTACGTTTCCTCAAATACTTATTGCACTAACCCTCACAAAAATGTGTGTACGTGCACGGAAAAAACAATAAGGTTGCCACAACCACAATAATAGTAACATTTGGTACAGTCACATCCTGTGGTTGTCACATTCACATTGTTTTGTGTAGTGCATCTATATATGTTTGTCTCAATATTCACTATGTTTGTCTCAACATTCACTACGTTTGCTGTACCAAATGCATATAGTTGCCTTCACATCAATGTGAATGTGACAACCACAGGACGTGGCTGTACCAAATGTTACTATTATTGTGGTTGTGGCAACCTTATCGTTTTTTTCCGTGTGGGTGTATATGATGTGTAATTGCAAGTGTCCGCAGTATATTAAGCTCGAGTCCATAAGTTTGCTAAGCCCAAACGACTGTGCGGATCAGTCATCAATGCGGGCGCGATTTAAATGAGAGCTAATAAACTAAGCGCGGTCTAAAGTTTTGCCGGCTTAATTATTAAACGATTGTTTGCGACGATAACGTGGCTCGTTCCGCGCACAATGCCTGTAATCGCCGGATCATTACAGCGTTACGGCGCGGGGTAGCGGGTTAATCAATTTCTTGCCATGGCGTTCATCGCGTCGGAAGAAGCGCGTTAATCGTCATCCCGCGATCCCGCCGTATCGCGAATCGCGGCACTACTGGATGGATTTTCGGTTAACGTACAAGAATAGGACATAACTAAACTGGAGCGAGAATAGAACGAGGTTGGCACTTTACGGGGCGTTTCGTGGCATCCGCGATAAAACCGTCGTCACCGCCGCGCCGCAGCGTATACCGTAACGTTATTGATCTTTGTTTACGGTGAAAGAGCGACGCCGTGTGAGAAGCTGTAAAAAAGCTCCACTCGAACGGGCGAAACAACGTCGGCCTTCCCACTTCGAGATTAGCTGGTAAAAGTACCGCCGAAGTTTGCCGGGGGAGAAAATAAATGGAAACGCGAAGAGCTTTCGCTATCGAAGACTGCTGCTGCCTTCTTGGGCGTGTAATTGATACATTCTCCGATACAACGAAAATATGCAGGAAGTATCTGAAATTTGCGTTTACATCCTCCATATTCGCGTGAGCTATTTTTAAATCCTATTGAATTCTATTGAATGGAATATTGGGAGTCTTCGGAAATTTATAGTTTGCAAGAAGCTTTTCATTTTTTAATAATAATAAGATTAGGACGAAATTGTCAAATATAAATGAGAATAGGCCAAATGTCGGTCAACCGCGGATCTTGGTGCGTAATAATAATTTTTGTGAATTCCCTGTTCATGCGAAATGCGCGCCGCATTTTAATATTTAATTGCTTATCGTTACAAAAGTTATACCGACGTCATATTGTTTGGGCGAAGCTTGGGCAAGAATTTTTTGGCCAATCTGTCTATATTATAAAACAAACTTGTTTAAATAACTAATATAACATCTAAATAATCGAAATATATGATATAACTTTATAACAAATATTAATTTCAAAATTTTTCAGCACTGCTTTCCGGAATTTCCGACGTTAATCAAGTCTCGCTTTAATTATAGTAATGTATATTGCCATTTGTTTTAATGAAGACCAACGTGCCAGAAATCGCCAGCCGTAATTAGAATTTAGCACGGACACGTGTGGCTTGAATATATTCCCAGCGAAGATATTAAACAATTATGAGTTTTTAATGCATGTTAAAAAATCGAGTACAGCACAACAAGTGTGCGGCATGAAGTGGTGCAGCTTTTAAATTGCTCCGCTTTTGACAAGAGTCGCATTACCGCCGTACCGCCCGCGAGAAGTACACGTTATAACGGTTAAAAAATGCACGCTGCGAAAGGGTTAATCAGCAATTTCTCTAGCAAAAGTTACTTGCTTTCAAATCAGCTTATAACTCGAGTTTGTCTGCAACTTTTTGCCATTACGGCCCGCTTGAAAATGCAAACCTCGTCAAATTCCTTACAAGCTCAAAACTCCGTTGCTGTATTTTCGCGATAAAAACGTAAATTAAAAACCCTCTCCGTTACATCGTCTCGTAAAAAAACATCGATGTTACCTGAGGTGCACACTTTCATGCTTTGTAAAAACCATTTTCAATCGTTTACGTTGAATTCGCTGCATTGTAAATGTTTTATATTATCTGGAAAGCAATCAGAATGCAGCGTAGTTTTGTTCGCGTATGAACATTGTTTGATTCGGTGATGAAATTTGTCTCGCCTTTATCGAACGAACAAAGCACAAAACGTGACGGCGGCGGTGGCGGATCGACTACGAAGTGCAAACTATCGGGGATACTGATCTCCATTGTTGCAACTATATAACGTACGGCGCCTTGTTAACGATATTGACCCTCTTACGAAACATTTGTTTTAGGACGTAGCAATCATGCCGCAATAAAACGACCGATCCAGCTAACGATTTAATTGCGCTTGGACGCGACAGCGCGCAAAACGTACGTTCCAGATACATTTCGCGCGAACAGTGCGAGAGTGCGAGAAAATGTGCGGAAACTTTGAGCCTGTAAAAATCCGGCCTGGAACAATTCCCGCTTCGTCTTTTGAGATGCAAATGGAAGCGAGATCGAAAACGAGGAGCCTCCTCAAAGGCGCCAATTACTCGTGATTTAATTCTGAACGTGACAACTTTTTTCGGTGCTGTATTTCCTTCTGAATTTTTGAGACGCGTCAGTAGTTCTACGTAAACCGTTTCCTTTATGAAAATGATGGAAGAGAAAAGGGTGCCGATATAAAAACCACTCCACTGGAAAGCAAATTACAAAGAGAGGCCTTTGCTCCCATTCAATATTCTCTAACGTGTTTTTTCTTCGGGAAAACAATCCCGTATCAATTTTTGAGGAATTATTGATATAATCCCCTACGTCCAATATACTGTTTGATAAACGTCGTTATATAAATATTACGAGCGAAATTTCAAACATTTCGTTCTCAACGAAGTTCTTCACAAACTTTTTCACATAAACTTCAATATTATATATCGCAGAAAAGAGGAATTTCTAGAGAGAGATAAAATTCTATCAAAATAAATATTACAGTAAAATAGTAATTTCCATCAAATAAAGTTTGTTCTTCAAATAAGTATACGACGTACTCTATATAAAAGCGCGTTTTAATATCGTCGCTTTTACAAAGTTTCGGCGAGTATACTTGAAATATTTATACATTGTTGCTAAAAAAAAAAAAGAGCGAACGCAGTGTAACTGGCTAATAATTCACTCTGGACTTTCTCTCGCGCGCGATAAATTCGTTAACGTACACAACGCGGCGACGCGTCGCGACGCATTAACTGCGCCGAGCTTTTTTTGAGAGCTATGCGTATAATGCTGCACATTTTGTTGGACGCGCGTCGATAGTATAACTAACGAGCTTCGGATTTTTGCCGTATGACCATTGACCGCGTAAAAATACGAGAGATAAATTTCACTCGTTCCCGTACCGTAGAAAAAAACTTTTGAAATATTTCGAGCAAACATGCACAAATCACGATGAAAATTTATGACGAACCGTCAGACGCCGAAATTGCGCGGCCGAATGCGTTATTGTAGGAGATAAAACTTGATGAAGAAGATAGTATCTAAAACGCCTGATTAAAATATTAAATTTATTCGCGGAATTTAATTATCGATTTCTCGTCGTCGATGAAACTGTTTATGGTGAAGCTCGCGGTATTCCAATTATCGATTCGACAATTTACAATCCTTTTTATCACGGCGCGGATTAAAAAAGAATTTCAATGCACGCGAGGAAATTTCTTTAATATCAATCTATTTATATCACCCCTGGAACTTTCATATCGTCATTTAGCTACCAATTAGGATGCTTTAATATATATTTTTGTTGCCTAATTTTTTCTCGTCTACGACATTATTTAGCACGACGTCAAAACTGGTATGACGCTTGCTTTATATAGGCCATCGATTCTACAACAAATTACTTACGCTCCATACTTCATATCCTCACATTCGCTTTTTTATATTCGTTACATAGTTTGTAGAAATATATAACAGAGAAATAAACGATTTCGAATCTGGGAGAGAGCGCAATAAAAAATCATTACCGGACAACTACTGAAATAAAAAATTTATTGCAAAAGTGAAGTGAGGGCAGAAATAGCAGCAATCAATATACAAGAATATAGAAGTTCTAATAGGATATTAATAAAAACAGTAGTAAAACAAAAATAGTTATAAAAATAGCATTGCGTTATTATCGTCGTTTTTAATATTAAAATATTTGTAGAATTCGGGCGTTATAAGGAGTACGAAAGCTACAAGGTTGCCACTCCACCACCGTTGCTCTTCGTTATCTATGCATACGCGGGATTGATATCACTGGACGGATTAATTTATGAACGGCGTGGCCCCATCACGTGTACACGGTGGCGTTGACGGCGATAAATTCAGCGGCACGCGTGCCGACGAATTTTCGATCGGCGGGGACTCGCGCCGGTCTCACCCTCCCGGGGTCCGGGGGTGAAAGTCGCCCCCGTTTAATCTCGCGCGGACGACGACTCGCGCGGCGGCGGCGGCGGCGGCGTCACGTCACCGGCCACGACATCCCAGGGCATGAATAATACGCGCATCGCGGGCTAGAATAATTTCACGTTGAATTCAAATCCGGGATCGATGAGGCCTACTCCCGCCGACGATCTAACCCAGTTTCGCCTACGAGGCGTGTACGGGCCGCGAGCGCTGCCGCGTCTCTCTCTCGGCTCTACCGGAGTAGAGCCGCGGCGAGTCGATAAAAACGCAATTTTGCGCCACCGTTCGTTAGCGTGCTGCCCCGTAGCTCGCGAGGCGAAAGAGAGCGCGTAAACGGGGTAACGTGGGGCCGAGAAGGTCGTGCGAAATTATTCCGAGTCCACGTAAACACCAGTTTCACCCCCGCGTCCGTCCGAAGGCGAGCGAGCCAATTCCGCCGATTGACCACAGGCGTTTACAGCAACTTCCTACATTCATATCGAATAGTATTACATAACTGCGGATTACATATATTTCCCGCGACGTGGCTTATCAATATATTGCATACGCGTCGTCGCGAAGTCCACCGCGACTTCGCGACCCCCGAATAATTTGCGTCTAATTCTCCGCGTCGGTCGCGCTTACGCGTTATCGTGTCGCGCGAGAAAAAATCGCGCGCCCCTTGGTAGGGGGTGAAGTTCACATAAACGATACCGCGATGAGCCGCGAAGTGGTTACCGCGATGCCTCTCACGGAAGACGGCTACGCACCACGTGAGCCACCACAGGACGACGTCGGCATTGTTCCATTGTTCACTCACCTCCCCGTGCGTAACGACCCCTCTCCCCGCGCGCCAAGTCGCCCTTTACGAGGGCGCGCGGTTGATTAACGAGCGCATCGCGTGAAAGTGCGGCGCGCCGCGCCGAACGCGACGAGGGCTCGCATGTCGCGCCTCAGAAGAAACGTGATCCCGACACGCGTACCCCTCCCTCCCGCCCGATCCCCCGCGAACGCAGATTAATCAGGGGGTGGCAACCCCCGTCGCAGGCAGCGTCCGACGGACGGGGAAGTCGGCGGAGCTTCCGGACGACGACGGCGGCGGCTCCGGGTACATCGGCGCGGGACGCACGCGGGGAACTCACTGCGAAAGTCCGCGAGGAACTCGCAGGGGTGGGAAAAACGGGGAGCGCGCACTCGCGTGCGGGGCACACCACACTCGGGCGCGTATCTGGGCGGTCGGGCGGTCGGACGAGCGGATACGATACGACGTGATTACGCGCGTGGGATTTGCGCGGGGTGCGTGCGAGGTGCGTGTCCGCCGCGTGATAAGAGAGCGCGTAGGTAGATCCGCCCCGCGACCCTCGGCCGACGAAGGTTCGTCGAAGACTGGTCGGCCGCAGGGTGGGAGGGCTCTTTTTCAAAGGCGGCGTTTTCTCGACGTCGGCGACGGCGTCGTCGTCGGCGGCGGCGGCGTCGGCGGCGGTGGTGGCGAAGCTTCCGGATGGAGGGTAACGGGCATGCGTGTGACGGATGGCACGATCGGCACCGCACGACCGTGCACAGGGTGTGCCGGGGAGAAACGTGTGATCCGGAAATGATAGCTTGCGGTCGCTCGCTCGCTTTGAAACGCGTGTGCATGCGCGACGACGACTCGCGTGTTTCCCTCGTCCGAGTATGCGGTTTATGACGGTGATGTAGATTAGGCTGCCTGTGGAGCTTTGATTCTCCTGCTCGCTCTCTCTCTCTGTATCTCTCTCGTTTTCTCTCTCCGAGAGCAATCGGGGAATCGCGTTTCGCTCTCGCCGAGCTAAAAGGGTATCGCGTTTCGTCGGTGGGTTCATGTTATTAACAGCGAATTTCCGCTGAGATTTGCATACCCGATAACGGCACGTTATAATAGTAAAAAGCTGTAATTGATACGACGGATCTGACTTTCTGCTAAAATGAAGTTCGAACGAACGTAGTGATCTAAAATGTATTGCGCAATAAGGGAAAATATTCTTGACTTAAAAAGCAAGAGTAGATTTTCCGCGTTTAATTCTACTGTAAAATGTCGGTTCAACCGCACTGCGGTAAAGCGAAGTTATTGGATCACCTGATATCTCGCCCACTCACGGATCATCCCTATTTTCCGCTTCAAGCCCCTTATCGCGGGGCAATCTTTTTCCTGACGACTATCAAATGCTTTTTGACATTTGGCGAGACTTACTATCTGATTGCCTTACCCATCAACATATATATACATCAGCTCAAAACTTTTATCCAAATCCCTAATGCCACTAAAGCGAAAATGTCTATCAATCTTCGAATCTCGATAAAAAAGGAATACATAGCTGCTATTATGAAAATAATAGCGATACTTCGATATTTATTGTATAAAGTTATTATATAAAATTTGCAGGCCCATCTATAATCTTGAAAGCATGCGGCAAAAATGTTAATAAAAATTAAAGACGAGTTCGACTCACCAGCCTGCAATGCCGTTTGGTTGTATCTCTTGCAAGAATATGCCAAGCTCGTTCTTATCCTTATTCCGAAGTCCAACCACGCTGAATCCCAAACTGGTTCCTTCTGGTTTATATAACTAGAAACGCATAAAATTATCTTGATCAGCGAGATACTTAATAAAACATAATTTTGCTGTGATCTTTTTCTCCGTGTAAAAAGTGAACGTGAAAGAAAACTTTAACGGAATACAAAGAGACTCTTGTGTAAAGATATCCTAAGTAATATCCTAAAAAAGTTTTATGTCTTATAAAAATTTACCTGCACCGTAAATATTTGTCGCCCTTGTGCCGCGGCTTCGATGACTTTTTTAAACTCCTTTGCATAAGTAGGGGTAGTTATAGGTGGCATTCCTATAACTTCTGAAACAAGACTGGGGCTGGTAACCTGTAACAAAGTAATAACAGATTCTTCAATGCATAAAAAGCACATGGCTGATCCTCACAAAGATACAACGATAATGGAAAATTACCTGTGCGCTTGTATCCTCGCTACTGCTGTGCAGTAACGGAGCGACAGGAACTCTCTGATCTTCCAGTTCGCTGCTATCTTGATACAGATCTTGATACATGTTCGGTCCGAGAGGTTGCACCGGAGTACTCGGAACGGAAAGCTCCAGCTGCCCGCTGATGTTGATGTCAAAATCACCAGGCAAGATAGACGGATGATGCGTCAATTGTGTATTCAGTTCGATCAAGGAGTCTTGAATCGTAACTATGCTGCGAAATACTGGATCCTCCAACAATGAAATCAGCGACTTCAGATCCTGTGACGTGTGCATCTGCAGCTTAGGATCGTCGCAATCTTCTACTCGTTCCTGCACGTGCTCCAACAAGTGGAGCGCCGTAGATATATCTGTGACAAATGACAAAACAAACATTAATTAAAAAATAAAAAACTCGATAGACCAACATAAATTATATTTATTAAAATTTTTTGTACGTCAGATAATCAAAATAAAAGCGCAAATATAGTTACGCTGCATATTTACCTGCGCTGAGCGGCATGTCGGCTTCTTTTCCTCTCTGGCCAATGCTCAAATTCATACGAATTCCTCGCGCACCCAACTGAAATATGAAAAAGATGATATTTCGTGCCAAAATATTGAAATTCGTCGCATGTCAAGCGCGTCGCGCAAATGTCATATTCTCTTAACCTCAAAACGCGATAGGACACTCGTGAGTCGAGAACAATTCATTCCAAGGGGAACACCTCGACGAACGATTAATTGTCATTAAGCGTAACATCGCCGTGAGCACATCGCGAATCAATATGTGGTTGCGAAGCGGAGCCGCGGGATCGTCCTCGGGAATTCCAGTACTCACCTCAATTCACGGGTCGCGCGAGAGGCGAGAACGCGCGTTTCCTTCCGCGAATGCGATCCTTACGGTCTCACGCGATAACGGAGCGATCTCATTACAATCCGCGAGCGACGGGCGATTGCATCCTTGGCGTCAGCTGACTTCACCGAACTATATATCGCGTTATCGAGCTCCTTCACGTACACGCCAGAGGATCCGGAGCGGGCACACATTCCAAGCGGTCGGCGACCACGTGGTCCAGCGCCGCGCCATTTTCAAACGTTCAAACTGAGCTCGGTCTCCGTTCTATTACAATTCGCGTCAGATTTCAGGATAATATAACAATTATATAATTATAATTATAATTTAATATAATAATTAAAAATAATAATATACATTTTGTAATTATATTTGTATTATAATCATATAATTGAATTATAATTATATAATACAAATATAATTATAATATTTATTATTAGACCACAGAAGATATTTGTTTTGACTCAACTGGCCAATATTTTAATTTAAATTAATATATCGCGAATCGCGACATTTTTCGACCATGGATTTTGGTCCTTTCTAAAGAGAGTGAAATTAATTTTAATGTAAAGAACTTGTTGCGAAAGATATTACCTCAGCCAGGATTTCAACCTGGATCTCCCTGCAATACATGCGGGCGTCGTAGCCAGTTCGACCACCGAGGCATGTGGTAATATTTCTCGCAACATTCGATGATGTTAGAGCACCAATACTTAAGTCAATGGTGATAAATAAACAAGAGATGGGATATTCTTCGCCAGTAAATATTAAACCACAGAAGAGATTTGTTTTTGACTCAACTGGCCAATATTTTAATTTAAATTAATATATCGCGAATCGCGACATTTTTCGACCATGGATTTTGGTCCTTTCTAAAGAGAGTAAAATTAATTTGAATGTAAAGAATTTGTTGCGAAAAATTTTTTAAGAATTAATTTTGTTAACTAATAATAATATTTATTATTAGTATTATTAATTATTATTATTAGTAATATTAATTATTATTAAACGCGACGTATATAAAATGCAGAAAATAAAATAAAACCCTACAGTTTTATATGCTATGTACTTTGTATCAATTGGTCTATTCTTTTTGGCTGCACTTCTGAACTAGTGCAATAAGTTAGAATGAGACAAATATATTTTCTTTCATTCTAACTTATTGCACTAGTTCAGAAGTGCAGCAAAAAGAACAGACCAAGTGTTGTGATTCGGGCCGAGTTTTTCGCGTATGCGCGGCGAAAACGACGGTTAGGTATATATCATGTGGCGCTGTAACGGGCGCTAATAGCAAATAGTCAAATTTAGAAAAATGCTAGCGGAAATGTAATAGAACATGGCAGATTAAATGTAAAAACCAAACAGAATCCTGCTGTTTCATAATTATTTAAATGATATTGCTGTCAGATTGTGTCAGCAAGCTTTGTTTCAAAGAGTTTAATCTGGATGTAACTGACGTCAATTTGCTGCAATATTCTGTTCAAATTTGCTGGCATACTGCTAACATTTTGCTTACTGGCTAACAAGCTTTTTACATCTTCTATATATTTGACAAAAATATATAAAGAAGGTTTAATCTTTAAGCAGGTTTGATACAACTGTTATACACAAGATATCGCATGACATTAGTATTATACATCATATACATGATATTATCAATCAGTTTTTTTTTACTTTCTCGCGAAAGTACTTGGTTGCACGAATAACAACATACTATAAACAAATTCGGCAAGAATATCTAATGGCCACGTACGTTGGCACACATGGGGAGCTTTCCAGTAAAAGACACATATCGGCACAGGAGTCATTCTATTTTTGTCTTTCACTGAATGTCAAACAAGGATAGAACGATTCCTGTGTCGATATGTGTCCCTTGCTGAAAAGCTCCCACAGTGGAGTCACCATCTGACACAACACAACAAGTCGTGGATGGTATTTTTGGGGAAGACGTTGACACTCCACTTTCCATACATCCATCTCATTCAATAGAACTATATCCCTCAAAGTGGTAAAAAATATGTTTAGCAGGACTCAGGCCCGCTATCAGCAGCTATTTCTGCTCCTTGTTGACCTGCGGTAGGATCTGTTGCGTGGACGACTATAGCTCCACGAGTTCCTGGGCGTGGTTGTTTAGCAAATGCATACGGAGACTACTGGTGTTGCGATTGTAAGCAATCGGTGTCTTGCACGATATACAATATATATCATGTGGCGCTGTAACGGGCGCTAAAATATTGTTAAATAATTCGGATCAATGAAAAAGATGATTAACTGCATATTGACGTGAAAGATTAGACAATACTCGATAGAATCTTTCTCAGTAAAATACTAGAATTTATTTTATGCCAATTAATTCATTAAATAAGTAATATGACAAAGTAATTTATGATATATCTCGTTGTTTCGAAAAAAATAAACTCAAGAAAGAGAGGACCGCCGATTGAAATCGGCGAGGATGGTAAAGGGCATTTACAGATACACATTAACAAAACACTAATCGAAATCGCTCTAATTGTAAGTTTGGTCAGAGAGAAGCTTCTCTCTGAAGCTTCTCCCCGATTGTCTCGTTTCGTCGCGAGTTGCACTCATTTTCAAACAAATGGTAGTGGCAAAAATGATGGAGGGAAAATCCTGAATCGGAAATCCAACCGCAACGAGGTTTAAGAAGAAGAAGATGGAGGAGAAGCATACCTCTACGTAAAAAAAAATTGGTGGTGCCGTCGTCGATACGGAACTGCTGATAGCAGACTTGGGGCTTTTTGAACATATTTATATCACTGTTTAGGAAGGCTCAAGCCCGCTATCAGCAGCTCCTTCTGCTCTTTGTTGTCCTGCAGTAGGCTCTGTCGCGTGGACGACTACAGCTCCATGAGTTCCTGGGCGTGGTTGTTCAACAAGTGCATACGGACTGTTGGTGTTGCGATTGTAAGCGGTCGGTGTCTTGCACAATATACAGACGATCTTCACTTTGGTGAGAATATCGCCGTCGTCAGTTGCTGGAAACCCAAGGATTGCCAGGGAGTATATACTGGAAATTCTTTAGGTTCCCAGGCACTGACGACGACCGTACGTGGCCCATACGTAGCCATTAGATATTCTTGCCGAATTTGTTTATATGTTGTTATCCGTGCGATTTAGTACTTTCGCGAGAAAGCGCACTCGCGCGCGCGCATCAACAAAGTGGTGCCGGGCTGCCGCTTTATAGGGGTATACGCGGCCACCATACCACTAACGCAGATGGTACTGTCCAGATAGACGGTGATATACAGTGTGTTACAAATCCTAAAATAAGTCTGTCGAACATGGAGGACATCACCATTGGTCAATCACTGAGAGTGATGACCAAGGATGGATCCGGTATTAACGGTAAAGGCCAAAATGTGTGTGCCATTCCTTATGTCTGAGGAGAATGTGACGAATCAGTCGGTAAAATAAAACCTGTGTCAGATGCTATAGCAAAGTTCATAATAATGGATTTGCAATTGCTTGAGATCGTGTCAGATTTCAGGATAATATAATAATTATAATTATAATTATAATTTAATATAATAATATTTAATATAATAATTAATAATAATGATAAATATTGTAATAATATTTGTATTATATTTATAATTATAATTAATATAATAATTATAATTACAATAATAATTATTATAACAAATCAAAGTAAATTATATTCGACGACAACTGGCTAAATTGATTAATTAGAAATATTCTTACTACGTTAGCGACCACGGGTTTTGGTTCATTTAACGAGCAGAATTTTAATAATTTTTTATGCTAACAAGCATCAAATAAGATCCTCCCTTCCCCAAAAACTGTAAAGAAATTATTGCGATTTATTAAGATAATTATTATAATTCAATTATAGTTATATAATACAAATATAATTATAATATTTATTATTATTAATTATTATTATATTAAACGCGAAGTGTAAAATGAAGAAAAAATAAAACCTATAGTTTTATATGCTATGTACTTTGTAGGTATGTATATGTGGGTTTTTATATATTTTTTTCATATGTGCTCATTCTGATCCTTTAAATGTTTCGCGTATTACACGATGCATAAAATTATAAATAAAATTCTAACTCAAATTTTGAGACAGATTATAAATCGTCAGGATTGATAACTTTAATTTCTGCATTTATCATTTAAGTATATCTGTGAATGCGTAATGGAATCAAGCGAGAAACATTGTTATAGCAATTAAAGTACCGGCGAAAATTGTTTTTCGCTGTTTACTTCATTTCATTTATTTACATGCACACTTTACTTATCGAACGTATATTACGATGTTACAAATATTACGATATTATTATAGCATTAATTGAGCTGCAAAATATAAAATTGTTGATGTTAAGTACGTGCATTAATCATCGATGAAATAATATTTACGCGATACTTCTCTTAAAATAATTAATTTTTTGTGAAAATAAATCTTGTTTTATCTCTTGACTCTACCTAACGAGAAAGATAAGCTACTTGATAGTAAATTTACAGAAAAAAGTAGATTGTAATTTACGTATAAACGCAAAATTTAACGCAGATTTTAATGTAAGGGAAACTGCAGCCAAAAGAAATGCCTTTTTATCAATGAAGATATTTTCTTATGAAAATGTTTTTACAGTTTGTAAAACTGTATCAGTTATTGTTTAACACTGTTAAAAAAGATATGAAATTTGCGACACATTTACGATACTGCGGTAAATGAAATTTACAAACTGAGTATCTGAAATAAAAATTCTTGCACTTGTATAGCTAAATTCATATACGAAAATGAATTTTAATCACTAATATGAAATTTAACACACAACATTGAATATTAAAAACTCGTTTAAGATTTTTTTGAATACGCAAGGTAATAATACATATTTTCGATTGAAAATGAGAACATTTGTATATGAGCAAACAGATGAGCATAGTAATATTACTGCTCGATACTTTTATTTTCGAAATACCACTCCTTTAATTTTCAACTTCGTATTTGAAATTTCATATACGGTATCTGCATAAAAACTTCTTACATTTTATATTATTTTTAATACAGATTTTTTTAACAGTGAATAGCATTTATGGCGTACTTATAAGGAAAGCGAATTATTATGTTTAGATTTGTTTGCAAAAATAACCATTTTATTATTATATAAAAGAATATCAAAAAAAAACATTTCGGATGCCCTAAGAGAAAGATTTATTATGTTCCTTTATCTTTCTACCTTCCCCACAATTCAGACTCCGCGGAAGCATCGTTATTTGCTGTCTCAAGAGAAAAAGGTATCTCTTAAATATAATGCTCTTTGTGGAGTCGCAAGAAAGGACGTCCCACAGAAAAAAGGAAGGGAAAAGATCTCACAAGATCATTATTAGCACCATAATTTACAAGGAGCTGACGTATACCGTTACTATCGAATTTCATTTTCCCGAATCTTGTATGTATTAACTTAATTCATTATAAAATATTTATTTCATACACGTGTATTTTTTTATATTTTATTACTACACATGAGATGAAATTTTTATATTATATATTTCAGAAAAAACAAAATTTTTTATTTTTGCAAAATTGTTAAGTTTAAGTGTTTGTTTAATACATGTAATAATGTAGTGTATGTTGATTCCGCCGCAGCAACAATATTTTAAAATTATGAATAAAGAAAATATACTCATTGTCAGTACATCTTAAAATAATTTAACAATTAAAACAGTCATAAGAAATTCTATGTTCCGCATTATGCTCGAGTTTTTTAAAATTCTTGAATTCCTTCACCAATCCATATGATTGATAACTGTATTTTTAAATTAAAACTTATACATTTTAAACTAAAAATAAAAGTAAAATAAATTGAATTACTCGCGAAACAGAGTATTGTGCGATATCTTTGTACACGAAGAAAATAATTCTCCACGCCACACTGCAAATTATTTCTTCAAATTATTTGCACGCGTAAACATCTGAAAATGACATATTTGAATGAAGCTCTTTTCACATCTTTCTTGTCGTTTTAGATTACGTCATTTAATACGTTTAAGCGTATTAAATAAAAAATTAATACATTCAATCGTATTAAATGACATGATTTAAAACGGCAAGAAATGTGTAAGAAGAGAGCTCCATCTAAAATAACACGCTTAGATTTGCAGTGTAGGCGTCTAATATGGCGAACCAAAAGGTTACGGACCCCTGTATTACGATGCCTGATCACCCCGCGCTTTATCCAGCCGATCGTTGAGCGGCTCGTTGACTCTCGTCGACGATGACGGTGCGATCTCGTCCTGGTTGACCTCGGCTGGGAGTCTCTAATCCATGATTCCGCCGCGAATCGGCCTCGATGACGAGAACCTACGCACCTACGCGCTGGGTACCGACGCTCCGCGGCTCTCGTTGGGCCCCCCCCCCCCCGCGCGACACGACGCGATCGCGCGTCGCCCGTTTTCCCGGATGGCCCCACGGAAACCGGACACACAATGGGTCCACTTCCGCTGCTGTCTCTTATACACATCTAGATGTGTATAAGAGACAGGAAACCGGACACACAATGGGTCCACTTCCGCTGCGTGCAAGGCCAGAGAAGTCGGACGTGGGGACCCCACCTGTCCGCCCCCGCGCGGACTGGTTACCCATGCGCCGCGCTCTGTGCCCTCCACGGGCCCCCTACGGCCTGCACGCGGCCGTACGCGGGGACCGCTCATCGGGAATGCACGATTTGCTCTTTCGCCGTTTTTCTCTCTCCACTTCCCCGGTGTACAGGTGTCCATTATTTCCGCGCTTCCCGCCGATTTCGACCGTCAGTTTGATTACGGGTGCCATTCGCGCCGCACGTGTGATTTCGACGTACGCTCGCACGCCTCTTTCTCGCGCGCGCGATCGGCGGACAGCACGAGAGACTCTTCAGGATCACTCCGGGATAGCGTAGCCTCCGCGGATCCACGACGCCTCTCTTCGCCCTTCCTCGCGCGCCGAAGGGACGGAGAAGCTTGCGACGGAAGAGCGGAGAACTCGGGGAGAGCTATCCCTCCCGGGTAAGATAGCTTTCTTTCTCTTCGTCTACGAGGTTCTTCCGCACGATTGGCAATTTTCGTATTCAGATGTCGAGCAATATCAAATCTGGTCATGTATTATGAATCTATTCGGAAACGATTACGAAAAATAAAGAACATAGATAAGGAAACTACACGGAAAGAACGGTTTTGCTAGAGTACCTAAAAATTTAGTTAGATACAGATTAGAAAATAAATTATGTTGGACCATCTAAAATAATTATGCTGGACGCCCAAGCTGTTTGCTAGGATGTCAAAACTTTTTGCAGCATTGTCATTATGCTTGAGCGTCCTACGTAATTATTTTGGATGGTCCAACATAATTATTTTCGGATCTGCATCTGGCTAAATTTTTAGATACTTCAGCAAAATACGTCGTTCTTTCCGTGAACGACAAGTATAGGACAAGTGACTATCATTTCGGACGGAATCGTTTCCGAATAAATTCATAATTATAACAAATATACATATGAAAGAGAGCCAATATCGGTCGTGGCGGATCTTGATGCCTAATAATAATTATTTTGTGAATCTTGCTTGTCAATTTAACATGTGAATTAATTCCGGCGTCATGTAAGGATTGTGTTTCAAGACCAACTTTGCGGTGCGCAGTTCGCATGAATAGGAAGATTCACAAAATTATTATTATTAGGCATCAAGATCCGCCGCGACCGATATTGCCTTTCTTTCATATTTATATTTGTTTAATATCATCGGTCTTATTCTTAATATTATTTGTTCATAATTATAAATTCATAAAAGTTATTCGTAATTGCTCGATTTAAATTATAATTTTACAGCCTTTGAGAATGCCGGATAAAAAATTAAATCGCGCTCTCGCGAGGGTGAATTTATTTTATCAAAATTTTTGCAGCGCTCTTATTTTCCTTGAAAAGAGATTTATTGGATCAATAAACTGCTTGAAAAATTCGTTTCAGAAAATAAGACTTTTCACATGCGCTTATAATAAATTTTTAGTAAACACAGTGATGACTCCTTTGCTATACGATTATATGAGAAGAAAAATATTTTCACAGAACATCACTCACGTAATTATATGTCTATATAAGGATAAAAAGTAACTGCTTGCATGACTGCAACTCGAAAACTTAATTCATTATTCCAATGACGTATCGCGTGGCGATTAACGCGTTGGAGCGTAGTACACGCTCGTATTGTTGTAATCACGATAATTACTCGTGAGATCGTTACGCAATTGTAAGATACGAGTATTATACGCGATCTTTCAGTCGCGCGATCGTACTCGATTGGCAATAATTTTCAAACGCAAAAATATCAGCCGTAAATTCAAACTGTCTGTAGCAGTAGACCCATCGTCGCCTCACCTCCCCGGCATCGTGTCGTCGTGCCCGAATTCGAATGGAATTAACATGGCACATTACCAGATAATAATTTGTCGTTGCGTGCGAAAGTTCCATTAACGTGAACGTCACACAACAATGACCGAATTCATTCCCGGTTCGACACGGGTACACACGCAACAATGCCATCCGCGTACCAATAGAGTTCAAAGCACCACGACAATAGCCCCTGCGGTGGAAGCTCGCGATGAAAAGCAAGCTACGGAAAGTAAAGCTTTCAAAAGGCTGATGCTACCCGAAAGCCCGAATTGCGAATCGCGTCAACAACGACCCTCAAACTGTCTCTTGTTTTCTCTAAACAACTCGTTTCTCTCGTTCATTTATCGCGATATTTCAGCGGCGTTCTTGCGACCCATCTAAATTCTCCGGTCTAAAAATTAATATCTCGTAACAGATTTTACGACGGGGCAGCAAAAATTAAAAACGCTTGACGCGCGAGCCATTTATTACACTTTTAACGTCTCCTTGGTCTCCTTCGTCCGCAGCGTTTTTAACTGGCGGTCTCCGCTCCTTGTCTGACGGCATGTTTAATTACCTTAATCCGAGTAATTTCCCGAAATAATTTGCATACGAGCGGCACGTCATAAATCCGGCGGCAATCCGGCGAGGACAATTGCAGAAATGTAATTTCGCGCGACGTAATATTACGCGAATTATGACGAACGGGCGCCATAATTTTCTCTCGCGGCCGATGATATTAACATCAGAATAAGCTTTTATACTGCGTTGTCGGTGACAGACGCAATTACCGAGGCGATAAACCATAACGCGATTAATAAGCAGTGCCGCTGCACGATGGACACCGATGGGACACAATCGGCGGACGAGCCGTGGCCATAGTAATTGGCACTCGTCACGAACAAGTACGCTCGCGCATCGACGAGTAAACATAAATTACCCCGATAATAAAATCCTCTTTATGATACGTTGTCGATATCATAAACATTCTTTTGTGACGTCATTGTAAACTCTCGCCGAGCTTGACCACGATATATTCCAAATTGTAGACCGATAAAGGCGAATACGTTAACATTCGTATCGTAAGTTTATACACTGAAAAAAAAATTTTTGGTAAACTTGTGAGATGCATTTATAGTATACTTTCTTTTGAAGTATTTGATTATATTATTACCATTTATAATAATAATAACAAAACATTTGTAATAATTATAAACAACGACAATTTGGATAACTTAGATTCGACCAATTAATAATTATAAACAACGACAATTTGGGTAACTTAGATTCGACCAATTAATAATTATAAACATTTGTAATAATTATAAAAGAGCAAATTTTGTTTAGTTGAGCCAACTAAATTATGTAATACTTATTATACGTTTAGTTGAAACTATTTCACCAAGGTGCTTGGTTAACCAGGCCTGGATTTTTATAACCACACGGAAAGAACGTTTTTGCTGAAATATCTAAAAATTTGGTGAAATACAAATCTGAAAATAATTTTGTTAGACCATTAAAAGTAACTAATTGTAAGTAGAACATTCAAGTATGATGATAATGCTGTAAAAAGTTTTAATAATCTAGCAATTATTTTAAGCGTCCTATTTAGTTATTTTTGATGGTTTAACAAAATTATTTTCAGATCTGTATCTGGCCAAATTTTTAGGTGTTTTTCAGCAAACCCATTCTTTCCGTGCAAGCCTTTCTTTCAGTGTATGTTGTAACTTGTAAGATTTAAATTATCAAACAACAATACAAATCATAAGTAGGCTGTTTGGAGTCAGCGCGGTACACCAATGCGCAATTTTTAATAAAACCAAATCAATATTACTTTATAGTCTATCGCATAGGACAACCAAAACGTTTCGGCTCACGTTTGAACCATCTTCAGTTATAATTATTGGAGATTAATCCGCATATGATAACCGCTTGATTTGCTACGAACCCGGGCTGTGCACACCCTTCAAAGGGTTAACAAGTTTGTTGTCTAATTAAATTATCCCATTAAATTGTCAAATAAGTAATTTAATCGCCATGATTTACTTTCACGTACGTGTTTCAATACACCAGCTGAAATGATTAATATTAAAGTACCGAAATAAAAAAACTGCTGCAAAAAGTTTTCTTCTAAAATCTTTCAAGACGCAAAATTATTTTGGAAGTTATTACATCCGCAAAATTATTTTAGAAGTTATTACATATCACATAAATATATGTGATAAATATCCCTTTTTCCTTTCGGTTAATGGTACCAAATGGTGATATCATCGCTGGGCGCACGAAGATGACCCTGCTCGCTCTTTCGTTTCCGATGATTGAACCCGCGCTCTCCAACGTCAATCACGATAACCGGATAGATAATGGCAAGCGGCTAATAATGTAATGCCTGAAAGTTGGAACCACGCTTCGTTGCCCTTACGGGCGTGTGCTGGTCCTTTGGCAGCCACGTACGTATACGAGAGCGCGAGGGTGACAGTGTGTGGAAGTGTTCAGGGTGAGCGCTCGTCAGGAATCCCATAAAGTTTAGTACACGATGTCCCCGCGTACGTATCTCGAGTACGTAGAAACGTCCAACGGCCAGAACAAATGGTTCTCGCAGTAGCTTTATCTGTATTTCGATTTTTCATGTATTGTTTTGTTTTTTTTTCCCACACGAGGGACAAAAACTAAATTCGCGTTCGTTGCACCTGGTCCTCCAGGAAAATTCGGAAGAAATATTCGAACGATTTCGAAAAACAGCTAAGCAATAATTACTCTATCTGCTCTTCTCACATATGTATTTTTTTTATAAACATATTTTTGTGAATTCTTTTATTTAAATATTTTTCCAATTAAATGTGAAATAAGATATTTATATGTATGTAGCGTGTAATTTTGAAAGATTTTTGTGTGCCTCCAGAATACATATAAACAATTTCAATATTTTTCCCTAGACACTTATTTCGTAAAAGAAAAATACACGTGGAAAATAGACGTAGCCTTCCGCTACGTCTGTTAGCCTGTCGCGTAAATAATTTCGAGATCTCTTGCATTATTAAATTTCAATACAAAGCTACCCCTTAGAAGAGTATTTCTCTCTCCTCGCATAAATTAAATTTCTTCTCTCTTTTCGAAGCGAGAAAGCACATTCGTGTCCGACTGTTCTCAATTTCTACTTCGTGTAATTTCACGGAAAATAACGCAAAATAATTTAATATTATTTTCATAATGCACATTTAGTAACGTTACTGTAAAAAAAATTGAAATCTCTTGAAAAGTTTCAGTAATAATAATTTTTTTCTAAAACAAAAAATATATCTCTTTTTCTCTTTTTATGTATCAAATATTCAATAATTCATTTTCAGATCGTAATAGCGATTGGCATGTATGCGACATAGTAATCTGTACATTTCAATATCACGATGAGGAGAGCTCACAGATCAATTAGTATGCTGCCAGCCATTTGGATACTCATCGTGTTAGATCTATTGGTCAATGGTAAGAACGTAAAAAATTAAAAATCCTTTCCAATTTTTTTCAGATTAAGTTTGATAGATATTGATAGATATACATTACTCACAGATTTCGACATGTTCTATTTTGAAAAAATCAGCAGAAAGACGAAACATTCTGTCTTTTTATCATTAATTAAACATGATCTGTAATCATGAGTAAAAATTATTTTAAATTCGTTAATTTAATGATTGAGATATTGAGCAACAATGATTTCAAATTAATAGCAATTTTCGCTTAAAATCGGAATAAAAAACTTCATGATGCTTTTCTGTTCGGCGCGGCAATTGTATCGCGCGTATTCTGAAAATGCGCTCTGCCGTTTGGAATTCGCATGTAGCTAAATAGTTCTGCGAACGTGCGAGCGAACAAATGGAGGAATACAGAACGATGTCACGTCGTACTTGCGAAACTGTTGGTCGGTATTGTGTCACTATCCGTGCCACTTATGGCACGAGAATATCGCGTTGATAATATCGAAGAGCGCGCGTTCGTGTTTGTCGGCTACAGGAAGTAGCCTGAATTTTATGCGAAAAGGAAATAATAATCCTGTCCACGCGAAATAATATATAAATAATAAAATCAGGCATGGACATCTGTTGCGCGCGCGATGACCGACACAAACGTGGCGCTAACGAGAAAACCATTATAGTTTCAGCGCAAACGACCTGCAACGGTGGTTTGGGTAGGGTGGTTTACGAGAGACTTCCGGATCAGCAGCTTCAGGGTTTCGACGACGATGTGGTAAGATCGCTGCGATTTCGGAAATACTTTACGTTCGATTCTTAACCATCACGTTCTAGCTTCTCGAATTTATGACCTGCCATCGTCAGTAAAACATCCTCGAAATGCAAGCGTTTTATTTCAGACATCGCGTCTTCAATATTAACTACAACGTTGCGAACTTCTATCCGCGCGGTACTTCGCGTGGAAACGATCGATCGGGTGAGATCGCTCCTCGAATTTCAATTTTCCACAATTCCGCGACGCGACAGGGTCGCATAGAAGAAGTCGCCGCGTGATGGTAACTGCGATGAGGAACGTATCCGACGTAAAGAAATTCCGTTTTACGACAGGTGCGAGACTCGGCGCCTCCGTTTAGGGTGTTGGAGAAGTGTCAAGAGCTCTGTCTGCGCGATAGAACAGCGACGAACAACCTGGTCCGCGCGTGTACGAGCTTCGACTTCCAGCCCGGCAGCAGAATCGCGTCCTTCAGCGGCGCCGCCGAGTACGAGGAGAGTACTTGCTATTTAACGAGAGAACAGGCGCAGCCGGAGGGCATCGGAAATCTCATGCTCGTACCGAACAGCGTGCACTTCACCGAGGTGTGCCTAGCGTGTGAGTATTCGGGAGCCAACATAAAAAAAGTATCATTGTGCGCACTGCGGTACATTTTATTAATTGAAATAGTCACTCTTTCACGAGCGCGCTTGTCAGAAAGAGACCGTAATGATTTTTTTCTTTAGTCCTGTACCTAATAGAACTGGAACGGAAAATTCTCCGCGAAAAGAGCTAGAAATAATTTTTCCTCAAGCCAGTCTGGAATTCTTAAATGACCTGTCTTTCATAATTTCTCTCTAATAATTTCCGTTCATCAGAAATTAAGTTAATACTGCCTCTCTCACTCTCAGCCGACAGAATAGAGAGGGAATGCCCGAATCGTCGTTACGTGTTCGAGAGGCATCCAAGAAAGAAGCTGAAGCTACCCTTGACAGACATCAAAGAAGTCAGCGCGGCTAACAGAACCGACTGCGAAGACAGGTATACACGCGAAGATTAAAAATTACTGCGCGTCATCAAAAAATAACATTTTAATTGTTTAGATGCCTCAACGAGTTCAGCTTCGTCTGCCGATCGGCGACATACGACACTGCCCTGAGAAGCTGTTCTCTCAGTCGCTTCACCAGAAGAACTCATCCCGAATTACTGGAGGACGATCCGAATTCTGATTATCTGGAAAATACTTGCCTTAATGGTACGTCTCCGGTTAATTTTTGCATAGAGTATTTATGTATCTTATTATAAAGCTGTGTCAGATATTTTTTTGTAACAACTAGAATCGCGCGAGAAATTAATAATAATATCTATATTAATTATACAATTATCAAAATTGAAGAAATATTTTGTGATCAGCTGAAAGACGATGCGATGGGCTCGCAGTATTCGTCAAGGAAGAAAACAAGCGTTTACGCGGCCCGTTTGAAGTTGATATATACACGAATCTCACTTTGGACGAATGTCAGGCGCTATGTCTCAGAGCGGAGAAATATTTCTGTCGCAGCGTCGAGTTTGATGAGCAAACTCGGCAGTGCGTCATATCCGAGGAGGATTCCGTTTCGCAAAAAGACGACATTGGAGTTAGCAGCAGTCCGAGTCATCACTTTTACGATTTGGTGTGCTTAGATAATCGTGAGTCTATGCCAAATTTTAATATTAACTTTTAATTATCTCTTTTTATCTGTATATATTTTGGTCTGCAGTAATTATAATAAATGTTGTATAACAAATGAAAAATCAATTTTTCCAGAACATTATTTAACCAAAATTAATTTTCATGTTTCAAGAAATTAAGCTTTCATCTTAAACTATTTGTTCTTTAATTTAATTTTACTAAAATCTTGGTTTCATCTTTAACTATTTGTTCTTTCATTTAATTTTACTAAAATCTTGGTTTATTAAATTTTACTAATTACTAACCTTTTTATAATTTAATTAATTTTACTAACTAGGTTTCGGTTTCTTATTTACTTGTAAAATAAAGATTTGATTGAATACGTAATCCTAAAATTGCGTTACTAATTATTCACGGTGCAAGTCGGGAGTTCAATGTATCGGAGCGGCTTCCATCCTGCTCTGTATCATTCGTACCGTATTTCAACGAGGCGTAAGATTTAATTAACAATGGTCGGTTGGTGATTCACAATTCGTTATCAATGCCCACTTACGAAGCGTAGATCCGTCCGTAGCGCGCGGCTCCGAATATCCGGACAGCAGCTCGACGTCGAACCTCTTCTCCGACGGTCGTCGCCCGGACACGGCCTTCCAGCGCTATCGGAACTCGCGTCTAAGCGGCGAGTTCCATTCGGAGATTACCGGACGCAGCCTCAGCGAGTGCCTGGACGAGTGCCTCCGCCAGACGAGCTTTCAGTGCCGTAGCGCAGTTTACTCCGAGCATTATCACACCTGCCGATTAAGCCGATTCAATCAAAGGGACGGTAACCGGATTATCTACGATGCCGATTACGACTATTACGAGAATCTCATGCGTGAGTATCGATTGCCTGTCCGTTCACCGCGAGAAAGGATATGCATCGTGCGATAAACATTTCCTGAATATCATATCGTCCGTGATAAATTCTTTCCTTGATACGCGACTAAAGTGGCTTCAGCAATTAATATATATCTGGAAAAGATAAATAAACAGAAGCCCATTAAAGAGAAAGTTTTTGAACTTTTATCATCGCCCTACCTGCGAAAAATTTGAAATTGTCTCCTTTTTTTAACCGACTACGTCGGTTGATAGATTGACTTATATCACTGTACGTGATCGCGCTGCGCCTTTCACGAACTTCTTGGAGCGGCGATACATAGTTTTGCATAGCTCAATGTTTAATTTAACGACGCGTTGTTCCAACAGATCAATATCTAGACGGCGATCGCGATGGTCCTGGATACAGACCGGATCCTCTGGGACAAGACACAAACTTTGGACGACCCTCTTTGGGAAGACCCGGTTAGAATCGCTTTATTAATTCAGCATGATATCGTATGTCGACGTGTTATATAAAGTTACGCAATTATTCATGGAGCTGCTGAGTAACCACATAAATTGCCTTAATGGGACAAGATCTAAGACACTTGTATACAATCGCTGTTAGACGCGATTGTTAACATCATCTGTTACGATCATCTCGTAAATCTTGTTGTTCCAATACCAAGCTAATCCAGACTGCATTCGCACTATATATTTACTAAATATGGTCATCTAATCCTGAATTTTATTTTTTTTAAATAACGATCGTATTCGATATTAATAAAGAATCACAATCAAGCAATCGCATTTAACGTTCATGAGTCACAATTATTTGCTCATTTATTAGCTTCCATATTACTTAAATATTGTATATGCATAATTATATAGACATTACAATGCTAAAACTTTCTAAAATATTTTCTTCAGGATACCCGGACGATTACGACAAAGGGTATTCCAGCAGCGTCAAACCGGATCGTTATCCCGACCGCTATCCAGATCGTATTCCGGATCGTTATCCCGATCGCTACCCAGATCGCTATCCCGACCGTTATCCAGATCGCTATCCAGACCGATATCCCGATCGTCGTCCCTTAGATGATAAATATCCGGATAACAAATATCCTTTAGGCGATAATTATCCCGACAATTATCCCGACCGATATCCTCTCGGAGATCGATATCCTGATAGGTATCCCACTGGAAATCGTTATCCCGCGGGAGACCGTTATCCCGCGGGAGACCGTTATCCCGCGGGTGACCGTTATCCCGCGGGAGACCGTTATCCCGCGGGAGACCGTTATCCCGTGGGAGACCGTTATCCCGTAGGAGATCGTTATCCCGCAGGAGACCGTTATCCCGCAGGAGACCGTTATCCCACAGGAGATCGTTATCCTTCCTCTGATCGTTACCCAGTTGGAGATCGTTATCCGGATCGATATCCCATATCCGATCGATATCCTATTAGAGGAGGAGATCGCCGTCCTGTTAGTGTCAATAGATATCCCGATGCAGGAACTCTGGAGAAATATCCCGCGAATGACCGATATCCCGTAATACACGGAGTCCGAGTGACACCAAGCCGATATCCCACCGACATGATAGATCGGTATCCCAATACGATCGACCGATATCCTTTGCCGGAAGACCCGCTGGACCGATACCCTATGGTATTAGGTGGCGACAGAGCTCCCATCGATCGATATCCAGCTAGTGGGAGATATCCGGAAAAGGATCCTTATGCTAACCGGTAAGTCGTGAGATTAGACAAGATCGTGTCGAACGTAAACATTCTTTTCGCGTATTGTAATTTGTCTAGTTTTTCTATTAACACGGTGTCTGCCCAGTGAGTCTTGTATGTCCCTCGAGTCTTGTCTTACCGTATATAACAATTAAGAATTTTAATAGATGCTTTAGCATTTATTAATATTAAATTTGCTACACGTAGAGGACCACAATCCGTATGGTTGATACGTGTTATTTAATAGAATACCATCTCTTGCCAGTTAGGTCGACTTACAACTTATTACATATGTTTATTACTTACTAGCGATTTAGAAAAATTAATATTTATTATACACCGGATCTAGTAATGGTGCCAAACAAAAACAAATACGTTCTTCTTAACATCGGTTATTGCGATAAATATTATCACATGCCTCGGTGGTCGAACTGGCTACGACGCCCGAAACGGAGTACAGGGAGGTCCAGGTTCAAATCCTGGCTGAGGTACAATAATATTTTTCGCAATAAATTTTCTAACAGTTTTCGTGATGGGAGGGTGTTGGGGGGAGGGGGGAGAATATATAATAGATGCTTTAGCATTTATTAATATTAAATTTGCTACACGTAGAGGACCACAATCCGTATGGTTGATACGTGTTATGGTTGATACGTGTTAATTAATAGAATACCATCTCTTGCCAGTCGGGTCGACTTACAATTTGTTATATATGTTTATTACTTACCAGCGATTTAGAAAAATTAATATTAATTAAGAATTTTCTTCTCATTTTCCTATTATAAACATATAACAATAAAATATTGTGTAATAAGATTAAACAAGACTATAGTCTCATGGATACTGCGTTGAATATCAATTACTTTACATTGTGTGTTGTGTTATCTATCTATTTATATCTTCTTAAATTTTATATTAGATGGCATCTATTTTTAAAAGCATTTTAAGAAATTTCGATTGCGCCGATCACCAGGGCGCTGCTTAAAAGTTAAGCGCTGGTCACTGATGACGAATAACTTACGTAATCCTGATAATCCATGATTTGTCAGAAAAATTATGTTGCGATTCAATTAAACAGCAGGTATCCGCCGTCGGGATACTCGCACGGATTCGTCGATGACGTTCGGGGTCCTCAGGGCCACGGTCCCGAGCCACGACCTCACTACAGCGGCGCCGGCGGCGGGCCCTACGGTCCGGCGCGACCCGTTGGAGGATACGGAGGATACGGCGACGGCGGCGGCGGTGGCGGCGGTATCGTCGGCGGAGGATACATAGGCGAAGGCGGCGTCTACAACCCTCGTCCATTTGGAACTGCCGGCGGGCCCATCATAGGCAGACCCCCGCTAGCGTCTAGGTGCGACGAGCAGGATAATTTCAGACAGGTCGGATCTCACACCAGAGTGCGGAAGCCGTTCGTCAGGCGGTACACCACAGCTTCGTCGGTGGCTCAGTGTGAGAGGGAATGCGCCGACGCTAGAGACTTCGTTTGCAGGTAATAATAATGGTCGAATTTTTGCAAGTAAATACTATTGGACAATAATTTAAATTTATGTCAAAAAATAGACTCTTAGGCCGGTATTCATCGGACTATGAATACCGGCCTAAGAGTCTATTTTTTCTTATATTTAAGACCATCTTAAGTACAATCTTAAGATGTCATAAACTAATCACAGAGCCGTATTATTAAGCGTCTTAAGATATTATTTAAGACGGTTTTGAAATAAGAACGGACTATATGAATACCGGCCTTATGGTGAGCAACTAATAAAAAAAATTCATTTGGTATAAATAAAGTTTTGTCTTACTAGTACTTTTTAGGATTAGATTAAGCAATTTAGAGAAAATTAAAAAGCATATCTTAAACTAAATTAAATGATTTTTAAATCTTAGTATTTTACAAAATCCACTTAAGCTAATTATTAAAGGGATTTAGAAACGTTTCTAAGCGAATATAAAATTAATAGAGAAAATAATGGAAGTCAATGTAAAAAAATAAAATTAGATTCGGCTGTCATATGTCAAGATTGTGCAAAATAGAAAGGATAATTCTGCAAAAGTAGGAGGTCTGTTTTTCAAAAGATATAGCTGCAAAGGCGAAACGTAGAATTCCGTAATTCAGGACAGTAATTCAGCGCCTGTGACCTGGGGAGCTTGAAATTGAATTAGGAATGATCCGATGGCGTTTGTTTGCGCAATCGATCGGACAATGCAATCGCAAATTCCCGACGTCATTTGCAGGTCCTTCAATTACCGGCCGTACGCCGCGCCTTACGGGGCCGAGAGGGACAACTGCGAGCTCAGCGACCGGGACTCCAGGGATATGGACATGGGCAATCCGGTTTATTACGACTCGGGGTCCGATTACGATTTCTACGAGAGGAACAACGGCCGCCAGGGCGCGGATGGAGAATGTCTGGATGGTAAGCGGCCACTCCGTCCGTGAGACACCGATACGAAAGCTGGGAAATGCGCGAGACACGCATTAGAAGTGTTTCACAGCAGGGTGAAACGTATATGTTCAAAATAGATATGAAATATCCGGATTATTATCTCTAATAAAAATATCCGGATTACAGAGTAGTCGTCGGATTACATTAACTACACGGAGTAATTAAAAACGCATTGAAGCGATGTATCCTGCATCCAATCTATAAAATCTATTTAATCCGATCTATATAATTGCTCTTCTAGAATTAAGCGGCACATTAATGATGAATTTACGCACATTTTATTGTACATGCAATTTTGCACCATTGTCACACGACTTTACCTTTACGAAATAAATCTCTAATGTTGTTTCTTTTTTTACACTTCTTCTCCTTCGACATCTCGCATGTGCACAACTTACAACAATATCCACGCACCAGCACAGCCTATATTCTGACGTTGTATATGACACATTTTTATGAGCATCCCTGATCAGCGATTTCCCATCCCTTTCCAATCTTAATACGATGCTGATAGATAAGCAACTGACAGTTCTCAGCGCTGATCTGTCTTAGCGCAATCAAACTTACGTATCTTATCTGTAAACTCGACGATTACTATCCTCATCTTTTAAAAATTCCACAGAGGAGATTTGTTTCGACACTACTGGCCAACTTTATGTAAATTAATATGTCACGACGTTTCGACCATGAATTTTGGTCCTTCTCAAGTGATTAAATTAAAATTAATTGTATGGATCATACACAATTACATCCAACGGAAATGACCATGTTCCAACAATATGTCAAAAGTCCAGAGAACTAAAAAGATAATGTTCTCTGAACTTTTAACATATTGTTGGAACATTGTCATTTCCGTTGGACGTAATTGTGTATGATCCATACAATTAATTTTAATTTAATTACTTGAGAAGAACCAAAATCCATGGTCGAAACGTCGTGACATAATAATTTTAATAAAATTGGCCAGTAGTGTCGAAACAAATCTCCTCTGTAGTTTATTATTCACTGGCGAAGAATATTCATCTCTAACTTGCTTTTAAAAATTCCTTTTGCTGACTATTAATGTCGATTTCTTAATTAATTTCGCATCATCGCGTACCTCTTCGGTCGATGTTTTCCGGAAGTCGCGCGAACGCCTGCGAATTACGCTCTGTTACACTTCTAGTAAGTCAAGTCTGTAGCGAGGACGGGATGGAATTTACTCTGAGGACGCCGGAGGGATTCATCGGGCGAATTTACACGTACGGATACTACGACCGGTGCTTCTTCCGCGGGAGCGGCGGAACCGTGAACGTGCTTCGTATCAGCGGACCTCAGGGATACCCCGAGTGCGGCACACAACGAGTAAGAGTGACAATTTCCGCCTAACAGCCTCAGCCGCCGGAGTAATCTCCTCTTTAATTTAAGCTGAAAACTTTCACCGCGCACATTCAACGAAGGACTTGGCAATCCTTTCTAATTCGCGCGACGTCGAGCATTATTCCACGATGACTCAATTAAACATTGCACGGAAAGAACGGTTTTGCTGAAATATCTAAAAATTTGGCCAGATACAGATCTGAAAATAATTTTGTTAGACCATCAAAAGTAACTATGTAGGACACTCAAACATGATGATAATGCTGCAAAAAGTTTTGATATTCCAGCAACTATTTTGAGCGTCCTACATAATTTTGATAGTCCAACAAAATTATTTTCAGATCTGTATCTGGCCAAATTTTTAAACACTTCAGCAAAATCATTCTTTCCGTGTGGATACCCCGAAGCTATTTATATAATGATCTAATATCTTAAGTTTTAGTTTTTAAATTTTTTATTATTACTATGAACTACTTTAATTACTAATTTACTAATTTATTAATAAACTACTACTTTTTTTATGGTATCTGATAAAATTGCGATTCTTGACGGTAGTAATAGATGATAATAAACGCTGGTGAATGTTTGCAGTACGGCGATACGATGACGAACATCGTGGTGGTGCAGTTTTCGGACTATGTGCAAACCGGACGGGACAAACGATTCAATCTGACGTGCATGTTTCGGGGGCCCGGCGAGGCTGTCGTCACATCCGGCTACATCGGTGCCGGGTATGCAAGGTCATATCGATCGAGAGGTCGTGTCTTGCACCGAGAGTACGATCTTTAACGCGATAAGTGCCATAAGTGCCCCGGGACATTGAATTTTGTAAATAAAGCCATATCGAGAAAAAAATCTTTAAGCCTAACTTATAATATTCCTCGTTGTAACTTATAATTTTATCTAATTATATTTTTGCAGGACTCTTTTCTCACGAAACGTAATGTTAGACCAGCAAGTCAAGGTCTTCGTCTTTATAGAATTGAGCAAATATTAGCGGGCATTGTTCCAACGTTATTCTCTTTATTCATTAATTTTGTATGTTAATATAGACCCACGTACAATGTTTGGCAAGTTACTGTGAGCAGAGTAAAACGCTCCGTCTTCGCGAATATATAGGGGTGCAAGCATGCTCGTACAATTTCTTCTATCACACATTCGGTCCCAAATGTTATTGGAGAATATCACGCACGTATTCTATTTCTTCGAAGTAGGCCTTGCCTACTTTATGTTACACATATATAACATAATATATTTATGCCAACGGCCCGTCTGCTAAAAAATCAATTACGATTTGAATTTATTATAGTATCGGAAAGTTTCGGTTTTTATACTATTAATTATGACGCAATAGCTACACAGAAAAAAAGAATATTCTTGATTTAAGAATATTTTTAGTTTCAACTATGGAAATCTTGAAATGAAATTATATTGCGTTAACCGAAGAAAACTTGCTTGAATAAAGTCATTTTATATAGTTCGACTAAGAGAAATATATGAAAATATGAGTATATTTGAGTATATAAGTTTTGATTTGACACTACTTTTTTTCTGTGTACCTCATTTTTAATCAAAAAATCTGGTTGAAAGATAAAAAATTTATATCAACTGATAAAATTAATAACTTAGAAACAAGAGCTAATTGAAGTGTCGGTTTATGCCGTCAGCGTCATCTTTCGTATATCTCTTTTATTACATCATTCAATGATCCCTAATTCTAATTTCGCTAATGGGTCTCGCACGTGCACTGTACAGATCAGGATCTCCCATCCCCATCGAATATCTCCCAGCGGAAAACACCCTGAGCTCCAGAGTACGCTTGCTGATTCTCTATCAGGGTAGACCTACAACAACCATCGCCGTCGGCGACCCTCTCACTTTCAGACTCGAAGCTCAGGATGGGTAATCTCCATTCGTACATCTTTTAACGCGATAATCAATTAATGGAATTACAAAATTACGCAGAGTACGGTCTAACGGAAATAATAGTTTCGTGTTGCTGTCCGATTTCGATTTCATCAAAATTGATCTTTGCGCATCAAATATATTGAGAGCTTCCTATTTAAAATATATAATAATAATCATATATTAAAATTAAATTTTAATAAATCTCAATCATTATTTTTCATAGGTATAATTACGTAACGGATATATTTGCTACCAACGTTATCGCAAGAGATCCTTACTCTGGTAGAAGTGTTCAACTGATAGACAAATATGGGTAAGAAACATTGAACCTCCTAATAATGAAAGAGAGAGAGAGAGAGAGAGAGAGAGAGAGAGATATTATAACAGCATTATCTATACTGGAGATGATGCAACATGATTACTCTATTATTTCTATATCTTTCACGAGACGTTTAAATTATATAATTTGATAAATTAAATTATCTCTGTAAACGATCACATCTCCATATGAGACATATCATACCCGCGTAATTGAAACGGAAATTTCTGCAGCTGCCCGGTGGACAACTACGTGTTTCCGGGTTTGGACCGCCTTCGTGACGGTGACAGCCTCGAGGCCCGCTTCAACGCTTTCAAAATACCCGAATCAAATTTCCTGGTGTTCGAGGCAAACGTACGAACATGCCGCGATGGCTGCCAGCCGGCGTACTGCTCCGGTGGTACCGGCAGAAGCGAGCCGTCCTTCGGTAGGCGGCGAAGGGACATAAATAACGACACGCTAGCGGACGAGGACGAGGTGTCGCCGATAACGGTGATGGACGGTGACTCTAACAACGCGTCGACGACGATTTTCAACGCGACCGACGTCGCGGGCGATGAGCCGGACGACGAAGAGGAGGAAGAGCACGTCAGAGAAATGATAGAGGTACCAGATGGATCGCTTTCGCCTCGAAGGAATGGAAAGACGTCGTCTCCATTCCACGGCCAATAATATTATCTGTATTTTCATAGGTACTCGATTCGAGAATGGACATTGAAGAAGACACCGTCGTCGAGAAACAAACCAAGATCTTGGAAAGTATTTGTATAACGCAGAACGAATACTACGGCTTGGTTACCGCAGTGGGTATTCTCGTCGTGCTCTTAGCCTCCGTCGTTCTCTTGTCTATGCTCGTTTACAGGTAAAACTTATATTTCACCTCTGATAATTTGTTCCTCATTCACGTTTCATTATTTAAGAACATGCCCCAATAAGAATAAATTAGAGTAAATTTTAATCTATAAGTATTTCGTAAGCTTATAGTATTATTATTGAAGTGCTTAAGTTTCTTGAATTATATGTTTCATTTTCTCTCTGTCTATTAAGCGAATTTAAAGTGATTCATTATTTCAGAAAATATGTTTATTCCGTGATCATGAAAAATCGTAGACTCGACAAAACCTGCAATCGTAGTAGCCATTCCGACGAGCATTACAGTAGCCGAGTTAACAACTTTTCTTTTATGAGGGCAGGTCTTCAGAAACCGTTCCAGGCATCGTAAGTGATTAAACGAATAATATCGATGTATTTTAAGTTCTGAGTCATGAAGGAAATGCATTGAAAAAAAAATTTAATATTATAGAGTAACAGAAAAAATTTGATATTTTTGCATTTATATTTAATTATCGTTAATTATTCATAATCTTATAAAGTTTTAAACAAATATGAATATGAAAGAAAGCCAAGTATTATAAAATTATTTGTATAAAGTTTTAATTTGCAATAGAGATTGTAACTAATAATAATCTATATATCTTAAGTTCTGAGTCGCGAAGGAAATGCGTTGAAAAAAGTATTTAATATAATGGAATAACGGAAAAATATTTGATATTTCTACATTGAAATTTAATTATCGTTTATTATTTATTATCATGTAAAGCTTTAATTTACAATAGAGATCGTAACCGATAATAATCTATGTATCTTAAGTTCAGAATCGCGAAAAAAATGCGTTGAAAAAATATTTTATATTATATTTTATATTATATTTTATATAAAATAACAGAAAAATATTTAATATTTCCGCATTGAAGTTTAATCATACATAATCACATAAGGCATAATTTGCAATAGAGATCGTAATAAGTGGTAATGTTTAATTAGATCAATTTCGAGATCAATGAGCAACGCAATCAGCCAACGTCTCGCCTCGTCGTCCACTGCTCTCGAGGGTGCTGTGGGATTATCCACTGGTCGACGTGGTGGTTTTGATCCGAGTGAGCCGATCTACACCGATCCCTCGCTTTTTGAGGTCACTCGTTGCTCGAACGCCGCAAAATCGGCTCTCAACGACAACTTCCATCTTATGTAGAAGAAATACGCGAGGAGATCGAACTTGAAATTGCGTAACGCGAATGATCCCCGCTTTATTTATTTTACTTTAATGAGAGTATACGAAATAACCAATCCGCGACAAATCAGCATCCGATATAATCTCTTCTGTCACTAGTCAATAATTCACTGCCAATCCCTCTAATGACTGTCAAGCATTTATCAATGATCCTTCAAATGAATTTAATTTTAATTCTTTTCTCATTAAAAAAAGATTATCTAAACTACAATTTACGTTTATATATAATATTATTAATAATAATCTATTATTAATAATTACTAATACTCAAAAAGTTAAAGATATTGCTTTATAAAGATTTTTCCTAAAGATGCTTCAGAAATAGCATCTGTTGTTTCTATCAAATTACATTCCAAAATGACTGCAAAATAGCTCTTAATAATATAGAAATTTAAGTTTCAAATAATCAAGAATATTTTAAGACGCAAAGAAAACTCGTGGTATACTTAATCCTACAATAATAAATTCACTGTACATTCTTACAGAATTAAATTTCTTATCTTTTACACGTGTCTTTTAAATTTGGAATAAAGACATAGACGAGTTCTCTCTGTGCTCTTATATTTTAATCAAAAGTGACTGACCCAACATACGAATAATGTAAACATCGAAACGCTTTTCTTTCATATTACTCTCATAACTTTGTCAACTCTCCATCGCGTCAGCATTCGTCAAAAGTCACACTTTCGCAACGTTTATCGCAAGCCAAATAATATCGTATAACGCAATAATTATTAATTACTAGCAAGTAAAATTATCAGAAGATTCGTATTTATGATATCCTAATTTTGCATTTATGAGAAGTAAATTGGTATTATATAGAGACACAATTTTACGTTTTTATATTTCTTGCATAACCAATCCATCTTGCTTACGAGCACCAGCATCGACATCAGCGTTGCGGATCAATGGCAACAAAAATAAAGAAAAACAATGGACTTACAACGTGTCGCACGCCGTATCCAACAAAATTGTCCACTGTTCTATTCACCGGCATCGTTTTATATAATATCATGTTACAGCGATTGATTAAGTGGTACTATCAACAAAGTTACACGACTAGTTACGTTATTGCATTTCATCGTAAACGAACGTTTTAATACGCGAACTTCAAGGCATAAATATGTAATTCTAGAATCATTATTTTCCTTCATTCGTCCTTAATCCTGTCCAATTTGTAAGTAAAGAGCAGCATTCTGAGCCTGGCCTCCTCCTTGCGATAATGAGCCTCCTCCAGCTTGATCCTCGCCTCCTCCTTCAACATGGCAGCGATATCAACCTTCATCTGCGCTTCCGAAAGCGCGAGCACGTGCAGCTGTTCTTCTCGTTGCACGGATTTCCTCTTACGATTATGCTCCTGCACAACGTGAGGCGAGATCAAAGTGTACAGGGCACTCGGACCCGGATTTGTGGGACTTCCTCGGCGCACAATTTTCTCAAGACTGTCGTCCGGCGGCTGATCAATCGTAGGAGAATCCGCGTTTCTTTTCACGAACCTCTCGTAATAGTCATTCATCGAATCGGGGGATGGCGTAATAGCGTCGCATTTATCTTTATCGGAGATCATTGGCTTGAATGCGCCGCCAGCTGCAAAGAATAAAGTCAGATTTGATTACTTCGAGTTTTTATTGCTTTCGTGAAATTAGAAAGTATTATCTCTCCATTTACATATAATAAATTATTATTATATTATAAAATATTATTATTATATTATCACACAAAATATTTCTGTTACTTTCTAATAAAACTATAGAGAAATTCCGATAAAACAAGTAATAAATAAAGTTTTGAAAACGCGATTTGCAAATTAAAAATTATTCAATTTTTACAAGAATATCATTTCTCAGGTTTTGCCTTCTATTGATATTATTTAATAATGATATCTATTATCGTTATTATTTAATTATCGTTCATTATTTTAACTTTATTTATTTTAATTTTATGATTAAAAAAATTAATTTCCTTCGAAATTGTGCATTTTTTAAATTTACTATATTAAACGAGAGAAGTCAGAAAAAGCATATTTACAATTTGAATCTTCCCGACTATCTACATCTTTCTTCAAGCAGTTTGGATTTTGAGATCCGGCAGTGCAAACACTTTGCAACGTGAATGGCTCTGAATCCTTTGGCTCGAATACAACATTCGGTGGCAAACCGACGGTTCCGGTAGACATCGGTGGTTCCGGCACATTCTGACCACATGTTATACCTTCCCAACATTGATTCCTCGCCCACCTTTTGTCCTTCATCGATTGACAAACCGCTTTTATACCGTCACTAAGACATCAAAAGATTTAAATACTTATTATGCGCCCGGGCTTTTTTACTTTATATAAATTTTTTGTGCTGAAGAGGCAAACTTGCTAGCAAATTTATTCTGGGCAAAGTTGGAGCAGATTTCTCCCGAAAAAAAATTTTCCAAAAATTTTATCTCTGATCCTATCTTTTCTGCTTTCTAATCGTTCTCCAAAATTCTTATAAGCAAAACTTAAAATATAAATTTCATTAAACTATATCTCATATTTATTAAATTCTGTTAAATGCCAAATTCCATTGTAGAGTATCGCTTCGTAATGCTGAATTACCGGAATTTCTTCTCCTCGCGATTACGCTTGCAAGCTTTCATATTCTCCCAGCAACGTCTGAGCTGGACGGCTGAACGTGCACCCTGGGACCCCACCATCGAGTTGTACTCCTCGGCAATTCTTGACCACGCCGACTTCCGTTTGCATATGGAGATCGGATCCGACTTCCTGTCTTGGACGGCGTCGTGCTTGTGTATCAACGATATCAGGATCTTTCGCTCCTCGAAGCTGTACGTCTTGCGGGTGCCCTTCAGAGACGCGGATGCCATTTTACCACGGACACGAGCGTTCGATTGTTTCGCTTGCTCTCCGGGCGTTCCCCTTATGTTAATATTAAGCCTAATTCAGATCGGCCTCTGTTAGTATCTAACATATGGTTTTTGCCGAACCTCTTGATTTCGCTCGGATTTAAATTCCAAAAAATTTTATACAAACTTTTATTAGTATAAGTGTATTGATAACAGCTTTGAATGTGATTGCAGATATAAATGAGGAATTAAATGGTCGTTTAAAAAAAAGATTTAAATGCAATTATTTATTGGTTAATAATAGGAAAATGTGTAACAGTATGTCTGTAACACATGTAATAAAACTTTAAAAACAAGAAGCTTAAAAATATGTTGGTACAAGTCTTGCATTTTTTAAATTACATCCAAATGAGCAATTAGCCTAACAAAACAAAAATTTAAACAGCCTTCCAATCAGTATGAAGCTAAACTTTATTCATCAAATTTAAAATTAACATTTAATTTAGTAATTAATTTAAGTAAAATTATATTTTATAATTATTATGTTATAAATTACATTTTTTAAATTTTATTTAATAAATTATATTTTATATTTTCATATACTTTTTATATTTTTTCCTATTCTATTTGTTCAGGAATATGTATACGTGTCATGATAACAGCATGCGCATTTGTTACAAAGGCATCTGAGGGACGCAAAACGCAGAAAAGCAGTTTTTGTCGCATGTCGCTGCGTCGATTTTTCGTGAAGCTATAACGTTCCAAAAAGCCGGCACGCGCGCATTTTTTATGAAAAAACACAGCCCGTATTTTTTGCACGTAAACTGACAGGTGTACCAGAAAAACAGGTGTAAAAACACGTGTAGTAGAAACACTTTGAAATACGATACGCCGCTGTTGAACGCTCACGCGCTGTTGAAGTGGCACGCCACACGTGACTCCGCCACTAGAATCGGATCACTGGATATCTGGTCGATATAATTGCCAATATCTTTGCACAGAAAAATCGTACTGAGATGATCTCGTTTCAAAGCTAAAGCTCTACCGCATTTAATGAGAGCAAGATCATTTCATTCGGACAACTAGTAGTATTTTTGAAGTATTTTTCGAAGCAGTTATTTATCAAAGCATAAATTGGGAAATACAAGCATATCCTGCTTTTCCATAAGTAATAAACGCAAAATAGAAAATTAATTTACTACCTTTTAGACAATTACATTAATCTAAGAGAACCAGAAAATTAATTTTTAAAATATATCTTGACAATTTTTTAAAAATAGAATAATAAAATCTTCTCTTCGCCAGTAAACAAATAACAGAAATAATAGTATGACACAACTGGCTAATAAAAAAGCAAACGGGCTCAGTAGCAACTAAGCCGCAATCATCAACGTAGAACTACATCTATTGTCACTCTTTTCTCGCACTACTATAACGCAATACTTCGATTTCGATGAATACATAGACCTCGAATTCGACGAATTTAGAACACCTAGACACCAAAAAACTACGGTGCGCATTCTCTGTAACACGTTATTGGCGTCCTGGGACACGTAAACATCGAAGAGTATTAAATAATATCTCATTAGCTTATATAATACCATTAATAATAAAATTTATTTCAACCCTCCATCTTTCTAACCCTTCGATACAGTAGCGTTAGAAAGAAAGAAAGAAAGAAACGTGATAATAAAGGAAACGACGGAAAACTACATGTCGGTTTGAGTAAATTGTTTAGTTTAACGTTCACCATGTTAGGATATAGACGTGCTTTTCAATGCGAAAGATTTTACCTTGTGAATTTCTCCTTTTTCAAGTTAGTACATTTATATGACACTTTACATATAGGATTTACACATAAGATTGATATTTGCTTCTCTATGCGGGGATCATGAGTTTAAATTATTATCGCCCCCCCTTCTCCTTTTGAATTTTTAGTCCGGGTCTACAATGAGTCGTTAGTCGTTAGTCGGAAGCAAATTGACCAACCACAGTCAAATATTCCTCGAATAATCGATTGTGGTTGGTCAGTTTGCTTCCGGCTAACGACTAACAATTCATTGTAGACCCGGCATTAGACTGATGGCGTTGCTTGAACACATGTCATTGTTATAAAGGAAATTTACCAACTCTGTACTTGAAAAGGGCCAAAACCCATGGCCGAAACGTATAGTACATTACAATAAATTTTTTATTAGCCAGTTGTGTCGATCATACTATTTCTGCAATTTTTTTAAACTTAATTTATTTTATTTAAGAAAGAACGAACTATTATCTGCGATTATACATATGTATATTGTACATGCGACATTTAATATGCCTTTTATAGATATAATTAAAAACATATTTTAATATTATACATATAACATTTATATAATCAAACTATGCAATAATATCGTTTGTAAATTATTGTCACAAAATTATGTTTGTAAATATCTTTGATAATAAAAAAAATAAAACGCATGAGCAGAAATATTCACAAAATAATTATTATTAGGCACCAAGATCTGCCGTGACCGATAGGGGCTTTCTTTCATATTTATATTTGTTTAATATCATCGGTCTTATTCTTAATATCATTTGTTTAAAAAAATAAAAATTATCAGTAAAGGATGTGTGATTACATTATGCCACGTACAATCGCTTATACTATTTTCAATAAATTTTGACGGAATTTGAAGTCTCCACATCTTACACTAGAATCCATTTTTATATAAAATAGAATATTATCTAGCACTTTACACAAATAAACAGATACTATACTTACCTATCACATAGGAATGTCTTCACATTAAAGTTATCTAATGTATAATTGTTTTTTGAATAAAAATGTATTTAAATTATAATTCAAATCTATTCATCATACTTTTTCCGACGAAATAAGATATACATAACAACGACACAGCAGTAATAAGAGATAATCCATTTTATTTCACTTTAATCTGTATACAATAGCAACCAGCATTATAACCATTGTAAAGGAATGTAAAATATGCAATATGTCGTTTTTAAAGTTATTGATTTGTTAAATTATATTAAATAATTAAATTATATTAAATAATTTAACAAATCTAATAATTTAATTATAATTTAAGTACGACTTAACATATGCGAAATTTAAGTACATACGTTTTAAAGAAACGCAGTCAATTCTCGAAAACATGTAATATTTTATATTCAAAATAATAGAGATTAAATATTAAATATTTAGGATAATAGATTATAATTTGAACAGAATGTATCTTTCTGCATAAAGATTATGCACTTCTGCATTGTGTTTATTCTCTAATAAATTCGAGAAAATTCCTTATGACAAATTTTATCATTTCGAATACATAATACAAAATTGTATAGAGACATATTGCATATTATACATCATCATGGCTCTTTTATATTTTTCAGGAATATAACCCTTTCACCATAAATCCACTATCCCATCTCTGGGGATGAGTGTGTGGGAGAGGGCTATCTTCCAAATACAATATCGATACGTATCAATACGCGCAACTTTCATATATATATTTTTTCATATTTAAATATGTATATATATATATATATATATAGAATCGGCAAATGTCGCAAATCTTTAGTATATAAAATTATACAGTAAATTTAAAAAGCAAATATGACAATTTTTTTAAGTAGCATCTATCGTATACAGGAACAAAAAGCATCGTCATGTACTGTGAATAATTTGTTGTCACAACGACAGGAACATTATTCCGTATCATAAAGAATAACATAAATCCTATAAATAAACAATTAAATGAACAACATAATAATCATTGGTTTGCCACTTTATAACGTCATTGAAAGTAAAAAGTTTTCTGTATATTAAACTATATAACATCGTAAGAGGTCTAATCGTATCTTAACTCAATATGCAATATAATTCCTGCAAACCAATAATATTGTACTCTGTTTCATGTTATTATTACTAGCAAAAACAACTTTGGTGTACGTAACAGATTGTACGCTTTAAGTAACTGCTATGCATTACAGCCAATTTGCGCAAAAATATGGACGTGTCAAAAAAAATTAAAATTTGCGATCATCCTCCTTAAGAATGAAAGAATCGAAATAAAATCGATTTTAATGTACAAGTGCACCATTCGCCTCGTACGTGACCTCGCACGTGCAGTGTAACCACCATAATCGCACGCGATATAAAATAAAAGTGGTGGATAATTATTCTCGCTCTCGCGACGGAATAAAGTTGGAAGAAAAGGAGAAGACTTAAAAATTGGCTCCGCGTTGCATACATTGATGCAGAACACAAGTTTTCGGAGTTAAGTAAACAGAGTATTGTTCTGCAATAAACGCTACAGGTATATTCGAACGATACTATACAAAAGAGACGATCCAGACGATCCGCAAAATTAGATAAACTAAGAATTATCGGATATCGTTGATGTATAAGTATCGGAAACCTCTGGCAAAGTTTCATAGAGCTGCAGTGTATCTGTCACTGGGGTATCCGGTATTCGAGCGAGGATCGTTTATATACATTGTGACTCTTTGAACATTTTCCTATTTTCATTTAGTGTACACCTTGTAATGTTACATATTATGTATACGCGTATTATATATTTAGTTGCCTAGACAATGCCACATAAATTTTCATATCACTACTATGAATTACGTCAGTGATAACGAGTTCCCGAGTTGAATATTCAATAGCGGCGTAAATTCGCATTGAAGGATCCTAAGTGCGTAAAAGCACAATTCAACTCGAGTTCATCATTCGTATGTATATTCACAAATGTTAGATGTACACGTATATACACGCGTATGTTGTACTCACAGTATGATAAAGAATGATCAGTGGTTGAACACGGTTACGGAAATGTAAACGAAGTGAATTCATTTAATGGATTAACTGATAATGGAGCTAGAGAGAAGCGCTTGAGATATGAAGCTTTTGCGCAACAATATTCCCATAGATGCGAGATGCAAAATTAAAGAATGAACGAATAGAATTTACTTGTCGAATTATGATCTGACGCGATGAAATGACTGACATAATTATGTAAAGTTCGTTGACGGATGGCTCAGTCAAAAAATGTTATAAGAGAATCACTTATCTCTGCGACGCCATATCGCGATCTAAATTTCTTTCAGGAATGTACTCAGTGGTACTTTGAGCAACGATTAGAATTATCGCTTAAGGCAACTTTTGCGCACCCCTTGTGACTGCGATAGCTACTTTTTCCTTATTCTTTCTCTCTCCAGTTTGCACATATTTGAATTTTCTTATAAATATAAGAAAAACGAATGGGAATAAAATATGAAAATATGAAGAAATGTTATAGAACTTTTCATATCAGAATTAAGTTGTTCGGTAGATAGAGCATGAAAAAATTACTTCTAAATTGCGTACACATTTCCCTCGCTTGCTTGTCTCAAATATCGATATTAGTATCGTCTTATTTCCTCTTTATCTCCTCCAACGATACAGTTGACATAGGAGTTCAAAATTCTATGTATTTTTGTCAAAAGTTTCATATTTTATATTTTATTAAATTTAAAATTTTGCGACGTTTTAGAAACGAATTCAGTTATTATATATGTTTACGAAAACTTAAGAGAAATATAATTTGATAAAACAATAAAAAACATCGTTTGTGTGTGTGTGTGTATCTTCGAATTTTAATAACATCTTATCTTTATTTAAAATTTTAGTATTGCTTGCGTGCGAGAGGAATTGTGGTCAGCAGATTTAAAGAAACGTAAAGCTTTCCAGCTTTTGTAATTCCTAAAACAAATTGTTTAATAACGTCAAATGATAAATTTAATGACTACTAAGTGAAAAAATGGTTCTAAAACACAGCCCTAACGTATATGACGTACTAAGAAATAGGACTTTCCAAAAAGACCTTTGGCTTCCTTTTTCAAGATGGAGCGAAATCGTCGCCGATATAGCGCGCTCATGCGCATTTCATCGAAGCGGATGTTTTCAAACTTAACAACAATACTAAAGTTCGTCGCCGTATTATATACAGACGCGGAACAGTCCCGCGGATACGATCTCCGACGCGGTGCAGAGCTCGTGCAGAGTTTTCGCCATTTCATGCGACGAGATGAGAGTAGCATGTGCTAGCATGAATTACCCTCCATATTATCCAACAACGAGTTCTTCTCTTCCTTTTTCATATTATTGCTCCTTGGCGCGCCATTTCGTAATTTCGGTTCGAAACACGGCTGCAAAAGAACGAAATTATCCTATTATCTATTTGGCAATCGTTATATTGATTTTTATTTTGCAAAATTGGCGAATTTATTTAAATTAATAAATTTATTTAAATATTTATATAAATTTAGAAATAGCTTAACCAGTTCACTGATGCATGTAATGACGCATATATGCGCACATTGAATAACTCCGATAAATTGCGATGGATCTGGATAAAACTTGGTATCCTAGAGTTTTTTGGGTCGCTGAATCGAAATCTGAGCTCACTACAAATTCGTCATCGTTCAGTTAATATGGCGCCCAAAAATGCTCTCTTTGAACGGTTTTCGAGACGGTGAGCCAAAGTACAGCTCGAAAGCAAAAAAAATAGCCCGTTTGAATTTTGAAATTTCGACCCTGAATTCGTCATCAGTGACCGAAAAAACATGCACATACCGAGTTTGATACGTATCCATAATGGAATATCAAAGTTAGCCACTTGAAGCCGCCATATTAGATCCGCCATTTTGAATTTTTAAATTTCGATCCTGGATTCGTTATCAGCGACCCAAAAAACCCTTAATAGATAAGCTTCCATGTAAAAAACGAAATTATTTGCTCTCACCAGTTCTGGCACAAAACGTTGATTTCGAGTCTACCAGTGAAGTGGTTAAGCAAAATTTTCTTCTCAAGTGTATCGAACCATAATTGTGATATTTGCAAGTAATCGTAAAATATATTAGTTCTTAGAGCACTACAAGCGTCTTTGTAGGAAGTCTTATTCTTAATATAACCGTCGTTTATTTCAAGTAACAAATGTACATCGTATTTTAGAACTGCGCACGAAAAAAACAAAACTATAACCGTTAACATTATCGCACAATTAACACCGAGGAGTTACAACAGTTCCCATTTAGCCGATTGCTAAATCGAAATGTAACGACAAAACAGATCCAGTCTTAGCATAATTCGATCGTTGACATTGCGCACGCAATTGAAATCTTCGCGTGAACACATTAGCCACGCTCATAAAAGAGATAACATAATTTGACTTTGCCTCTTCTTTAATTGTGTTATAAGATAATGAATCACTTAATGTTAACCTTTTTCCATCGGCAAAGCAAATTTTAAAAATATTGTTATAAAATTGGATAAAATAATAGTAAAGCTATAGAAAAAATTTAATAATTTTTCAGTTATAGAATACTGGCAACAATACATTTATTCGCATTCTTACGATTAGTATGAATTTTTTAACTAGCGCGAAAAAAATGCATAAAATCAACAAAGTATAAAATCGTTAATAAAAAATAGTTATATAAAATTAATTACAAAGACAAGTGCAGTACATAGCGTAAAATAAATAATTATATAGTTATTACTGTCAGATAAGATAATCGATAAGATTATACCCCTTATATTGCATATCCATTTCTTAAGTAACCATGCACATTTTATATAAAAAATTGAATAAAATTATTTAAATAATGAATAAATAATAGAAAGATTAGTCACAACGTAATACTAACGCAATACTGTTCTGAAAGCCGCTCACTTTCCAGTGAGGCAGAAAATAGCATATAACGACAGTTATACGCTATCTTTTTAAGGCAGAAATACGCAGAAAAAAGTTGTATTCATAAAATACAAATTAATTTGATATCTTCCTCGGGAAGATATCAAAGCATAGAAGATTATCTATAATCCTAATGAAAAGTAGTGGCTTTGAGAAAAATAGATATTTCGTTGCATTTTTGGATTCGAAGTTAGTATGTAATGGAATTTGAGTCGTGCAATCGCGTGCTCTTGTCAATCGAGCCAAATAAAGTTTCTTCCTTAATAACTTATAATTACAGAAGTGTGATAACCGCATGCGATTGCGAGGAGTCATGATTTTGCATCCGAAGCGAAGTGCGAGACATGAGGAGGACGGGCATCGCGAGATTCGGTCTTATGTTTCTTCAGCGTCAGCGACATTGACACGACGCACGTTATCAATTACACGTGGCGTTATTTAGATGACATATCACTCACAGTTTCGCAGATATTCATGTTGCAGCAATTCTCTATGGTAATCTCGCACTGATTGTCCGCTATCTGCGGTCGGGATGTGAGCGGCGTAACACCCTTACTGACCACATAGTGCCTCTTGATTCGCGGTCGTCTTCGTAATTTGTTCACATAGTAACCTAGTACGGCGATCATTAGAAGAAGCAGAGCGCTGAGGGCTACGAATATCGGTAGCAATGTACCGTTCTGGAAACTATCTCTAAGCGTAATTCTTTCGGCCGTTTGATTAGAATCCGTACACCTGTTAATACACAATGAAATATTAATATACTGCATTTACGAGCATTACAGGTTGCTTCCAAGTCATACGTTCTCTCACAATTATTTTATTAAAAGCTAATATTAATATGTTTAAGCGTAATTGTATAAATCGTTAAGCTTCTTATTTTTCTATGTTATATATTATTATATAAAATATTGGAAACATGCATACATACAGAATTATCAAATATCAATTGCTACAAATAAGAAATATCGCTTTTACGAAGCGTACCTGCACGACGTCACACTGATGCTGGGTAATCCAACGCGATCGCTCGCGCAATAGATCGCGCAGATCTCCGTGATGTCGTTCGGCTCTTCGCATCGGGTCCCTTTGGAATATTTACAGCTACAGAATGGTCTTCCATCTCGGACGGAACACTCGCCGTCATAAAGGCAGTAACCGTTGCAAACGTCCCTCTCGCAACGAACACTACTAAACGTGCCCGTGCATTTACATTCGGGAAATCCACGGTGATTTATAGTACATTTACCATGGAGGCAGTAATTGTGACACAGAGAAATTTCGCAAAAGCGTCCGGTGAACCTGCAAGGATTATGCGAATTCTCAAATTACATACGTTCAAATGCGAAAATATTCAGCTAATTTAATAGATATTATACCTGTAAACTTTTTTATACAACTATTTGTATATATATATATAAATTTATGTTGAAAATTGACGCGATATTTAAAATTAATTTAAAATATAATGTGTGTTAGTGTATATATCTTATATTTTCGTAATAAAATTTCATCACTTTATATAAATTCATTTAAGTTCTTTTGTGCTACGATCAAGCTTGATTTTATTCGAAATACTGTAATCTTTATTTCTATCAATATAAATTAATATTATATTATTATTAAATTAATATTATATTATTATTAAATTAATATTATATTAATATAAATTAATTTATATATAAAAAATTATATATATATGTATTTATATTAATATAAATTTATGTCTCAGTAACATCTATTCAACAGTCTGCTTTTACATGCTTTATTAAAGCTACTCACCCTTCTTTGCATCGACACGTATCATTTGTTTTGTTCAGATGACCGTCGTTTAGGCAGTATTTGGAGCTCTCGGTGGTCAAATCCGATTCCTCCGTGCTGGTAGTTAGATTATTGAACGTCTCGGTCGCCGATCGTGAAACGGGCACCGACAAGTTTGTTCTCTTCTCTATCATCGACAGGATCGTCGCGCAATCGATCTGACCAACGTTGTCGCGCGTCACAATGCCGGCCGGATCGGCGTCTCTTCTGGAGTCAAAGTACGATTTGAATTTGGTCGGATAATCTCCAGCCTTGGCATTCTTCGGCATGGTCCAGACCGCGCTGTGCACCCAATCGGACCAGTACATCGAATCTTTGTCCACTGCCAGGTAGACCGGCTGCTGATGCTTGCTATGGACCAGCAATTCTCGTTCGCTGCCGTCCAAGTTGCTACGCTCGATCTTGAAGTGGATCCCCTCAACATCGTCGATCCAATAAAGCTTCTGCTCTGCGTGGTCGATCGCCACCGCTAAGGGCTCGTACAGATTCTCCTTGATGATAGTCGTCCGATCGCCCCCATCGAGATTAGAACACTCGATACTGGGATTCGAGATGTTGCTATTCACCCAGTATATGCGACTGTAGAAAAAGTTTGCGGTTATTGTCGGTTTTCTATCATTTTTTTCTCTTCGTGTTAATATTGAAAGAATATGAAGTAAACCACACGACAAATTTATTTCGTATTAATAATCATATAACCATACTTATGCATAAATTTATTTTTCGATATAAATTCCTAAAAATATAAAATATAATTTTTATGATGTCAAACTACAGAATGATATTTTTTATATATAATCTTTTTATATGTAGAATATAATATATATTTAAGTATTTTATTATATATAAAAGAGAGATTTCTTTGATGATAAAAAATGGACAAAAGATTGGAACATTCCAGCGAAAACATCGCCTTTTTCAAGCTAACATTTTCAGCTGAGTTTTTATTTTTTTTATAAAACATTTGCTGACAATGAATGAGACGAACAAATTGCTGCGACAGCTATCTACAGAGGATGTCTTCTTGTCCTGTGCTTTACTCCTTTTCGCTTTGTTTCAATATATTATGCATAACTATTAATACTTCTATTTTATGCTATATTGCTTTATTCATGATGTGTCCAAACATCAATTACTAAAGTAATTTCCGAATTATATGCAAAGTTTTTCATATTTCATTTTCATAATTTATACATATATAATGAAATTAATAATAAAGAAATTAATAATAAAGAATCGATGTGTACACTTGAAGCTTTGATTGCAGATCCTTTGACGTATCTTCATGAATTTTATTTATATGTCACTATTGCAATCTACAATTTCTATTGGTGACCGTTTGACATTTCCCGATTCTACGAACGGGTCAGCGATAAGAGGAGTAATCCCTGTGACGCAGAATATTGTAAATGGCACACCTGTTACACACGTCGAGGGCGATGCCACGTGGGCTGCTCCCGGTGAGATTGTGCAAAACGACAGGCTTGCCCGGTTCACCGTTCAGCGGCACGTGAATCTTCGCAATAATCTCCTTCAAGACGTCCGACCAGAACAGAGTGCGCGATGACGTGTCGAAAACGATCCCGATAACGTGCATTCCGTTCTCTTCTACGCATACACAGTTCAAGGATGTAACAGCGATGTAAAGATGTAAACACGCATTTATTTCGAATTCCTTCCGCGCCAGAGATTTCCAAAGAGGAAAATGTGCATAAGAATTTTTTAATGTTGATTTACATATCTTCATTATAATATTTAGCAAGAGATTATGTGCTTTCTTAGGAGAAATGAAATAGAGAATCCTTGATATCTACGCAATTATCGATGACGTTGGTCGAAAGATCTTTTCGATTTATGTCCGAGTAAATGACTTTTCGTCAATGAAACGGTTAGTTGGATCGCGCAAATGTCTATGAGACGTGTGGAAAATTCCGCGGAATTTCTTACGCATAAAAATTCGCTTTATCAAGCAAAAGCGATTTCGTTGGCATTTGCGTAAACGTAGGTCACAAGACTCGTGTTCGCGTGAATTTTGATACCTTCTACATTCTTTCATTTTCGTGTTAACGAACTTATCAGTAAAGATAGAGCCAATTAATCAGTAAACCAAAAAATTTCTCAAATATAGCATGTTCCTTAAATATCATAAGCAATTTTATGTAAATAGATAATAAAATATATTGAGAAATGACATACATACATAGTACGTTTTATTTTAATCTTATCATCTCAAAGAATAGCGATAACATCTTTAATTTATAATTTTAAGAATACAAACGATGTGTATGATAAAGACATTAAAATGAGCTAAAAATAAGAAATATTTTTAAACGTTTTTTAAAATATCCGCAAGGCTGTTATCGGATTTGGTCTCGTTAGGATAATTAAAGGGATTAACTTGCGCGCTCTGTACTTACTCTTTAGCAGGGGGGTTGACGTGAAATTCCTCTGCGTGAGGTTGTTGCTGAATATAGACACGTTGTTCCTCACATCGGACAAATACATCGTTCGTGTGGTGTCGTCGTACGTTACCCCAGTCAGGGCAACGGCTTCTCCGATGCTAGCATGGCCCATGGGTGTACTGTTACGCGCGAAAAAGTCGATTTCGTTACCGATCACCACGGCTAAGTCTGCAGAAAAAAGAACCCCAACTTAGAATCTGATCTCAAGAAAAATGAAGTAGGCGTTTTTAATCAAATAAAATCACACATATAATATTAAATGAGCACTAAGATCTGCTATGACCGTATTTGGCCGTTCTCGATTTTAATTACTTAATACATTTTGCGGTCTTGTAATTATATTGTTTAAAATCAATATGCTTCCGAGAAAAAGCTGTATAGCGCAAAATGAAGTTTTAACGAATAATCGTCTATTAATCGGATCGTAGTGATCCGATTTAAAAAATAGTAATTAGAATTGTTTTCACGCTTTTGCGAATACGTGCAATTGGATTGCAGAAAAATCGCCATCGTAGTAATTTAATCTACAAATCATCGCACTTGAACTCTTATCATCGATTAGTCACAAAGTAATCTATATCATAATACATTATTGTCATTACATTACGTGATCATTAAATGGACCTTGTGCATCGAGATTATCAGCGATAATGCGATATCGAGGAAAAATATCTTGAATCTCAGCGATGGTATTTTCGCGCCAATTCTCGAGAAACTACGATCGCACGTCGCACGCCACTTGAGAATCTGATGCATTTTTCGCGCGAAAAATTTACGCTTCGATTTATTTATCGGAAAATTTATGTATATTCTTTCTAAAATAAAAAGTTTGTTTCGTTGCACTGTGCGTTACACATCCATTACGAATAAATTATGACAATACATATTAAAATTTAGCGGATAATAACGAATAAAGCACATTTTAAGTGCTGAATATACACTGTAAAAAAAGAATGTAATATTACTTCACTATTTATGATGGAAACTTACAAAATCACAATTTTCACAATAATAATTGTTGTAAAAATACATGAGTTTGTTACGTTTCCGTTATAAATAATGATACCTTTACACTTATTTACATATAATTTTTACACTTGCCCTGTAATTTTACATACTTTTTTTACAGTGTAATGAAACGGACAGATTTTCTTAATTTGTATGTCTAATATGCATATTCAGACTTGGTAATAGAAAATGCACAAATTGAATTTTACTAAGTAAAGAGATATCTTTATGCCACGTGTAGCGTACATAATTGCAATCGATGGTCGCGATAGCATTAATGAGTAAGATAAATAACATGAAACGACAGAAAGAGAAAGAGAGATAACTAAATAACTTCTTAAGTGTTGCACTTCCGCGTATCTATTTCGTACACGTAGGCGCGTAATTCGATAAGATATCTTAGCTGTTGCATTTTTTGTTTAGACGGAACGTGGCTTTGCTGCATTACGAAGCGAATTTATACGGAACAAAATGGTCTTGTTGAAGTATCTAAAAATTTAGGTAGACAGGTCTGAAAATAATTATGTAGGACGCTCAAGTATTATGATAATAATGCTGTAAAAAGTGACATTCTAGCAACCAGCTTGAGCGCCCAATATGTAATTATTTTTATAATTCAACATAATTATTTTCAATATTATTCAATTATCGACAACAACTGGCCAACTTTATTATAAAATAAATATCATCACGACGTTTCGACCCTTGGTTTGGGTCCTTTTCAAGTACACTGAAATCAATATTACACGGAGAAAATTTTATATTAAAAATTACTATGTGTGGCAGTAGCCGTGGACCATTGCTGGAATTATAAAATTTTTACTATGTTATTATATTAATAATTATTAAACTCTTTTGTGAAAACATAGTAAAAATTTTTATAATTCCAGCATGGTCCACGGCTACTGCTATACATAGTAATTTTTAATATAAAATTTTCTCCGTGTAGTTGTAAACTATAAAATAACGAGGTGATAAAATATAAAGTTAACATATCTAGTTAGAAACAAGGAAGCAATACCTAATTCAAATGTATAAAATTATCATCTCAACAAGAACATCCCTTATATATGGAAATTTCCCAAAACAAGCATATTGAGGCTGGAAAAATTAGATATTTATTTTATAATATAAAGTTGACCAGTTGTTGTCCATAATTGAATAATATTGTTAAGTTATTACTGGCGGTTCTCTCAATCTACCAATTTGTGATAATTATTTTCAGTATTTGTATCTAAATAATAATTTAGTAAATAATAATCTAAATAATAATTTAGTAATAGTAAATTTTTAGATACTTCAGCATAACCATTCTTTTCGCACACAAAACTTTATCTGCAAGCTACGATCGGCAGGTTCGACATCGCGATTACGACAAATTTAACGCGCCGAGCATCGTGGAAATTTCTGCGGGAAATATTTTGATATTCTGTCAGCTTGCACAAGAATTATCGCGCCAGCGGAAATCAATGCGACCGTGAGTTACCGGGTTCATCCAATTTTTAGATAGATTATCTCGTTTGTTTCTCTGGTTTTCCGTGATGGCTGGACCGCAAGTCAACGGGAAAGTAACGCGTTCACGTTGCGATCAGTTATCGCGAGACGAGGAACGTTCTAGCGTACCTCCATTACAGTGTTGAATAATCCATTTGTCAAGTCGCAACTGATAGACTATTTATGATCATTCGAATAGTCAATGGAAGGATGCTCGACATTGCAATTCATTAATATTAGATGCCCGCTATTCTCTTCGACACTTTCTACAATTGAAATAAAGCAATTTAATTTTCAAAGAGAAAAATAAGATCAGCGTGGAAAACGTAACTTAGTAAGAACGAGAGATTTATTTTTTGTTATTTACTTATTTGCACTTCTCCACTGGAAAGAACGGTTCTGTTGAAGTATTTAAAAATTTAGTTAATACAGATCTGAAAATAACCATGTTGAGCCATAAAAGTAACCATTAGGATGCTTTGAAGCACGATGATAATGGTGCAAAAAATTTTGATATTTTAGCAACCAACTTGAGCGGCCAATATAATTATTTAGATGGTTCAACATAACTATTTTCAAATCTGTATCTAACTAAATTTTTAGATACATCAGCAAAACTGTTCTTTTCGTGTACATTTCCGCTTTCTCATATTCAGTCTCCCTGGAGTTCATAAATAATGCCGTATTTATTATCGCGAGATTAATAACTTCCCGATTGTGAGTAAGTTACCGCGAACTAAACGGATCTATTTTTCATCTTCATGTCAGTTCATTATGCATTATGCATAATCATAAAATATCGTAAACATCGCGGCCGATCTTTAGCGCACAGCTTCCTTCAACAACATTATGCATTATTTGTTCCGTAGAATGCGTAATGTCGTTAAGAATAGTATACTTAACTAAAAACACTATTTCATTATCCGAATTATTTTCTCGAGCCTGTATTATTTGTTCAATCAAGCGGAAAATGGTACCGCTAAGAGCCTGTATACCCGGGGTAAATATCATTAAGGGGACTTATGTTCCAAATGATACTACATCTTTTATGTCGACGGGCAAGAACGAAATTTCTCTGCGGGATAATTCCGAGAACTCCCCGTGCCGTCGTTTTTCAACGGTTTTTCGAAGGCATTGCGATTGATGGGAATCCACAATTGCGTTTGGAAATACGCGCCAACTTTCTTGAACGAGTTACCGCGCCACTGGATGAGAAAGCAAATTTATAGAAATTAGGTTCGCACTTTGCAATACGTCGCCTCGTTTATAAGTCACGAGTTCATTTTTTTTTTGCCCGGCTCCGTGCGATTTTTCATGCGATAGTACGTGATTCGACACACGCATTAAGACCTTGATCGTCGAGCGAGGCAAAAAGATTCCTTCGAAACGGCGCAGTGCTTTTTATTTGCACATATTCTATTTACCGAAAGACGTATTCGCCGATAATATTACATCAGTATTCATATTCAGGAAACGCATAGCGACAGAAACATTTTTTTCAAGACTAATCATCAATTTCAAGACCATGATCATCTTCAAGATGCGTATATTTGATTCTATTTACAACTTTCCGCTGAGTGATAAGTAAAATAAATATATTAATAATCGCATGACAGGAGAGAGAGAGAGAGAGAGAGAGAGAGAGAGAGAGGAAATCGGCGCCAAGGAGGATTTCTAGATCGTAAAAATAATTGCGAAACAGAAACGGTTCTTTCCCCATTATATAATATTATTATTTATATTTCATGTTCCTCATGACTTTGATCTTTGACTACTGGCTTTCCCAAAGCTGAGTTAGCGTCAACACTTATTCGACATACTATCGTGTTAGTGTATCAATTATGTCCCCGATTATCCGACGCGTATTAACAACGCGTCGAGATGGGAATGAACTCTCTTGGCCCCAGATTTTTAAGCGATCTCGATTGATTTCTATTATACACGCTCTTCCTCTCTTTCTCTTTCTCTCTTCTCTCTCTTCCTCTCTCATGCCAGGAATCAGGAACCGACTCAAGGTACAGCGGCTTTCTATTTCCTGTTACACCGCAAAAACGAGATAAGGTCACAAGGTCTCGACCGCCAATTTGCATCCTAGACCAGTATTCATAGTTTGTTCTTATTTCAAGACCGTCTTAAGTAATATCTTAAGACGCTAATACGGTTCTGTGATTGGTTTATGAAATCTTAAGATTGTACCTAAGACGATCATAAAAGGCTAAAGGTTTACTACAGCCATCTTAGACCTAGTCTACGAAGGCTGTAGTAAACCTTTAGCCTTTTGTTCAAAGCAAAATAATTTCTATCAAAAAGCGTTTCCCGCGCTGCCTTACACTTAACAATTGGGATCTGTCCAATTCTTGAAGCTTAAGGATTACGATTGAAGCAGCGCGGAAAACGCTTTTAGCTGAAAAATATTTAAAAAGGCTCACTATATATACAGCCATTGTAGACTAGGCCTCAAATATAAGAACCGACTAGACGGAAAGAACGGTTTTGCAGAAGTATCTAAAAATTTAGCCAGATACAGATCTGAAAATAATTATGTTGGACTATCCAAAATAATTATTATGTAGAACGCTCTATTTTGACATCCTAGCAAACAGCTTGAGCGTCCTACATAATTATTTGGGATGATCCAACATAATTATTTTCAGTTCGGTCATACACGGAAGGAACGGTTTTACTGAAGTATTAAAAAAATGTAGTCAGATACACAAATCAGAAAATAATTATGTTGGACTATCTAAAATAATTATGTACACAGAAAAAAAAGATGTATCAACAGCATTAAGTCTAATTGGAAATAATCTTGTTAATTCAATAACAATTTTAATAAAATAAAATCATACGTATTTGTTTCATTAATAATGTTATCGAATTAACAAAATTATTTCCAATTAGACTTAATGCTGTTGATACATCTTTTCTTTCCGCATAGGATCTATTTTGACATCCTAGCAAACAGCTTGAGCGTCCTACATAATTATTTTGGATGATCCAACATAATTATTTTCTGATCTGTATCACACTAAATTTTTAGATACTCCAGCAAAACCGTTCTTTCCGTGTATGACCGGCCCTAAACGCGAGGTCCTCCGAGGAAAGGAAGCGTCTCGGTGGCCGATTTTCCACGGCCTCCGACACCGTCGCAGGAACCTGTCCGGCAGGGGCGCCCATGAAGGAGGGCAAGGAGGGGCATATGCCCCCCCTGGATTTTAATTTTTTCAATTTAAAATGATTTTATTGCCAACCAGATAATTCTTTGTTTAAAATCTATACACAATTAAAAATAAAAATCTGCATAAATATATTTCTTCAAAAAATATTTGAAGAAACATTCGTTTGGCAACCCTAAGTTTTGCACTCTGCCACCCCCTTGAAAAAAGTTGTAAGGGCGCCCATGCCTGTCCGTCCTTCCCAACGACCTCCCGGTCATCGCGATCCGCCCGCTCCCATTTCCCATTGATGTTCGCGTGTGTGGGCGCGCGGTCGTCACCTCCGGTCGCGCTGACATTCGTTACGTAAAACAGGTGTAAGGACGAGCGCGGGCGGCCGGGCGCGGCGCGCCGGACGATCGGCGACGGTCCGACGTGGACGCGGATCGCCGATCGCCGTCGCGTTTCATTCAGCTTTCGCGCGCGCGAAGCGCGCGCGCGCGTAACGAGCGGCCCGTGCCGAGAGCGCGCAAAAGTGGCGTACGTGACGAGCCGCGGCGGGTGAATGGAGTCGGCGCTCGTGCACCAATACGCGCGCGCGCGTACACATGGACGGGCGCACGGACGTGGGCCGGCTGTCGTGGTGTGCGCGACGCCGATGCCCCGACCCCCGTGGTGCCGCCGAAACCCCATGGTGCTAATCGCTCGTGTTACCGGTCGCGGGCGATCGTCCCCGCGTCACCTGTCGCACGTCCGCCGGACGTCTCTCTCATGACTTACCCCAGGATCGGCCGTACGTCGCGACCACGAGGTTGCACAGCAAGAGGACTGTGATGGGGAGAAGGTGTCGCGTCTCGGCGGAGATCATGACTGGCAGTCGTTCGGCATTCGCGTGGACAGACCGTGGCGTGATGAGGAGCGCGCGCGGGCGACACTGACCACGTAGCCCTCTCTTTACGTCGTCCGCGAGTACACGCGCCGAAAAGCGTCACGTCCTCACTCCGTGACGGCCGTGCGCGAACTGAACTAGCCGCGGCCGGCGGCGGCTCCGCTACGAGAGCGGCTACGTGCCGAGGCGCCGTGGCCCGTGGGCGCCAATGAGCGGCATTTACTCCCAAAGAGCAGAGTCTCATTTCGGATTCGTCGTCTCATCTCCGTTCTCGCTCTTATCAACGCGAGAGCGACTTTTAGTAGTTTTAATAATTATTATGATATGTGATATTTTTACGAATTTTAATTATTATAAATTTATAATAATTCAAGTTGATATAAACTTTAAGCCTAAAAGTCACTTGAAGTTTATATAAATGAACTTGAATTATTATAAAGTTATTATGATTATTAAGTTTTGATAATTACTTAATAATCACTTAATAATCTTAATAATTAATAATTACTTAATAATCAGTTTTAATAATTATTATAAATACGTGATATTCATATAAACTTTAATTATCATAAGTTTATAGTAATTTAAGTTCATTTATCTAAATTTTAAGCCTAAGAGAGAGAGAGAGAGAGAAGCTTAAAATTTATTTAAATGAGCCTGAATTATTATAAACTTGTTATAATAATTCAGTTTTTTAATAGTTATTTAATAATTAGTTTTAATAATTATTATAAATACGTGATATTTATGTAAACTTTAATTATTATAATAAGTTTATAATAATTCAAATTCGTTTATATAAACTTTGATTATTAATACTATAATTAATACTAATATTATAAAATTGATATTAATATTAATTAATATAATATTATATAAAACTACATTTCATAATTAATATTAATATTACAAAACTTAAATTATTATATAACGTTATACATTCTGACGAAATATTTTTGACGGTTTAATTAATCCCGCAAATACGCTGACAAATATCAGAAGTATGAATTTTTTATTCGAGACTTTTCCATTGTTTCGACATATTGCCAATCTTAACTTCTTCAGAGAAACTATTCGAGAAGAAGTTTACACCTTTTTTTCTCTATCGAGAATTTTCCATCATGAATTTTTCATGATTTGGTTTTTTGCATTATCGGCTAAATCGTAGTCGGAAAAATCGAGCGTGTTGTAGAATGTTCTTTAGCTGCTCTGTGCACTGAATCGGACGAACTGTTTGCGGCGAACCGCAGATCATTCTGTTAATTTCCTCATAAGGTCAAGCGCTTTAATCGCTAATTGCTAAACCGCCACAATTTATTAAAATTGATTAAAGCTCCCATTATATACGCATTGTACCATCATCAATTATCGTTTAATTTTATAACATTTTATTTCGATTTTAGAAACGGTTCGCTGTTGCTTCGGGAAGGCTCTTTTGTGCACCACGGCGCAAATCGTTTAAATATATTTTTCACAGCGAGCTTCCCTTGCGTTTCAGCAAGTCACACACACGGAAAGAACGGTTTTGCTGAAATATCTAAAAATTTGGTCAAATACAGGTCTGAAAATAATTTTGTTAGACCATCAAAAGTAACTAAGCAGGACATTCAAGCATAACGATAACGCTGCAAAACGTTTTAATATTCTAGCAATTATTTCGAGCGTTCTACTTAATTACTTTTATGCGGGGTCTACAATGTGAGTCTCAGATGGTCTCAGAGTCGTAAGTTGTAAGAAATTGACCAATCTCAGTCAATTATTGTCCTCAAATTCGATTGTGATTGGTCAATTTTTTACGACTTACGACTCTGAGACCATCTAAGACTCGCATTGTAGACCCAGCATTAATGGTCTAACGAAATTATTTTCAGATCTGTATCTGGCCAAATTTTTAGATACTTCAGCAAAACCATTCTTTCCGTGCAATGACTGCATCTAACTCCTACGCGAAATAGAATCGTAAGATAAACTAAAGCGGCAATCAAATCGGATTATGTAACCGTAACGGACGCGTAAACGGAGGAATTCGCGAGGACGAATCTCTGCCTAGTCGACTGCGAGTTGTAGTCGAGCTCTAGGTCCCACCTATCAGCCGCTCTATTTTCTCCGACGTTTCACGTCGCGGCTCGCAGCGGACGTCAGGGGCTCGATTCTTGAAGTCATTCGCAAGAGAAACGTATACGCAAATTCAGCTCTTACAGAAATGTTGCGAGTTGATTGGCTATTGCATGACTTTTAGCCAATCAATTTGTAGATTTTCTGTAACAGCAGAATTTGCGCATACGTTTCTCTTGCGAATGACTTCAAGAATCGAGCCCCAGAGATGAACGCGAAATCGTGTGTGCGATCGATCGCTACGCCACTGTGCAATCGCGTGCCTCGCTTTGCGACTCGTGGCCGGCACGCGCCAATTTTCCTCTCGCGCTTCCATTTAAACGCGCCGAGTCCTTACCTCGGCTCTCGCCGTTCAAAAGCGAACGCAAAAGCATTATCACGGACTTCGTGCAATTAAAAAAAAAATCTTGACTGATAAGCTTTTAAGCTCGAGGAGATCGAACGTTCTTATCTTCGCTTGGTCGGCGTAAAATATTCTTTCCGTGAGTTGCGAGAAATCGAAATGCAGTGTTATGTAAAATTATGTAGTGTAAAATTATGCAAAACATTGACGTTTTGTTTAATAAAGCAATTTTCTTTAAACTGTTTCTTTTTTTCAAGACTACTGGTTTTCTAAAATCCAGTCTCTCATCCATTTTCTTTATCTGCATTCTGTAATCTTTAAAAAAAACTGACGGATATTGACTTAATTATAATAAAGTAAAAATCATTGTTAATACCATAAATGTATATTTTTATTATGTAAGCGATATCATCCGTATTATAATAGCAATATCATAATTAAAATTCTCTTAATTAGTTTTCATAACAGCATAATTTATCACACGAAATTTGAAAAGTCCGCTGCAAGATTTTACAAATTACGTTGCTACAATCCGCAGCTGATAAGCGAATATCCTTATCAGCCCGCTGTATTATCGACGCAAGGTTAACATTACGCGTTATTCCATTTTATAAACATTGAAAAAAGAATCAAGAGGATGTGTTAAAAATAAAAGCATTATATCATCGATTTTAAACACTTATAAAATTAGAACGATAAAAATTCTGTTAAAAAATATACGTCTACAACTAATAGTTAAGAATTTTGCATATTTAACCTTAATTGCAAAGAAGCATTTTATGTTTCATTTTATATTTTTAATCCCTTATAAAATTCTCTTCTAAAATTCTCTTATAAAATTAATAATTCAATAAAAATTTAATTTTATGAGACTACAAATATTCCTACTATTTTATTATTTATGAAATATAAATTATTGTATAAAAGATGCATTATATACTTTCCTCTCTGGAAAAGTTTTACATTAACAGGATCTTGCGTAAGGAAAAAAGAGAAAAATACGAAAATAAGTGAGATAAACGATACTCTAGACTATTAAGCGCTAATGTCACGCAAAGTATAAAACGATGTGTGAATCGAGGGAAAGTCGGGAAAGCGAAAGTCAGCGGGAAGATCGTTCGGTTCGAACGATACTTCGGAGATGTAAAGGCCTCCGCACAATAAAAAATATAAGGAACAAGGGACAAATATTAGCGATTGAGATGTGGAAGAAGAAAGAATCTTCTTTCTTCTTTCTTCCTCATCCCAATCGCTAATATCTGTTCCTTGTTCCTTATATTTTTGGTTGTGCGGCCCCAAGTAGAACAGAAAGTCATAATGACGTAAAAATGATGCTAAAATGACGCCTTTGACATCATTTTGAAGTCATGATGACGTCAAAATGATGTCAAAGGCGTCATTTTAGCATCATTTTGACGTCATCATGACTTTCGTGTTCTACTTTGGGGGGGGGGCCTTAACGCACTGACGTGACAAATATCTCGGAAGTAAATCGCACAGTGAATAATCACAGTACAAAAATTGCAAATATTTCTAAACAAGAAATAAACGAAGATTAGAATCGCAATCGTGCGGCGTCATAAAATATCTCACTGTTTCAAACCAAATGAAACTTTGCATCCCGACGACCGAGTATTCGCAGCTTATATTTTTTCCATCTCTTCGCTTCCTTTAACAGTTTAGCTAAATAGTAATTATTGGCAAAAAAGAATAATTACTATGAAACCAATATACTACAATGATCAAATTCATGAAAACGGCTTATGAGAACGGTTCAAAATGTTTCTTCTCCGCAAATGTAATTGAAATTAACAAATTGCAGTCTCTTCTTTCACGTCACTGCCTGTAACAAGGTGAAAGAGGCGGCGCGAATCATCTCAGACTTTACTCGGGAAACAAAAGAATAATTTGGAGGAACGCGTGATTTATGGAGTTTCGATCACGGCGTTTATCTCGATGTCAGGGACCAGTGATGTGCCGTATAGTTTACGTCAATTCTTTACATCATTACTTACGTGTAAAGAATTAATTCTTTACATTGCTATTTTTCACGTAAAGATGTAAAGAATTTCGTAATTAGCTGATTTACATTTCTAATAAACGAAAACATTTTTTAAAATAACCTTTATATTTAAATTTTCCAAATCAAATACAAATTTACGATAATAATAAAAATGATTTTTTTACTCTACTTTAATTCAACATAACATAATAAACCAAATATCACGATTATCCATTGTCGGATGTGAATGAATGAACTTCATTTAACATTCGTCAGTTTTATTAGAATCAATTATTCTAAGAGAGTAGTATATATGCAGAAGTTTTTTTGACTGTCAAAAGTCAAACTTTTCAATTCTTTACTCCATATGTTAGGCCCTGCGCACAATGGAGGAATATTAGATATTAGGAATAGTAATTAGAGTTTTAGAATCAGTTTCCTCAATGAACACTATAGATAAATGATAAGTTATGTTGTGTTTCGTATAACACATTTATGGTTTATATCTTATTAATATCCATTGTGCATTAGGCCCTGCGCACAATAGAGGAATATTAGATATTAGGAATAGAAATTAAAATTTTAGAATCAGTTTCCTCAATAAATATTGAACGTAACGCACAATGGATATTAATAAGATATAAGATATAAATGTGTTATATACGAAACACAACATAACTTATTATTTATCTATAATGTTCATTGAGGAAACTGATTTTAAAATTCTAAGGCCCTGCGCGCAATGGACGAATATTAGACATTAGGAATAGGAATTAAAATTTTGGAATCAGTTTCCTCAATGAATATTGAACGTAATGCACAATGGATATTAATAAGATATAAGACATAAATGTGTTATACGAAACACAACGTAACTTATCATTTATCTATAGTGTTTATCAGTATTGCGCTTAGATAACTTGAAATAATCTAGATACAGATTAGATAAGACATACGCGCATGTATCTCAGATAAGATAAAGATAATTCCGGTTAGAGTATATCTAGATAAAAGATGAATTAGTTAAGTATTTTATCTAGATACTTTTAAGATAATATTTAAAACAATTTAGGATATAAAAGATACGGAAAAATATTTCAGACAAAAGTTGTATGGCCTAAAGGGGGACATATAATTCCGATGTAATGTCGTAGATGTTGTCGTTTTAAAAAATTTTTATAGGCAACTAATGTCTTAAATGGAACTTAATTTTTTCCTTGAGATAAAAGTTGTAGATCTCGTCAAGACGTTTTCAAAACACCCTCAAAAATTGTCTTTTGCATAAGCCGTTCCGGAGATATGAAGCTTCAAAGTTTACAATATTTTGACATAAAATATAAAATATCTCGTAAACTATTCATTTTTTTAAAACTGTACCTTAATACTTTTATGCGTAGAATAGTGGGATGAATCAATTGTGAGGAAAACACATGGTTGTTTTTAAAAAAAATTATGCAATTTGCAATATGCAATTACATATTTTTTTTAATTATCTCAAGAAATTTCAAATGTTTTATTATGTAAGACCATCGGCCTCCAAGTTTACGTAAAAAAAAAAAAAAAAACTGTAAGCACGATATATTGCGAAGATCGAAAAAGTTAAATTTCGGTTAAAACTCAATTTATTTTAAATGGGAATTTTCAAAGTCGATGCAGGAGAATCCTTAGACTCATCATATCATGGGACCAAAATTTTTCTTTTTTTTACCGACTAAAAAGTTAAAGGAGGTTCCATAAGAATTTTAAAAATTGCATTCAGTGCGCACTGATTACATTATCTTAGATAATTTTAGATAAAAAATACTACTTTTCTTATCTGAGATACAGATAAAGATGCCACATACTTTAACCCTAACAGCACAGAACATTGCAGCAACATTGCAGCAATATTGCAATATTGCTGCAATGTTGCTGCAATGTTCTGTGCTGTTAGGGAAATGATATAGATAAAAGATAAAATAAACAATGATCGCATCTAGATGAAAATCTAGATAATTTTATCCAGATAACGGAAAACACTGGTGTTCATTGAGGAAACCGATTCCAAAACTCTAATTCCTATTCCTAATATCTACTATTCCTCCATTGTGCGCAGGGCCTAATTCTTATTCCTAATATCTAATATTCCTCCATCGTGCGCAGGGCCTTACGTTCAATATTCATTGAGGAAACCGATTCTAAAATTTTAATTCCTATACCTAATATCTAATATTCCTCCATTGTGTGCAGAGCCTAAAGGCCAACGCACAATCAAAAAATACAAGGAACAAGGAACAGATATTAGCGATTAGAAATAAGAGGAAGGAAGAAGGAAGGGCTCAGACACAATGAAAGGAATAAGGAACAAGGAATTAAACATAGGGAATTGGGATGTGGAAGAAGGAAGAACGAAGAATCTTCCTTCTTCCTTCTTCCACATTCCAATTCCCCATGTTTAATTTCTTGTTCCTTATTCCTTTCATTGTGTCTGGGCCCGAAGAAGGAAGAATCTTTCTTCCTTCGAAGAATCGCTAATATCTGTTCCTTGTTCCTTATATTTTTTGATTGTCCGTTGGCCTTCAAGAATTAATTCTTTACACGTAAACGCACATCACTGGTCAGGACGACGCCGACGGTGAAACGCGAGGAGACGTCGCTCGCGGGGAAGCGTCGCGTCGGTCCGTGGGAAAAGCGAGCGGGAGCGGCCCGGAGCGACGACGCCGAGTACTAGGCAAGGCAGACAGGCAGGCAGGCGGCGGCGTATATTATTGATCAATAAAAGCGGCTAGCATGGATGCCCGTGCCGGCGGCGGCGGCGGCGGTGGTGGCGACGGCGGCGACGGCGGCGGCGGCGACGGCGGCGGTGGCGGCGACGGCGGCGGCGGCACGGTGGAGGCAGCTGTCACTTCCTCCGCGTTTTTACGTCGCGCGCGCGGATACACGCGCTCGCCGCCGCGCGCGCGGAACCGTGTCCCCGGTACCAGGCAGCGGCGCGCGGAGCGATCCTCGGGATCCTGCTGCTGCTGTCGTCCCGTCCTGACCGGGTGGTGCGTCGCCGTTTATAGGTGGTGCGTGTAGGCGGTGTGTGCGTGCACGACGACGCGTATACGTCGGGTACGCGTGATACACGCGCGCCCGCCCGTCTCCTCGACCGCTTACGTTCTCTACTTCTCTCGCTCGGCGTTACGGGAGTCGGGAAATACGCGGCGCGGAGGGTGAGACGCCGGCCGGGGGTAATAGTGCGAGAGGGGGACGGTAGAGTGGAGTGAGAGAGAGAGAGAGAGAGAGAGAGAGGGAAAGACCAAGGGGGTGCGCGGACACGGAGGGAACAGGAGGAAGGAGAGAGACAGAGGGAGAGCGACGTGCTACGACATGTGTCCGTGCTGAGTATCGTGTCCCCGACCGTGCCGACGTACGAGGGTGCGCCTTGAGGCAGGGTGACCGGCACCGCGGGAGAGGGGGCGGGTGAGAGACGGACGGGGTGAAAGATAGAGAGACAATTCTCGTCGACCCCTTCGTGCCGTTTTCTTCGGGGCGAAGATCTCTCTCTCTCTCTCGCCGTCGTCTACGCGGGACCACCGATGCAGACCTTACGGAAAAAAAACAGTCCGTGCAAGTGTGAGTAGAGAGCGGATTCGCTCAAACTCGTGTGCGCGGCGCCGTGCCCTCGCGTCCCCCCCCTCCCTCCCCTCCAACCGCGTTTCCATAAATTGCTCGTTATATTTCGAGGGAGTTTTACGTGTCGGACCCGTCATCCCCGATGGCAAGTGATGACGAGTCGACAGGGTGCTTCTGGTGTCACCCTGGTAGATCCGTTAGGGGTGGTTAGGGGCGCCCCGTAATATGGCTTCCTCGTGCCCGTGTATTCGAGGGGGGACGCGATTCGCATGATTTCGCGCGAGATCGGCATTGCAATTTAACGTGACTGGCGCGTTTCGCGACTCGCGAAGGCCGCGAGAAACGAAATCGCGAATTCTGCTCGCGAAGACCGGAAGTAGCCCCTCGCGATCGTGCGCGCGCGCGTTTACCGACCGGGCGACGTCGGTATTTTCGCGGCGTCGTCGACAGATGTCGCCGGCTGTGCCGTGCGCGTGTTCTAGATTACTACTGGACTTTTTTAGAAGACAGCGCGAAACGCGCTTATCCCCTTATTCGATTAGACATTAATTGGCGTAATTGAAATCGTAAAAGAATGCCGCGGAATATGGAGATCTCGTTATGGAAATAAGTTGGAAAATATTCTAATAAAGTTTGCGGGGCGGACACGCCGATTTGAAATGCTATACATCGACGCGTGCTCGCACATTATATATTTAAAGCTAAGCGGTCGATAGTTTTCGAATTACGCTTGTGGAATATGAAGGTGATGATAAGTGCAAAGGGGAGGTGAAAATGGGAAAATGCCACACGGAAAGAATGGTTTTGCTGAAATATCTAAAAATTTGACTAGATACAGATTTGAAAATAATTTTGCTGGACCATTAAAATAATTACGTAGAACGCCCAAAATGGTTGCTCAAATATCAAAACTTTTTAAAGCATTGGGTGCATTCAGTAATACAACCGCTCACTGAGCACTTCGTTATGATTGGAACATTCACCTATATTTACCATAAATCTAAAGGTATACTCCAATCACAACGCAGTGCTCAATGAGCGCTCACTGAGCGGTTGTAGTACACGGAGAAAATTTTATATTAAAAATTACTATGTATAGCAGTAGCCGTGGACCATTGCTGGAATTATAAAAATTTTTACTATGTTATTATATTAATAATTATTAAACTCTTTTGTGAAAACATAGTAAAAATTTTTATAATTCCAGCATGGTCCACGGCTACTGCCACACGGAAAAAACGATAAGGTTGCCACAACCACAATTCGTACAACAAACATAGTGAATGT
>NJRP01000012.1:1362411-1374448 GCA_003063835.1 Aphaenogaster floridana | reverse complement strand
AAACCCGTGCAGAAAGTAATGAGGCCGTGCAGAAAGTAATGAGGCCGTGCAGAAAGGAGATATTGGCACGGTTTCGAGTGGAAAATTCCTCTGTGTGCAATTGGTTACTTTCCGCACAGAAAACACGCGCGTAATGGGCCATTTTCGGCGCACATGTGATATAAACTAATTTTTCCGATGTTTGACACTCTATAACTCGAAAACTGTCCATTTTTGGACTTCGTGCCCATGGACACTTTTCATCAGGACGTCATGAACTACATTATACTACATTTTCAGCCAATTCGACTGGGATCCATTTTCCATAAGGTTTGTGCGGAGTCCTTTGATTCTAATAAATAAATTTTAACAAATAAATTATAAATAAGCAAGAATAGCTGCGTATAATATTTTGTTACACTACTTCATTGTATTTAATTTCGTCACGCGAGTAGGAGCTTTCTAGTCTAATTAAAAAAGTACAAGATACTTTCTAATAGATCTCTGCTTAATGTATGCGCTTATTCTCACTTGGCTCGTTGAACAAAATAGGTCCGTAACAGTTCCGCTCAGCGCTATTACGATATTATTCGCGTAATACATCACTGCAATCGCGAGTAACTTTCCGCAAGATGAATATTAGATGCAATAGTAGCGAACAGAAGTTCATGACGGCTAATCGGCTGCGTTAAATCGAGGAATGTTTAACTCTGCTATGGAGCGCAGAGACTTTCGCTCTCGATAGCACGCGCGCTAGCACAATGGCCGGGCTCTCAACTCGCAATTCAATAGCGACGATCATCGCCGCGAAAATGAAATCAGCTCGGGAAGCTCGCGCGACAGGTGGCAAATTAATTCAACAACCTTGCGCCTTCATTCAATTTCCAAGTTTAATTTCTGCGCTCGCCTCCTGTAAACGGCTCCGGTAATCCTCGCCCGTATATTCGGCGGCGAGTCGTGTTTGACGCGCCGCTGGAAGTTTTAACCGGCGTGGAATCGCGGCAAACAGAGGGTTGTCGCGCTGATAGGAGGGGAGGAAAGGAGGGGAGGGTGAGAGTAGAACGAACGATCGAAGAAGGGTTTCGGAAATTACGGTCAACGTGCGTGGGTAGTGCTCCCTGTTTCCTCGATATTTTTCATTCCCGAAGAAAAGAAAGGTTATTCAAATCCGTCGGGAATTCTCGAAGCTTCAAATTGCTCTCGAATTAAAATAAAAGGAAGAATATCCTTTTTTTGTTTTTTGTAACATAAAGCTGCGTATCCACCAAAAGAACACATAGCAACATTTGTGTTTCTGTTGCATGTTTCCGTAAAAGTTTTAGTATGTATGTATATAGGTATGTATGTATGTATGTATAGGGTTTTCCAATAAGAGTTTCCGGATGTTTTTAGGTTTTATTTGAAATGCGGCAACACTGTTCGATGTTTGTGCTGGATATCTGTCAACTGTAGGTCATTACAAATTACAATTTTAATCATGGAGCGATACAAGACTAAAATTATAGAACAACGTTCATATCGTTAAAACTTGTTACGGAAATTCGTGTTCTATAAAAAACACATTTCGCAAAATTCGTGATTTTTTTCTATCCGTATAATCGTCCAACTGAGAAAACAATTCGCAGTATGGTGCATAAATTCGAAAAAACTGGATCTGTAAAAGATGTACCGAGACGCCTGTGCGTGCTCGTTCAGAACGTTCAGCTGAAAGTATTGCCGCGGTTCGTGAAAGTGTGGCTGAAAATCCGAGAATGTCAATTCCTCCATCGCTCCATGACTAAAATTGTAATTTGTAATGACCTACAGATGACAGATATCCAACACAAATATCGAACAGTGTTGCTGCATTTCAAACAAAACCTAAAAACATCCGGAAGCTCTTATTGGAAAACCCTATATGTATGTGTGTATGTATGCGTAGGTATGTTTCAAAAAAATTCCTCAATGTTCCTTTGGTGGATACACAGCTTAAGAGACCATCATGAGTGCGTGTCTGAAAAAGCAAAAATGAGATATTAAGACAAATGAAAAAATTCACTAACAAGAGATCTTGCTTGTTATTCTTAAAATTAAATTTCTTGAGAAAAAGATGAGATTTCTTCGAAAATTAAATCGAGAAATATCCTCGAATAAGGAGAATTCTGCAAACACATCTGATTTCGAATATGCGAAATATAAACGAGTTTACGTCAGCAAGTTTGACATACCGCACAGGTGGCACAAAGAAGATATTTTGTTTAACAGGTGGTGATAGCGATGCGGGACTTATTCCAAGTAGTATTCGAACTAAAGAAGAAGGAGATTGAACTGGCGAAACAGCACATAGAGCAGAATGCCATTAATGCGATTAAATTCCACACCGGCGGTATTTTCGTTGAGTCTGCACCCGACACTAAGGTGAGCTCCAATCCCTCGAAATAATTGCTGCAGTCAAAATATTTCGGCCAAATTGTTCTCTCATATGAGTCTTCTTATTCACATTTTTAACTGCTTCTCCATTTTCCTCATAGTGCCATTATCATTCTAAAGTATCATTATCCATCTGTTTATTTAAATATTGTCTAAAGTCAGCTAATGTTTAACTGATTCTTCGTATCCTTTTAAATAGAAAGTTAAAAAAAATAAGCCCTTTCTTCCATGGTAATTTTAAAAAAATAGTTAAAGAAATCATGGTTAACTTATAAAGCCAATTTTTTCCCAATGATACCTTGCCTTAATCATAGTTATTACAATCAGCGTAACGATTTAGAAAGAAATAAAGAATCGGTTAAACGACGGTACGAGTTAATCGACGTTGGTGGACTCAACTCTAAGAGAAATAGTATTGACAATAGTAAAACGTAATTATTAAAGGCCAGTCGCGTTACGATAATTTGTCGCAGGGCGCAGCGGGCACCGAGTCATCATTTCATCGAATTCGCACGACTAACTGCGAGGTCGACAAAACCGCCGATCGCAAGAACGAGACGCAGAGCGGCGTGATTGCGGATCTGCTAGATCTGCAGTTCGAACTGAACTCGCTGCAGCAGGGCATTCATCAGATGGACAAAATTACGCCGGAAAATCCCGTACCGTCTACCGACGATCTATTCGAGACCGATCCGTTCGGTGATTCTTTCGCGAACATGAAGGTGCGATTGGTATTGCGAATTTGCGAGTATCTTCTTCATGTAATACGCTAGAAACAAAACTGCAATAACTATGATTATTGCAATCTCAATATCAATGTAACCGGAAAAACTATACTTTTTTTCATAATCCAATATATCAGAAATCAATTGCAAACGTAATCATTACAATCGCGATATTCATAGCGAAGAAACAACATTTCTTGGCATTGTTTTATGTTCAACGTTTTATTTTCCTGTACCTGTTGCAGCTACAGGACACAGTTCGTCCGATTCTGCCACCGCCACCTTCCTCGACAAAGAGAGGGCATTTAGAACGACAGCATACTGTACCGGCACCGCCCGCATCAACCACTTCCAGTCCGGCGACGACGTTAGTTAGTAAAACGCCACCACCGCAGAGTACGATTCACTGGTTCGACAAGGAGGCCGAGGATCTCTTCAACGACAACGAGATGACGAATTTGAGTAAAAATTCGACTACAAAGAACGACCAGGAGGACGTAAGTATCAATTTATGCGTGTTTTTCGCTCTATTTTGTAATAAATACATTGCTAAAATTTCATTGTATCGTGCTACAGAGCTCGGTGGAGACTACACCTCGCAATACTCAGACGAAGAGCCCGCAGATTGACGTGTTCACGGAGCTGGATCCCCTGGGGACCGGTCTGATCAAGCCTTACGTGGACAAAAAGGACTTTTTCCAGCACCTGAAAAACCCACCAAAAAAAGTCCTTAAAGATCTGGTGTCCACGAGTTCCAGCGACAGCTTTCCAACAAACTTCAACATCACAACCAGCACGGACTGCGTGGAGTCGACAAAAACGCAGAACGAGCCGTCATCGAAGGACAGCGAGGACAGCAACTTTGCCAACTTCGATCGATTCGACGAGAACGAGGCGAGTCAATCCTCCCAGCAGAGAGTCGATTCACCGCCGAAGAAAGAGACGGTCTCTCGATCGATACATCATCAGCCTCTCTCGGTGTCCTTGCCGCCAGAGGAGACGACGTTACCTAAGGGAACGAATACGCCTACGATCGCTTCGGGAGGAAGCTCGATCCTTCGCAGCATGGACAGAGACTCGACAGAGTCTACACAGGGATTGGTAAAGCTACCAAGTCCGAAGAAGTATCTTCAATCAGTACGGAAGAGGGACTTCGACATCGATTTGCCGGCCGGAAAGACGCAGTCTGTGGAATCCAACAAGCAGTTTCCGGTGGATTTCTCGATGACGAACGAGTCGCCGGCATCGCCGTTGCGGTCTTGCTCGTCGGACGCGAACTCACGCCTCTCCAGCTCGAGTGCGGAACTGGATTTAGTGCCGGAACCGCCGCCCAGGGGTGCGGGAAGCATCCTCATCAATCCACCGCCTTTACCGCCGAAGAAGGGAGGTCGAGGGAACGCGAGACCACCGCCTAGACCGCCACACACGGAGGGACATTTCCAGTACGATTTTCCACAGCGCGAGGCTTCGCCGTCACCCACCAAGATCGTTAGAGATAAAAATAAAAGTCCGCCGAGAGACATCAAAAGTCATCAGTTCGACGATAATTTCAGTCCGCCTCCGCAGATATCCGGCAGATTGGACTTTACGACGACCACTGCCTCCGCTTTCGAGGATTCCTTCAGTACGATAATGTCATCCACGGCATCGTTATCGTCCGTGCCCTTTACCAGCAGTAGCACCGTCCTGGATTCCAAAAAGACGAAACCGTCACTCGATATCACGCTCAGCCAATTGACGTCATCGTGGACGAATCTGGATGAGTTAGCTTCCAGTCTCGACATGACCGTCCAACAGCTGTCGAGTCTGACTTTGACGCAGCTCACGCAATGCTTGGCGAGTCTATCGATGAAGGAAACCGCCGTCGCTGATGCGGAAGAAACTACCATTCCACCAATAACGACAACATCGACGACGATGAAGCAGCAAATGGTAGTTTCGCCCAAATCTGCAACCCCATCGCTATCGTCGTTGACGTCAAAGCCGCTTGAGATGACGATCGGATCAAATTCGACTTCTTTCGTGTGTTCAGAGTCTTTCAAAACTAATTACGAATCGGAAACAAAACAGGATTCTACGTATGACAAGTACGCAGTTTTCCGAGAATTGCTGGAAATGGAGCAAATGGAACGGAAAGAAGAAACAAAAGTCGAAGAGGCAACTGAGAAAGAAGAGGCACTTAACGAAAGTGGACAAGTTTCCGATGAAGCAGAGATTCAGTCGGAAGTGCAGACCAACGAGAGCACTTCGAATTCTATAGCTTCATTGGTGAATCTAACTGTGAAACTACCGGTTAAAAGTGAAAATTTATTAAAAGAAGATTCGAAGCTGGACGAAACGATGACTAACTCCCTCGTGAATTTAACAGCGGAGAAGGAAAGGCCGGTGGAAGTTGAGGACAAAGATGTCGAGAAGGAAAGCGACGTGATGGCAGATGCGGATGTCACATCCGATTCGTCCACAGTCCAGCAAACAGAGATAGATATCGAGGACGATACGGAGAAGACACAGACCATCATGGAAGCGGAAGAGAGGGCGGAGAACTCCGAGAGAGGAAGCGACGTGAACGGAACCTTGTCTGACAAGGTTGGCTCTGACATTCTCAACGATGAGACGAATGGCTCATCCGTGGCCGAAAGGTCCTCGACGGAAGTGAAGTCTTCGATCTCGACGTCGAGCGACAGATACGCTGCCCTGCGGGAGATCATCGGCGAGCCGGAGCCAGTGCCAATCAAGAAGGACGACGAGGAGATGGTGAGCTCTGCCCGAGCGTCGCCGGTGGTGCAATCTCAGCAACAGATTCAGCAATCGAGGAGTCTAGTTGAGGTAGAACTACTGAATTTGTTCTCTGATAGTCTGCCTCCACCATCGAGTCCGAATATTTCGGCTAAGAAAGATTCGGAGGATCTGAAGGCCGTGGCAATGGACATCTTCGAGGAGATCAAGATGCTAAATACCGGCACACATCGCGCTAAAGAGGCCAAGCCACTGGCTTCATCCTCGGGCTTTGAGGATATGTTCTGCCCGTTCACAGAGACACGATCGGACAAGGATGACAGTAAAGAGGACAGCAATTGGGCTAAATTCGACACAGGTGTCTTTGGCTCGTCCGATAGATCGTCGTGCGAGGGGCAACGATCGATAGGCGGCACTTCGCCATGGTCACCAGACGGCAAAGATTTCCATAGGGAAATTCCGTTCAAGGGAAGCAGCGGTTACCGACACTCCGGAGACAGCGACAACGAATGGAAGGACGAGGAGGAGAGCGAGGAAAGCAACGGCAGAGTGCGAGGGGACGGTAGATACTGGTCTGGTTCCCGGCATCCGCGATTCGATGCGCCCGGTTTCGAGGACAGGTCGTTTTACGAGGATGCCGATAAGCGGGACCGCAGCTTCCGCGACAGAATGAGCAGGAAGACACGCGGTGCACTGTGGACCAAAAGTGGCGGCGTTCATCGGCCGCGCGACCCGTCGCCCTGGCACGAGGAAGGCCAGTGGGAAGATGAGAGTCTGCGGCGGTATCCGCATCGGAAGGTGCCGCCCTATAAGGACGATGAGGATCAGTACGAAGCACATTGGAAATGCCGGTCAAAGCCGCCTCCACCGCAGCGATGCAACTGGAGTCACGACGTTCACGGTTCGTACTACGACGACGAGCGTAAGCGAAAGCTGATGCTGTGGAACGAGGAAGACCGTTTCGGTAGTAGCCAAGAAAGCATGGGTTACGATGAGGAGGATCGGTGGAGCAGAAGAAGGTACGAGAGAAGACGATGGGAAGAGGATAACAGATTCTGGGGTAGAAGAGGGCCCCCGGACGCCGATTATTCTATGAGAGAAGCGTATTACTATTATCGCGATAGCAGAGAAAGACCTCACGACTACCCATCTTGGGACGAGGAGTACGGCCCGGAACGTCCGGGCGACGACTCGCCCAGATACAATCCGGCAGGTAGGAAGAGACATTGGCCGAAGAGACCCAACAGCGCGAACGACGGCCGCAACAGTGATATGGTGTATGCGGATCCGCGCAAGTTCGGCGCTTCAAGGTCCGAATGCAGCGACAACGATTCCGATCCGTACCTACGACCCTCTCAGCGCTCCAGAAGCCGCGAGAGTTATTGGGGCAGTGATCAGGAGTACGACAGCTGGGTAGAGCGGCCGTACTGGTCCGAGGGTCCCGACTCTAAGAGTGAGACGATGCATCGCAAGCGAATAGCCAGGCACAAGACTCGACAGGTGCAAAAGACGCAGAGCCCATTCGAGGACGATTTCGCGCAGAGCGTCGAGCATATAGAAGCGTCCGGCCCAAGTGGCGCGGTAGAGTCGCTGGCACCGGTGGATGCGCGTGTACGACCGGATGCGACTGATCAGAAGCGGGAACCGCCGTCCGCGAGTCCCTCGTCCAGTATCAGAGGCCCCAAGGATCATCCTAGGCGAGATATCCCCGTCCGGGAATACAATAAACGGTCGAGCTACTTCGAGGATGATCTCACGCCCACGGCAAGCGCATCCAGCGACGCGTCTGACCGACAGAGGTTGTCGTCCGACCTCAAAGCCACGCCAGAGGAGCTGCCGTGCGACACCAAGGATCCGCAGCAGCCCATCGACGGCTTCGTCTCCGAGGACAGCGGCCGCGATTCCTTCTTCAACGGCGATCTGAGGTTTGACGACGACGCCTTTGTCTTCAAGTCCGAGCTGGATGACAACGTGCCAGATCACCGCGCCACTACGTTGCCGCTGAAGAATTCCAGACAGGGAAAATACGGACCGGGAAATAATAATAACAATAATAAGACGGCCAGGGGCGATCAGTACATCCGGAAATCGGAGTCAGTGAATATTTTCGCGAGGGAGAGCGACCCGTTCGACGGCGACGATTTCTTCAATTGATCTGTCGGGCGAACGGCGACAGTAAGGGTCGCTAAAACCCCGCGCTGAATTTGGTGACACTGATGTGGACTAGATAATTGGAACTTGGATAAGAGAGAGAGAGAGAGAGAGAGAGAGAAGGAGAGAAGGAGAGAGAACGAGAACAAAGAGACGGTTTTCATTGCACACTCGGAAAACGTCGGCGGATCGTGAAAAACGGTGGAATCCACACTACAACGATACTTGGTTCTCCTCTAGTCGGAACTCGGCTATAGCAATTTTAACGTAGCGAAATTAAGGGAAGAGCTTTGAATGTGGCTCGAACATATCCGAAAAAATTGTTGTCCATAGCGATTTTTCGCTGCGCTTCTCTCGTTTCATGAAATTCTTTTAAAAATCTGATTTTATCCGACCGAGAGAGCGCAATTCGTTACGCAACTATAAGATTTTCTTGTATTTTATCTTGCATTAATTTACAAAACACGTGCCCGTACAGATTTGATTCGTCCAAACGAAACAGATTGATACGTCTTGAAAAAAAGCTAACACACGCTTGCTCGAATATTAATCGATTTTTAATCTTTGGAAATTCTGATAAAGAGGAATTTCAAAACAATAATTCACACAAAGAAACTAGTCACTATTCTAACAAATCTGTATATAATATTATTGATGTATTAGTATCGATTTGCCGAGAGAGAGAGAGAGAGAGAGAGAGAGAGAGAGAGAGAGATATCAGCATGATTAACACATTTATGTATTGCGTAATTGCATAATTGTTAAATATTGTTTTATGTATTTGTTTATATAATCGATTTGTGTATTTATTTAATCGTTGTTTCGTTGCAGGAGTTTGTGAATGTGCAGTTTAACTCTGTTTGTTTTAAAGGAACGATTCTAGTCACGTGTGCGTAACCGTTGCACTTGGGAGCTTCGAGAGAGGACAAACTGATAGCGCGCGTTTTGGGGAGTAATCAAAACATGATTTTTATACATTTTTAACTAGCACGAATCAATTACTTTGCATTAGGCGTTCGTACATCGTCGACGACGACGATCCTTCTGCAAGCTCCCCACCGATTCGCCATTCGGTTACGCTGCTGATAAATTGCTCTCACGCGTGAGAGATACGAAGGGTGGTAGAATTATGTTTGCACAGACGAGATTATTGCCTTATGTTCGTGTCGTACCTTTAATGTTCCAGTGTGCGAAACTGGCTCGGATATGAAAAGATTGCGTGTTGTTTCATGCATATAAAGGATTGTGGAAAGAAAAGCTTCTTTGAAAAATATAAACTGAATCATCTCACCCTCCAACTTTTCGACATTATTAATTATTTCGTTGTAAGTGAAAATAAATATAACATAGAGAGAATAATATAATTCCGAGTCATAATTATAATATAATTTTCAATTAACCTAATATTTCTGTAAAGAAGCGAATTGAACATTCCAGATAGTATTCCAGTAGTTCAGCATTTGATATTTTGCAATTTCTTTCCTATTTAATACAGAAGAGTATTCTCTATGGCTTAAATTTACATTATTCTCAATGCTTTTAATGATAAAAATTGCGTTTTAATTAATGACAGCAAAGTGAGATGTAAAAGGAAACAAAAGTTTTTTACTTTAAGCTATAAATAATGTGCGCCGTTACATTTTTTCTGTCTAACACGATCTTGTATACGAGATGCGCGGTTCGTCAAGATTTATCGCAAATTCTCCGCTAATCTACTTGCATGATTTACGTTGATGAGTATACTTACGCTAACCACCGTATTACAACGATCACGCCGACATTTTACACACTGTATGTACTTATGTAATAATAGTAGTAAATTATTTATCACTCGTTTAATGGTTACTCGACACTGTATTGCGAGTATGCGTCAGAAATGATAACGACAATACCGCTTCAATGGCAATTCGATTCCTTGTCCCCCTTCCCCTAAAAATTTGTTAATACGGCTGATGATCAATTATACATAATCATGCAAATTTATCTCGCTGTTTTTACATACGACTTCTTAAGGGATCTGTGTAGATACAACTTTACGCAAAGACTGCGGCGATTGACGATAAGAAGAAATCAGCAACTGTATAAAGTAAAAAGAATATATATCGGTGACACACATATTTTCAGCTCTCTAGACGGTATTAATTATAATGACGATAATTTAAAAATTTCAATATTGTACAGTCAAAAGTTTTCTGTTTCTGGAATTGCTCCTTGAAAATAATTATGATGTCCTCTCAAATATTTCTTTTTCTGCTTCTACACTCAGAAATAGAAAAACTTCTATTTCACAAGATTAAAACTGTATTAGTTTCGCGATGTTAAGTTATAAAACGATGGAGATAATTTTATTTCCATATCTCGAAAAAAAATACAAAGATTTGATTTTCAAAAAGTAACTCACTCTTTCAACAACAAATGAATAAGATCAATGTGCATGATGATTGTTTTCGCGAAAAATTACTTTTTTCATTTTTATTTAAGTATTCAGTAAAGACAAAATAAACTTTTCCCGTACGTAAAATTGCTTATTTTATGGAATTTTAACTTAATTATGTCAAGAGCTGATGAATAAGATAAAACAACGTAAGTATACAATTGTAATTTAAATTTTTATTAAAGATAAAACCGCATTTCCTTTTAATTTTATGGCTCTAATTTTCTATTAGACAAAAGATTTCGACAAGAACGATGCTTTTTTATAACACTACTAGTTAAAATTAAATCAACATTTAATAATATTTAGTCAAAAAATGGCTAATATAAAAAACCAATCAATATAGATCGCATTTAAATAATATTATATCAGAGTAATATTAAAATACAATACAAACAATTCTCCAAAGAAAAATTTTATTAAAGTAAAAGTAAATTTTTGGAAAAGAAGAACATGTGTGAAGGGAGACCCAAAATTTTCATTGTGTATATAGCATACTATCATGCGCTAATTTTATATCCTGTTATCGTCATTGACTTATCACTTCTGAATCTTGTAATAAAAATATATAAAAATGGGAATCTCTGAACAATTTCAAGCCCTCATCATATCTCGCAATTCTCTCTAGTATACGCTTCTTATTCGATTACGAGATCCTTCAGCAAGGCTCTTCTTCGCGTTTGACAAAAGCAAAGTGACAAATAGGCGCCGGGTTGGGGGTGGCGTCGTCATCGTCATCGACGTGCTTAGGCCGCGCAATCAGTATGGCACGTCCCTCGGCCTCGCGTGTGTACGCCACCCCGTTTCTTGATTTCGGCCGCGCACAATGCACAATAAAAGAGCATTAGGATCGCCGGCTTTGTCGAGAGAGAGCGGCTGCACGACTTCTCTCGCAACAATGGCGCGGCCTCCACTCGGCCGCGGTGCTCGAAACACCTGGCAAACAAGGAAACAATGCGCTGCACGAGCCGCACTTCGACGGGATTTCGCGCATTTGGGGGTGCGCGCACGCTAACAAATTATCGCCCCTTTCCTCTGCCCCCTGCCACGTCTCTGCAACCCCCTCGACTCAGATCCCCGGCTCTACCGTATCTTTCTCGCGCTCTCCACCTTCTTTTCGTCTTCGCTCGATGCAAATTTTTTTAGAACTCTCCACAGCCACAAACAAAATTACCACATCGCACATCTAAAGCGTATTTTCGAAACAAATACTGGACGAATTAATGAGATTTCATAAAAACAGAAAAATTTTTCGAGTTTTTAATGGTACATTTAATTCTATTAACTAATCGATAATAATATTTTCTCGTAACATGTATGTAACAAATATGTAATTTTATAAATATATATATAATAAAACGTCTGGCTCTACACGGAGAGAATTTATACCTTACGGTATTTTTTATATTGAATTTAAGCTGGTTTTAAATATATCTTTAAATATATCTTCGCGTAAGGTTATTTATACACGGAAAATTTTATATTAAAAATTACTATGTATGGCAGTAGCCTTGGACCATTGCTGGAATTATTAGGTGCGCAACTAAGTTCCCGCTGTTTGTCAATAGATGGCTCCAGCAGTAAGTGCTGGTTGATTTAGACA
>NJRP01000012.1:1327856-1361895 GCA_003063835.1 Aphaenogaster floridana | reverse complement strand
CATTTTCATAAAAAAACAGCGAGAACTTAGTTGCGCACCTAATATAAAAATTTTTACTATGTTTTTCACTTAATGAGTTTAATAATTATTAATATAACATAGTAAAAATTTTTATAATTCCAGCAATGGTCCAAGGCTACTGCCATACATAGTAATTTTTAATATAAAATTTTCCGTGTATAAATAACCTTACGCGAAGATATATTTAAAGATATATTTAAAACCAGCTTAAATTCAATATAAAAAATATCGTAAGGTATTTTTATCCATCAAAATATCAGTGGCAAAAAAAAACAAATTAATTTTATCGTCTAGCGTAGATGGACTCAGACTAGACCGTTATGTCTTTTGCGTGGAAGGTGACGCATGAGGGAGCGGAAAGCTGCAGAAGAGGGCAAGGGGTAAAGAAGAGAAAATCAACCCGCATGTACTCGTACGCTCTCGAAAACAGAAAGTACTTTCGGGCATGCGGAGGCGGGAACCATAAAATGCAGCGAACGACGGCGGTGGTGCGCGCCCTTCTCGGCCAAATGCAACTCTGAAAAGCCACGAGAAATGTTTGTAATTGGGATCGTTGGCCCGTCGTGCTCTCTGGGCTCTACGCGTTCAAGAGAGAAACGGAGAAAGAGCGCGTGCTCCCTTTTTGTTCGAGTGCGCGCGGGTCCGCGTACGCTTTTGCGATACGCGTTGGAGTTTTATTTTGTTAGAACATCATACACGCGCGTTCGGCGCATTGGATGGTTCATAACGTAAGATACTGCGTAAATTTCTGCGTAAAAAAAATTTAAATGCACCACTGTAAATAATTATTGAGTCATAGTTGAATATATTTTGGAAAAAAGACAGGAAGAGAGAGAGAGAGAGAGAGAGAGAGAAAGGCAATATTTTGGCAACAAAAAAACTACATTTTTTCATAAAATTGGGGGAACACGCCAAACATTTTGTATTTAATTTATAAAAGAAATAATATATATATTTCAGCCCAGCTCATTATGCCCTGATTTGTCTACCTTGTTTTACATATATTTCAAATAAATGTATTTGTTATTTAAAGAATATAGTATTAGAAAATACTATAAAATAAACATAAAGTAGTAGTTCACTTATAAACTTATAAACGAATTCTGAATCATGGTAGCTTTGGCATCTTTCCCCCAATTACCTTATTGCTTCCTCATAGAGGAAGCTTTGTTTTCGTGAAAAAAAATTTTTGTAAGTTGCCGCTCCCAATCTGTTTAGAATGTTCTAAAACGTCAAAAATTTATATTGCTTCCTCATAGAGAATGCTTTGTTTATAATTGTTAACTCAAAAGATTACTGAAATTTCAATGTAGACTTGAATTTAATGGGCCAATATTATTACGAGAGTTCTCCTTATTTTTATATATTATAATGTTGTAGTATTTTTCCTACAATCTTTCATACTACTGGTTACGGTAATAAAGTATTCCCATAGAAGAGCGATCACCGATAATTCACTCGTCAAGTATTTCCCACTTAGCGACGACATCGTTAGCGTCGGGCGCGCCAACGTGTGTCCATCAATATTTCATAAGTCTCGAGTAAAAGCGGCGAGTGTTTACCGCGTCCTAAGCAACTAAGCGAATCCTCGATCTCGTTCGCCGGTTAGCCGTAAGTGTGTTCCCCGCCGGCAAATTTGCATTGAATTGAATTTCAGATTCGGTCGGCTTTACCGCAATCGGGCCGCCGTCGAGGGCCCCTCCGGACCCCCTCCGTGTCTTTCTTCAATCTGCGCGAAAATCAAATGAGACAATATACAGGGTGAACCTATACCACGTAATTTAACCATCCCGATCGTTCATCATCGTTGGTAGGACGATCTAAATTTATTTATCTTGTTTTTATTTTGAATAATTTAATTTAGAATAGTCCACAATTTCCAATTTATTTTTCGACAGTCGTCCATCTTAAATATTTCCAAAATCACGTTCGGTCTTTCAAATGGATAATCGATTTATCTGATTGTGTTTCTGGCGGCTGATATTTACTCAAATACAAAGTTTGCAATACGTCATATAAAGAATTCAATCGTAAGAAAAATCTCCAGTTTATCATCTCCGAACCGCATAAATAAATGGCTCTTACTTCTCAGTGCGAAGGAGAGCGAGGGGAGTCGCGGAGGACACCGGTGGCGAAAGTGGCAGATGCGACAAGGGACGGGGCGGGAAAGGACGAGACGAGGCTCTCGAGCGGAGAAGGAGTGTGAGATTCCCGACGAAGCGAGAAAACGACGTCTTGAAAAAGGTGCAAAGCCGACAGTATTCTTTGTAGCGGGGATATTCGCCTTGTGCCGCCAAGACCTCTTCGCACTCCTTTACCTTTCCACCCTTGTCCCCCGCTCCGCTCTCGCCCCTTTCGACTTTCTTGCGCAGCGCCTTCTTCATCCTCGCGACTCGCGACTACCATCGCCACTCCGACGACGTCGTTGCTACTACTACCACCATTACCACCATTACCACCAACCCCAACCACCACCACCGTCACGAGGATCGGCTAGTAGTAGCAGCAACTTACTTCTCCGCCCAATGCCATCCATCCCTCGCCCGACCGGAGGCTCTCTTTCGGCATGGGATATTTACCAACATCCAAGATGGCGGCATAATCTCGCCGGCTTTTCGCGGGGTGGGCCAAGAACGGCGACGACGACGAGTCATCCACATAACGGCGACGCGATCTTTTTCCGCCGGTAAACACTCACTCTCTCTCGTTGCCGCGCTCCTCTCGCGATTCTTACCAACTTCGTCCTCGTCTTCTTCCTCCTCCTCCTCCTTCTCTTTGAGTTCTTTGTGAGCTTTGTGCCGCACACCGCGCGCACTTTTGTCACCGCAAAAGCGGCTGCGCTTCTATTTTTCAACGTCGACTGCTTTCCTGAGAGATTGAGGATTTTAGGTCGTATAGCGCTATGTAGACGAAATGCGTCGGTGGCTCCTTAATCCGCGAATCTCTTTACACACGTGTCACGAATATTTCCGAAATTTTTTTTTGTATTTTGTAAAATGCACTTTAGGATTATTTAACAAATGTTATGTAACGTGAATTATTGTTTGCTTTAATGTTATATTTTATAATATTACTAGCTTTTTTGCCCGCGTTTCGCGCGGGCTCATCCTTTTTATTTAGGTTCAGCTTTTTAGCCCGCGTTTCGCGCGGTGATTTTTTAGACCGTAGACGATGTTTTTTCCACGAATAGTAACATTTACCCGGGGAAAAATGGGGAAAAATGAACCTTTTTCTGAAAACTTTATATGGGGGCCCGTTGACCCCGGGCTCCCAAGCCTTTAAAAAACCGTCTACGGTCTAACAAGTAAACCTACCCTAGTGGTACACTCCGATTTTGATGAGTCTTTAATATGTCATAGGCCGGTATTCATAGTCCGTTCTTATTTTAAGATCGTCTTAAGTAATGTCTTAAGACGCTAATACGGCTCTGATTGGCTTACGACATCTTAAGACTGTACTTAAGACGGTATTAAATATAAGATCCGACTATGAATACCGGCCATATTCTACATGAAAATAAGGGACACGTATTTTTTTATAAGTGTCTATACGCATGTTTAGGGGGTGAAACGCCCCTTTGAAAATAGTTGGATTTTCTCTTTTGGAGCAAATATCTCCGAAACTATAAAAGATATTATAAAAGATATTGTCATTGTTAATTATAAAAGATTGTCATTTATAAAATATTGTCATTGTTTTAAAGTACTCTTCAAACCATTCAACTTCTGTTTAAAAAAAATTTTCTATCTTTTATAGTTTCGGAGATATTCGCCTCGAAAGAGAAAATCCGACTATTTTCAAAGGGGTATTTCACCCCCTAAACATGAATATGGGCACGTATAAAAAAATATGTGTCCCTTATTTTTGTCTAGAATACAACATATTAAACGTTCATCAAAATCGGAGTGTACCTTTTGGGTAGGTTTACTTGTAAGTTAGAGTATCATGAGAAAGTATACCAAATTTGGTGGTTCTACATTGAAAACTAGATTTCGGACAAAGATAGCTATCTACAACTGTAGATAGCGGACAAACATACATACAAATATACAAACATACATTCATTTATATATATATATAGATTACGACATTGCACAATTGAAACTTCAGTATATTTAAATTTTTAATTGATAGTAATATTGGATATACGTATATGCTCATATATTTCGTAATAAAAATTAAATTATATATTTATTAAGTACGTAGATATATATTTATACACCATATATTGATATCCTTGCTTTATATACGTGATTTATCAAATCCGTTGCCAAGTTATAAATTTCTATTAAAACATTTTTTTACCAAAAGTTAAATTAAACCACATATTATAAATTAAAACTAATCTACATGCTCTCATATAAAGCTTTTTTATCTTTAAGTTAAATCCATTATTCAGATACTCTTTTATCTTCTCTCTCTCTCTCTTACAATTAGAGATGGTAAGTAATTTATATATTCAGAATAACATAATTATCTACTTGAAAACTATTTCGTGTCAATTATGTAAAAGTTTTATGTAAAACGTTCGAACGATTTTTACAAAGAAATCGAAATGGCTTCGATCCCGAATCCAGCGCGAATTCACTCCGCTCGTAGTTTCGTAACCGCGAGTATAAAGTCGACACCCGATCGCGGTTCGCCTTGGAATTCCCGGAAGATTTGGTCCGAGGAGACCGACGGTGGCGAAAACGGGGACGGGGGACGCGAGAGGGAAGAAATCAGGAGGTAAATACGAGCGGCGAGAGTCCAGGGTAAGAAGCAATCGGATCGAATGGTGGAACTCTCGGAATCCGCAATCCGCCGCGAAGTGAATGGCGAACCTCGAAGAGTTCTATGGAGCGGGGTGCACTCCACCCCGCGCGCGCGCGCGGGGGGAGTACGTTTCTACTTCCTCTGCCTCGTCGTCTTCGTCGGTCTAACAAGAACTTAAGATTAAGGTGCGGTAATCGCTGAATCGGCAAGGGAGACCCCGAAAGGCACGGGGCTTTTCAACATTTCTTCGCGATATCCCCCGCGCGAGGAAAAAGCCCTGTGAGGAACGCGCGAAAATATTTTTATTGAATCGCCACGTTAACGGATTTCGCTTTTCTTGTGCAGCAAAATGCAATTGCTTGTTTCTGCCTGGGCATATCGATAGATAGGTGACATCGTTTTATTGAATAAATAGAAATAAAAATTGTGTTAAAGACAATAGCAACATTCGATTCTAGATATTGTAATACATCGTCTCATCTTTTTAGTGTTTGCTTTCATCGCTATGGATACTCGAATCAATTTAGAATAAAATCTTTTTTAAAGATTGTCGAGATGTAAATTACATCTTGAATCAGGGGCGTAGCCAGGATTTTATTTCAAAGGGGGGGATTTTAAAAAAATTAAAATCACAGAGAACAACTCGTAACTTTTTTAATTAAATGAGATAACAATATTCGTTCAGGACATTTTCTTTGAACCTTAAAGCATTTACCATTTCATTTCTCTCTTAGCTTTCAACCCTTCATTTTCATAATTTCATATTTGGTTCCAAAATTTCGGGGGGGAGGAGGATTTATCCCCCTAATTCCTCCCCCTAACTACGCCACTGTCTTGAATTACAAGCAATTAGAAGTAAAGCGCCAAAGTACAAAATATATGTAGGCAGAATATATGGAACAAGCACGTGTACGGCAATATAGGACGCAAGAACACCGAATAATAATCATTACAGCGTCTCGCGCGTCGTCGAGATTTCAGAGGCACAACGGCAGACAATACGCGGCATTAACATTAGCGCGAACGGATATTGAAATCCGGCGCGAAGAGCGCTGCGACAAAGAAGCGGAAGCGGCGGGGGATGCCAGTTGGCGAAGAGTTTCGCCCGCGCGTATGTGGAGTAAGTGCAATAATACCAGATTATTTGCACCGCAAAGCCATGCGTACGGGTAAACACAATATTCGCTCTCGGCTCGGCTCGGCTCTGTGAACCGATAGTGCGCCCAGGTAGACTCGTATCCGCATCTATATCGCGGTTCCCGTCTCTCACGCCCACCCCCGATCCTCTCTCCCTCTCGCTCGTACACCAGGCGTCATAAATGCCTCGACACATTCACCCTAGATCCAATAGTTTTGCGAAAAGATGCACCGGATCCAGATATACGATATCACCTACATTATTATTAGAAAACAATTAAGAAATATTCCTCTGTATATTCTCGCATCCGATTTATTAAGATAAATTTCGTCGGAATCGATAAATTATGTTAAGTAAATTCAGATCAAATTCAGCTCGTTAAGCAAAGACCGAAATGATTTTATTTGATAAGGAATAATATGTCCTTATTTTCATAAAATATTTATAAGGTATAATTTATAATACCTTATAATTTATAAGGTATAATTATATTTTAGATATAAGATATATATCACGTGCTTTTTGATAGTAGTAATATCTAATATATATATTTAGTGGATCTAATGAATGTTACGGCATTTATCAAACCTAGTGTACATATCCATGCTTCTCGCGCACGTCTCTCACCCCTAACAGCTTTCTCTCACTCTCTCACTCCTTCTCTCTTTCCCTCCCTCCCCCCTCTCTCTCTGCCTCTCTCTCTCTTTCTATGTACCACTCTGGCGTAATACAGATTCTATTTGAGCTGCCTCAGGGAAGTTAACTTGTGATGCGTGCAGCTCGTCTCGCTCTGTTGGCGATTCTACGAATCTAGTCGATGGTTGGTTGGTTGGTTGCAGCACTTCCACGATGAAAATACGACGCGATAATGGCGCTTAGTTATTTCCTTAACCCCTGCACCGCGTTGCGACAGGTTACTCAACTAATAAGATAAAAATGTATCGTTGTGAAAACGCAATGAGACGCTTGGAACAACACACAGGAATTTTAGAAGGATTTGGATTTTTGGATGAATCTAAACTGAAGTTTTTTTCTCAAAAGGTTAGATACTTTGATGTAATAAATCATTTCAAATGTGAACTAAAAATATTTGAAACAAAATATCTATTTAAGTGGATAAATAGAGCAATTAAAGTAGAAAAAAAGCAGTGCATTTTTTACATCATTTGTTTGAAATTTCCTTGTCAGATTAAAAACGAGATTTAGAGAACGGGGTTAACAAGAGAACGATTACGAAGATCAAAAATGTTCTCGCGATTTTCAGATTTACTAAATTAAACCAATTCTTAGTCCCACGTTTTTAAAACGCCTTCCGTAAAAAAAAGGACGTCGCGAAATTGGTGTCGAGAAAGCAATCGCACGACGGGGAAGGTCGCGTCGCCGGCGACTGCTCGTAGATCAGCGGCTCGCGCTCCATCTTCATCGCGCCGCTCAAAGCAAATCAGCCTTCGAAGTGTTACAATTTCGCCCTCCCGCTCTCTCCAACCCCCGCCTCGAAAGTCCCTTTAACTATCCCGCTATTTTCCTAACTCCCGTCCTAACCCCCTCCGGGGCTTTCTCCCCGTTCTCCACGTCGCTCCTCCACTCTTGCAGCCGTCGCAGGGTGGAAACACGTCGGTCCGACCGGCTGGGGTGGTTTCGTCTAACGGGGTGCGAGTCGAAGTGGGGGTCGAAACGCCCGCCCATTGGTCCGCCCACGTAGGACCGAAGCGGTCGCTTCAAATCAATTCGAGCCTCGATCTCATCCCGTAGACGATCTTCCGCTCGCGATCGTGCACCCTTTCGTCATCCGCGAGTTCGTGACGTCCGATCTTGGCCCGTCTTAATCTCAAAAAGCGTGTCAATGTCAAAAGGAGCTTATGACACTCTCCGAGAACGTAGCGAAAGATTTGCGCGTGAAACTTCGATGTAAACCTTGAATTGACTTCCGGGAAACAATTTAGTTCGAATCAAAATCATCATTCTTTAATGAAGAGGGAATGTCGCGCAATCTCGTGACTGCGAGATTATTTTATAGCGAGTGAGCTAACGAGAAGATACCGAAGATCCATTGAATCCGTCCGATTGGATGCTGATGGAAGGTGCACGATGAAACATATTCTCGTAGACGAATCACTAGAGACATCCTTGACGATACTTCGTCGGACGACTGACGTGTACGCCGCAGCTTGAACCCGCAAGTCGGATGGAAGCAAGACGAAGGAGCAGGGCGAAGCAAAAAAGTCCCGTTATCGTTGTGGAAACAAACTATTAGCGTAAGATAGCACTCGTCAAGCGAAGGATAGAGTGAATGTGACAGTCGCTCCGCTGAAATATATCCCGCAACAGAAGTTTCCGTAATAGAAGTCACTCGCGTGTTTTCCCGACGACGGACGACCCGCGAAAAAATTTCGAGAAGTGCGCGCATAATCGTGGAAAAATCGTTTAGTGTTTGTATAACAATACTGCGGCTTATATTACAACGTTAATAGTAACGTCGAGTAAATCGTGGCACGGATCTTCTTTAAAAACTGAGGGGACTAAAGCTCGTACTTGGTGACTGAAATTTTCGACGAAAAAAATTGTTGCAGGAGTATTATATGTAGCAATTATTTATACTAAAAAAATGTTGTGAATAACTGACGCGTGTGGAACTCTTGTTACATTCCGATACAGTTTTCTTCTAAGATTATGTCGGACAAGAATTAATACAACTAATGCTTGTCAAGAGAAGATGTTATAAGTGAAATAGTTCGTATTGGAACAACTCGGCCTTGGTATGATTAGTCTAGAACTTGTAATACGCAATTTCGTTCTTTGTTAATAACTAAATAATTCAAAGAATATCAGAGAAATACTAAAAGACAAAAGCTTCAATAAGATTCTGTATCGAGTGAAGTTTGGACTTTTGGTGGAGGATGAGAGCGAGTAGTAGTCTCGAAGAACCGATCGCGGGACCGACAGTGAAATAGACGAGCATCTCGGTGGCAGGTCTTTACGCTCATGAGGCGGCGATCACGATGGAGCCACGTGCGATGATGATGTCGAACCTGTCGTGCGACGGCTGCGCGGACAGCGACCGGGACTCGGACAGTAGCAGCATGATCGTCGACCCGGTGAGTCTCGACAAGAACGACCTGTCGCCGCCGTCGCAGACGTCGTCGAGCCCGGTGATACCGAGCTGCTCGCCGGTACCAACGTCGATCCCGCCGTCGGCCGGCAGGAGTCGAAGCGGCAGTGGAGGCGGCGGTAGCGGCGGCGGTGGCAGCGGGCGTTCTTCCAAGAAAACGTACTCGATGATGTCGGCAACGAGTCAATCGGGGAAATCCAGTGGTTCTAGTCAACCGCCGCCCACTTACGGTTCCGACAAGATGTCGTCGTCCCTAATAAAGCCGCCGTATTCGTACATCGCGCTGATCACCATGGCGATCTTGCAGTCGCCGCAGAAGAAGCTGACATTGAGCGGCATCTGCGAGTTCATCATGTCCCGCTTTCCCTATTACCACGACAAGTTCCCCGCCTGGCAAAACTCCATCAGGCACAATCTCTCGCTCAACGACTGCTTCATTAAGATCCCGCGCGAGCCCGGGAACCCGGGAAAGGGCAATTACTGGACGCTGGACCCTTTGGCGGAAGACATGTTCGACAACGGTAGTTTCCTGAGACGCAGGAAGCGATACAAGAGGCCGCCGCCGCACTATGTGCTACGGGATCGAGCGATCATGGCCACCTTCGCCATCTGCGGCGATCGGGGACCCTGTCCGGGTAGCGGCGGCGGTCACCCCGGTGCTCTGGCCTATCCTGGAGCCGCTTATCTATCGCCACCGCCCGGTTTACCCTTGCTGGACTTCTCCCCGACGACCTTGGAGGCGCTGAAGCTCGGCGGTTTCCTGGAACCGCCGCCACCGCTTTACAAACCGGTGCCCATCACAGCGCCGCCGATCAGACAGATCGACCCAACTTCCACCAGGGTCACGACGTTGCCGGCTAGCCACATGACGAGCGTCGACAAGAAGCGCAACTTCAGCATCGACGCGCTCATCGGCAAGCAGGCGGCCAGCGATCAGAACTGTGGCGCGTTGCTGGATCTCAGCCCGTCGGAGCACAGAGAGATCAGAAGCCAGGCGTCCGCCTTCTCACCGCTTGTCTAGAAGCTTGGTGACTTTCTTGTCCAATCGCCAAAGACAGACGGTGACTTTTCGAAAGTACTAATCACTTTGTAACGCCTCGTTGCGAGCTTAGCGTGGTTGCTAATCATTTTTTGAAGAGCCAGAAGTGGCAATAACTAAACGTCAAACACGTGTTCTCGTAAGAAGATTTCATAATTATTACTGAATAAGACAGTTCCGCCGTTATCAACAATTAGAGTCCAGAAGCTTCAGCTTTTGCCTCTCGAAATAAAAAATGGAAGGGAAATCGTATTTTCTCTTTTTGGGAAGAAAAGTGATAGGATCGCAAAGTGAACACTAAATTCGATCGAATGGTGATCATAACGAGATCGCGTTGGTGAACCGTGTTCAGAAAAGACTAATCAGAGACTTGACTGATTCGAGAAAGTTTGAAACAATCGCACCTTAAGGACTACTCGTTCCAGAGGCGATGGTAATTGATGTCGTTTAGCAAATATTCTTTTTGACCAATGCTGTCCAAATGAAACAAACATTTTAATTTCGCAAATAAACAGAACATGGTGTCGTTTCGCAATTAGGAAATCGGTTTTTCCTGTAGATCACAGTTTATTCATAGCCTATATCGAAGAAGGAAATATATATTAAAACAAAGTTTTTAGCATTTTTAGCTTTTTATAAAAATATCGATTTTCCATTTATCGCGAATGTTTTCTATATCATTTGGGCAGAATTTATCTGTAATAAAATTGTTATATCCGACTTGCGTTTTGTGAAGCGGATCTCTGAAAATTAGCAAGGTGCTCGCTCTGCATGTATTAGCCGTACAATTTCGCGGTAAAATATTCAGCGATTACAGGTGACAAGAAAGACGTGCATCGAGATCGAAATTCAGGCATTGTCTGTGTTATCTACAATTCTAGTTTTTATTCTGTAAAGCGAGATGAGGGTCATGCTTCATGTAATCAAACCAATCCTGGCGCATGAAATTCCTGATCGTTTCCTACCAAGTAGGTAATCACGATGCGTCGCAGAAATTATAGAGAAGGACAAAATTATAAAAGTATGAATCGATTTAACGAAGATGTATATCGAGGATAATAGCGCATCCCGTATATATCGGCGCATCTTTGTAAAAAGGCGTAGTGCAATAGAGCGTAGCGTTTTTATTTAACATTCGTGCTGCTTTTTAAAACGACTAGTGGAAGTAGATGCATTATGATCATATTAATTCACTGTTAATATAAAATTATACTTCAAACGTGAAATTTTTTGTTCACAAATTTTTTACAAATTCTTCCGTAAAAAATTTATTTTTCGGGAGACTGAAATTTTTTTCGTTATCATCACCTATAATAACTGTTTGATTATATTATAATTGAAAAATATTTTTATAAGAAAATAAAAATCTTCAGGAAAATGCAGTATTAGTTCTTTTATTTGAATACGGCATTTTCATTGGTTAATTATCCTGATAACGTTAATTATTATGAATCTCGTCAACACATCGGAGAAGTGGAACAATAATGTAGGTACTTCCACTCGTCGAACGAGCTTTTGCGAACAAAGTTCGTCGTGCGGATAAGTTGCCCCGCGTTCCCCCTGATTTCACTTTCGTTGCCCGAATCTGTCGGTTAGGTGAACTTAGGCCGCTTCCGTATGGTCGATTAATATCGGCATTGTGTGTAAATACGAGTCCCGGACAAATATATGCGCAGCACTCTGTTATAGCGGGGAGAATCTTTCTTCGGTGGATTTAATGTAAAGCCGCCCTGCCGTTCCCATTTAGCCGTAAGCGGTCAAGTAGACGTTTGGTGTACATACAGCGAATCCGTAGCGCGATCCGTATGTAATTGTGAATATCTATATGGCATTTTACGACTAGGATACATTTTCCGTTTCGCGCGATGAAGCGACCGCAGAAGATGATGACGATCCCTAATAACGTTTTTTAACTCGTTACGCATTGTATCCGACAAAGGAGCAGTTTTGTGTGCAACCTTTAATACAAGTTTTTGTCCAAAACTTCAAACAAACAAATATGATTTAAATGTTTTAGAAACAGAAATTGCAAAAGAAATTTAACTTGTCAAGGATTCCGATAAATTCAAGTGGGCGTTTATTCCCAAAGCTTTGGAAAGTCGAAATTGTAGAATATAGTTAAATTTTGCGGCAAATTATAATAGAAATTATAAAAAGAATCTTGCTGATAAAATCTCAATTTGTTAAAGCCAAGCACACAATGATCGTCGAAATATGCATGATTAATTAGTACATTAATTCGATGCTTGCACGTCAGAAGTGACATTACGTGACATTTAATTAAAAATACATGACGCGCTTAAACAATGCTTTTGAAAATTCAAATTAATATATGTAATTTACGTCCAACAGCAAAATTGGAATCTGCCGGATTCAAATTATGTTAATGTAAAAATAAACAAGCCTACTATTCTTACATCGCGATGGCCAGTGTACTCAAAATGTGAAAATCGTAACGAGCAAGTATTTAACAAATTGCAACGGTGATATACGATATATTTTATTAATCTCGTATATTTTTCAATCGTTACGAGACGCACGCCGCGGTACTTCACTTTGTTCCTCCGCTAAGAGTAAGAAGCGAAGTCGAGATACATGTTTAGTTATAGGCTATCATCCTATCGTTAAAAAGAATCGTCAGTAGATCTTAGTAAGTATTGTATGTGTCAAAATGATAGATTTATAATAATATGTAATGATAAAAACAATAAAGTATCGTTAAGTATAATCGCGAGTGTCTTCCTTCATCTTCCCTATTAGCCTCTTCTTATCTGCCTCGGTTTATTCTTCGTCGATATAATAATTACGAATTTAAATCTTACTAGATAATTTAAATCTTACTAGATAAAGGGTAGAAGCAAAAGTCAAGTTGGATCCGTCGATCGGTCGAGAGAAGGGAGCGATTCTCTTCGTTCCTGCTCCGGCAGGGAAGGATGCACGCAAGATAAGGCGATAACGGGAAAGACGAGAGAGAGAGAGAGAGAGAGAGAAGTCGACGGTAAAACGGCAAAGCAAAAGCGAGAGACGAGGAGGGCGTTACAAAGCAATATCTTGTTTACCCGCTTCTCTCGGCGCTGGCAATACGAAGCGGAAAAGAGAAGAGGGCGGCGACGGTGGAGCGCAGAATGAGTGGATTTTCATTGCAGTTTAATCCCCGTGCCCGTGTCCCCCCCCCCCCTCATACGACGACGGTATTCTAAACGGCGATACGAAGGCAACTCTTGTCGCTTGGGGTGACGATATTACATTCCTCGATCGTGACGAAGATAACGGCCGCCACCGCCGCATCCCGCTTCAAGCATCGCGCTTAAAACGCGCTACCTCCACTTTACATCTCCGTTTTCCCTCCTCGTCATTCCGTTTCTCTTCCTGCGTTTGCTTTTCTCTCCCATTTCTCCACGCGTCGCAGAGAGGAAAATTTACGCAATGACGCGGCTTGCAAAAGACTATATGCGTACGATGCACGCGAGTGCGAATCGTGAGCGATAAAATAGCCACGTGCATCGCGCACTTTGAGTACAAACACGGTTGAGTCAATTCTATCTTATCTTCTGTTTAGCGTAGCGTAATTAACGTTTTATGCGCTATTATGGATAATCCTGTGAGAATCAGCGCCGTGCAGAAAAGCCCCGCTTTGCGATTAGTTCAATTAATTGATAAGCGAAAGCGATAAAACAAATTATCTTTCGTACACGGAAAGAATGGTTTTGCTGAAATATTTAAAAATTCGGCCAGATACAGATCTGAAAATAATTTTGCTGGGTCATCAAAATAATTATGTAGGACGCCCAAAATAGTTACTAAAATATCAAAACTTTTTGCAGCATTATCATCTTGTTTGAGTGTCCTACACAGTTACTTTTGATGATCTAACAAAATTATTTGCAAATCTGTATCTGGTTAAATTTTTAGATATTTCAGCAAAACTGTTCTTTCCGTGTATCCTTCTAACGTGTATGACGCTTAATCGCAATTTCAATACGGAAATAAAATCGAAGTCGCAATACTGCAGAACTTTAGATTGATTTTACATTTGTCATATGATAAGATTGTCAAACATGCTAATTTACCGTCGGATAGACAACTTCTTTCCTCGTCGCATAATTTTCTTCCACATCCGATTAGTCGATTAACGCGTCTCATAAATCCGTCATATGGCAAGCGTTATATTAGTCTTATTTTTTGAAAAAAAAAAGAAGATATCTATCAAACAATAATTCTGCCACGCGAAACTTGCGTTGCAAATTGCAAGCTTCATTATGAAATCGTTAGATTTACGATATTTATACATTAGACCGCGAAGATTTACAACGCGTGTACGTAAGACTTACTCGTGCTCCGAATAACGATGATGCTACAGTTTACAAAAGCAACTATTATTGCATTATCTCAAACACGTTGCACATAAGTAAACGCTATATCGCGACGCGATAAAATAATTGCGCGTGCGATAAGAGGGTCGAGGAGTCCAGGGTCGAGGAGAGAAGGAGAATTCAGAGGTAGGTAGATAGACACTAAATCGTAGATAAACATTTACCAATAATTTAAATGCGCTGAAAGAGTTCGGTTTAGCGCAATTTATCAAACAATGATCTTACAATTAGATGTGACGATCATTTATAACAGTCAGCAACGTTATCGCGCATTTGTTGTGTAATACAGACGATTGTAATCTCAGTGTACTCGTTTACATTGTCAAACTTCTAATTAAAATGAAATCACTATCTGTAATTAGAAACATCTAAGAAAATTTCTCACTCTTAAAAAATTCCAATTAGAATAAGAATATACAATTATATACAATTCTAGTTTAATTCAAACACTATTATCAATATAAATTACGTAGATGAAATAAGTGGATTTTCTTAAGGAAATATTATTTTTTAGATTAATTTTTATCATAGATTGAAATTATAAAATCGATCTCTCATTCATCACATTTCTTTCTGTTCCGCAATTACAACATAATTTTAATCGCATTTTAATTTTAATAACTTTCTTAACTTGGCTAATTGTAAGCTTGGCAGTAGGATTCCCAATGCGAGTCCTACGGGCATCCCCAACGCGAATCCTGCTTATCCTGGCCTAGACATAAAGGACATAGCTGGCGGACACGTTACAACCGTCTGGATGTGCAATGAGCACGATAAGTAGGTAGTCAACGGAAAAAAACGAGAGGGAGGGAGAGAGGAGCGTATCGTTGTCACGATCGTGGTTCCTCGCGCGTGCAACACCCCTTTAATCGTCCGTCAAGTGTGTGTGCATTCGGAATGCAATATATCCTGTCGGCCACGTGCCGCTCACGTGCCGTTAAGTGTTTGTTTCGGTTTGCATTGTCACCACGGATACAAGCGCGGCGCCCGTGCCAAAGGCGTGTGCCGGCCCGTACTTACGGGGGATGGAGGAGGTGGAGGTGAATCTCGCGTCGCCCCCCCTTTCATAACTCTCCTCGCTCAGGGGGTAAATAACGTGCCGGTGGTTGACAATTAGAAGCTGATGGGAACGAGGTTCATTATGCGAGAGAGAAGACCCTCTGATCCGTCGAGCGTATCCGTGAAATGCGGAAATATTTTCGACCTGGGTGAACCAATTCTTCCCCCATCCCCCTTGTCTTTCTCAGTATCAATCGGGGACTCGAACTTCTGTTCGTGTCCCATGTACGACATCCCATTACAAATTGTTTCATTCGAAAATGTAGGAAAGAGTCTTTAACAACGATCGAAAGAGGAAGCAACCTTTCATTGCTTTACTCTGACTAATTGCGAGATAATGGGACCTGTGAGATCGGTAGTAAACACCTTAGGCATATAGAGATGTTGACGACTCGGTAGAAGCCGATAGCATTATGTGAGTCTAGATCTACATATTATGTTGTGCAGCACGAAGTACCGCGAGTAAATTAGAACCTTACGTTAATGTAATGATCACAAGTTAGATTATTAATGTATTTTACAAGACTCTTATCCGAAAAAAGACAGTTATTAATTACAATTACAATATATATTTATTAGTCGAAAAGACGTGGGAGAGCTCTCTACACAGAGACTCGACAAGTTTAACTACGCCATTGAGCTATCAAAGAGTTAGCGGTACGAGACCAAAGAAACGCACAGAATCATCCGTGCTCGGTTTTACCGCGGAAACTTAGCGCTAAAGAGAAACGATGGAAAGTCTTCTTCGTTGTCGGGGATGGCTGTGAAGCGAAGAGAGCATTAGCGACGGACACACGTACACTCACAACACGGCGCTTCAACGGCGTGGTGTGGTGTGGTGTGGAGTGGTAATAAGTCGCCGGGACAGTGTACACACAAGGAAGAGATCTGATAGTCAGCTACTTCGCTTTCTGGCTTCCTGGAGCAGAGAGAAAGAAAGAAAGAGAGAGAGAGAGGGAAAGAGGGAGAGAAGGAGAGAGAAGCAGCAGGCAATGACCAATATTATGATAATTCGAGCCTCTCGCGTTTTATCCGTTCGCGTCCTCCTACGCTACCTCCGTCTACCCTTCTCGCCACCCTCGCGGAGAGAGGAACCGGGTGAAGCACTCCGCTCACCCTTCCTCCCGCACCACCGGAAGCAACGGCGGCGGCAGCCATGTTTCGGAGGCGCGGGCGTGGCCTTCCGGTTGCCCGGGGCAACCGGCGTTATCCGGATATCGACCTGGGAGCGACGAGAAGGGTGGCTAGGCTTCTGTCCGGGAGGGAAAATGTTATCACTGCTTTGTGGTGGCTAAGATAGCAACCCGCCCTTCCCCGCCGTTCCTGCAAGCCTCTCTCTCACTCCTCCTCCACCCCCGTTCTCGCCTCTCCTCTCCCTCGTCCTGCCATCGTTGTCCTCTCCCTCTCCCCGCCTGCCCGCGGATCCTCTTCCCTCCTCCTGCGCGATCCGCCGCGTTTGTCGTCCGCGCGGAAGTCGCGGGATCCATCCCATGTATCCTTGGAATGTGCGGGCACGGGTGGCCCCCATCCATATCATGAATGCGTGCGTGCATGCACGCGTATATCCCGTGAATTGTATTAGGTTCTTGCGCTTTAGGAGTTTCTCAGCAAATATGTAACGAAAAATCTCGTGTTTAAGGAAGGATGATTTTCCAGCAATAGTGCTATTGAAATTATGACGAATATTTTTTGGACTATTAGCTCTGAAAGTATCAATTTGAAGGCATCTCAAATATGTGACTTTAATTGCATGATTTGTGTGTGAACAGAAAGTTTTTGAATATCATACATTAGAAATATATTGACATAATCAAAATTGAATTTTAGGGAGATGAAGAAAAAGTAATTATTATATAAGAGACAGAGCACATATTCTGTCATTATTTTTAATAATTTTATAATTATGATAAGTTGCGTTTTTTAATGACTGTACGTTCGAATTAACAATCCAAGATAACTTCAAGAAAACTCAAGAAAACTTCGTTTTCGAGAGTCACGATTATTTGAAATATTTCTTAACAGCGTATTGCAACAGAAATATGTAGCAGAAAATTAAAATAGGCGCCGTATTCAAATTACGACATATTTGAGCGAGCATTATAAACGTTTATCCGAGACGAAATTACAAGGATCTCGAGACGATTAAGGATGAAATCCTGTCGCGCTCTTCTAACACATGGAGGACATCGTGTACCGTGTGCTGTCCTGGCGTACTATGGAATTCTGAGAATGTGTGCGAGCCAAGGATGATATTAGATTCTTGGACAAAGTTTTCGCTTGGTCGAGGTCTCGAGAGCAGCAGCCGGAGACTGCTCGTCCCTGAGCAAGGACGCATGTTATCCTTCGGCATTGATTTCTTCCCGGCTTCTTCGCCGCCGTTGCTGCGGCGACAGAGAGCCGAGAAATTTTGTTCAAGCGTGGCTTCGCTTGATCTCTTTTTATGCGTTTCCTTCGTAGACCTCCCTATTAATTTTAATAATGTTTTGAGGTGTTGCCCTTTCACATTAAAATGTTCATTTTTAATTCATTTTAAATATATTTCTTTAGAAACGTCCTCAGGTGTTGCACGATATACACCCTCAAATAAAAACTTTAACATTTTTACACTGAATATCCCGCATTATTTCCTTATAAAATTGTTTAATTATAGATTCTTTAAAGAATTAAAATCAAGAAGGGCCTAAACGGTTATAGCTGTATCTTTAGTGCTCAATAATATTTTATGTGTGAATATTCTAGTTTCTTTAAGAAAATTAAAATCTATCTTTCTTTAAAATAAAAATGTCAAAATACATTTCAGTATCAAAGAAAATCATTCATCGAATCGAATTGATTTATAAAAACAAATGTAAATAAAAAAACTGCACATATCTTATATTTGTCTTACAAGAAGAAAGCTAAAGAGAAAGGAAAGAATAATTTTCTCTTGGAGGAGATTGAAAAAGATTCGTCGGCATAGGATAAAGCTGCTGGGAAAAAGAGCAGGATATTTATTATGTATAGCTTCCTTGGGAAAGTTCAGGCATGTGTCTCAAAACTTTTGCGCCGATATCGAAGTCGTTTCCGCAAGTAGAATAAAACTATACGAATATATCAAATATACCGACGTACATACGTGGTCGAAATACAGACGAGCGAGAGGCGTTCGATATTCTCTTTTATCCTTTAGAAAGTTTATTATTAATAAAAAGTTTTGAAACACAATGCTCGCCCTCTGAATCATGCGAAATCGATGAATATTTTTCTCTGCCTAGAAAATTGCCGATTGCAGAAATTAATTGGAGAGACTCGACTTTTCCAATTTAAACATATTCCAGTTTGAGAAACGGTAGTTTGAGTTTCGGTCTCTGCAGTTTAACGGATTCTCGTCACTCGGGGATCGATACGTGACCGCGTATTTACAAATTTAATTTTACCGACGAAATAACCATCACGAGGTGTGGTCCACCCGATGTCACGTCCGAGCGAGCAGCCCCCGCTCGTTCGGATGCGTCTGGATGAGCGCGCGTAAACAGGCGCAACGAACGAACGAATGAACGAATGGATCCACGCACGCGGTGCGTAAGGTCGGTCGCGAAATCCCCGTGGGAACAGACACTTGGCTTCGCGTTTAAGAACAAGCGCACACGCGTGTGCGTACAGACGCGCAGTTTAATGCACTGTTTGCTGTTTGCGCTTCGTACTAATGGCTGGGCTTAGCGAGATTTAAATTTGTCGGTGAGCGAGCCGGAGGGGGACCGCGTGCCCCCCGGGCGAGGACGGGCCACCGTCGGGACGATTTAAACTTCTCGGTCCCGGAGTAATAATTTGGCCGAGTTACACAGCCCGCGGGCCGCGAGCTTAATTCGTTGTCATCGTCGGAAACGCGCGCCGTTCTTCTTACTTAGAACTCCGGCAGAACGTCGCGGCATTTTAATAGACGCGTCAGTTCGTGGGATCGAAGTTGCAAAAATTTTCTTGAAGCAAATTATCTGAAATTGCCGTGACGAGACTTGTCGTCGATGCACAAAAAACTTGTGAACTTTCTATTTAATCTCACAACTTCATATGGACTTCATGTAGAAATAAATTATTCAAATAGATTTTAAACACCCATCTCCGTCGGGATTAACTTGCGGACCTAACTGTGCGTTTCTTATTTAATTTTGTAAATATATCATACACTGAAAAAAAGGCTCGGTTATAAAAATCCAGACTTGGTTAATGTTACCAGGCGCCTTGGTGAAATTGTTTCAACTAAACGTATAATAAATATTACATAATTTAGTTGGCTCAACTAAACAAAATTTGCTCTTTTATAATTATTACAAATGTTTCTAATGATTATACAAAATGTTTTGTTATTATTATTACAATCGGTAATAATAATCAAATACTTCAAAAGAAAGTATACTAAATGCATCTCACAAGTTTACCAAGAATTTTTTTTTCAGTGTACCCTCCTAAATTTATCCAGATTCTTCTTTACCATTCACAATTCGACATAACATTGAAAAGCTTATTTTCGAAAACAATATTAAATTGATACTTTTGAAAAATTGTGCGCGATTTTATGATCTTCAAGAGAGATCTCCATTTTTTCTTAAATACGCACAGAAAGAATGGTTTTGCTGAAATATCTAAAAATTTGGCCAGATACAGATCTGAAAATAATTTTGTTAGATCATCAAAAGTAACTACGTGGAACGCTCAAACATTATGATAATGCTACAAAAAGTTTGGATATTCCAGCAACTATTTTGGGCGTCCTACATAATTATTTTGATGATCCAACAAAATTATTTTCAGATTTGTATCTGGCCAAATTTTTAGATATTTCAACAAAGCCATTCTTTCCGTGCGGATTTAAGACAATTTATGCGGAAAGATAAGCCCTTCGCTCGTGCACAGAATGCTATCTCGAATTGCAGATCGTTTAAAGTGGGCTTTATACCGGTCTCAATACCTGTAATTCTAGCGGACTAGCGTACGCTGAGATTTTCGACGAGGTTTCGGTGAATGCGCGTCAAGCGGGCTCGCAGCGGTGATTCGTGCGCGTCGCCAAAGGCCGAAGAACACCCCTACAGTGTGCGGGGCTGCTGAACACGATACGAGGGGTGCTCGGTCGAGTGTACGTCGACGCGGAGCCGTAATTGTTTTACTCCCTGACGAGAGAGAGAGAGAGAGAGAAAGAGAAAGGGAGAGAATGAGTCTCTCGTTCTCCCTCCTTCTCTCACCCTCCCTCTGCCTCTCAATCTATTTCGTCTGTATCCCCGCAGCCACTCTCGTTTCATCCCGACGCGACGCCACCCGCAGCGTGCCTATCATGCGCCACTAATGCCTAACAGGTTAACGTCTCGCATGATTATTCTATTGCCCCACGCGCTCCTACCCCCTTCCGCGCTAATTCGAGCGGCTTTAATATTTTCCGTCCCCATCCCAGAAGCCGAAGCGATCTCCCCGCGGTTTTTTACGTCCGTGGCTCTCGAAATTGATCTGCGAGATAATCGACGATTATAAAGAACTTCAATCATGCTGGTGTAACATTTTAATTTTAAACTCTGAGAGACGCGACAAGATTATATATCATTTTCTATACTCTCTAAATCTGAATCAGTGAATAGTCACTGATCGGCAGTGACTATTCACTGTATGCATCAGTCTAAAGTAAAATCAGTGAAAATCAGTGAAATTCAACTGGCAAATTGGTAAAACTTATGGAATGCTGATTGAATCAGTGAAAGTGTACACTGATTTATTCAGTGGAAACTTCACTTATTGATTTTAACCTATAATTTTGCTTTGGTATATAAATTCAATGTATATATATATATATATAATATATGGTAAGAACTGACGTGCGAATATTGGTTTTTGTATAATGCAAATGCTTTTACTTACCAATAACGAAGGTGATATATTATTTTCTCTTCTACAATTATCTTCACTGGTAATATTAACGCAAGAGACACTGAGCACGCACGAACGTGTCTCGGAAGTCACTAATAAATAAGTGAATAACGATATAATCACTGACGAATCAGTAAGCTTTGCCGTTCTCGCTGATTGCGCAGCGCATTCGGTCCTGTTTTACTGATTCAATAGTAATGCAAGACGTCACTGATGCAATCAGTAACTTTTCCACTGATTCAGATTTAGAGAGTATTATATCATGTGTAAAGGTAAAGAGTTTATTGCATTTTCTTTTTGCGCAACAGAAATTATATATCCTACCTTAATTTTATTACTCGACTCTGTTGCTTAGAATTATATTAATTAAATATGACTGTCAGCATTTCGCGCTTCATTATTCTTCTTCGAAGAAAAAAAAATCTGCCGCGATATGGCCGGCCGAATTAAATTCGACGTGAAATTCACTCACGGTTTTCAGATGATTAAAATTTGCGCGCATATATCTGTGTGGAGCACGCTCGATTATCCGCGCTAAAATTGTGAAAAATTATTGCTTAACTCCGCGATAAATTGTTTGCATTAAATTAACAAATATACATTGCAAATACGCGCGGGACGCACAAAAGCCGCGCCGTGTTCGGCAGCCACGTTAAATTAAAAAATATATATCATTAAATTACAAATATATCATGTCGGATATTATGTGCATGAGATTCGTGCGAGCGTTTTTTTTATTAAATTGCACACAATCTGTTTGCATCGACGAAATCGCGTCGCTTCACTCCCTTACCGGATTTTTCAGCGACCATTATTCGACGATTATCGATCGCACATTTCAATACGGTACGAGAGAAATTTTTGGGAAAAACATCAGATATATCAAACATTAATTTAATCTATATGTTAAAAATCCTTGTAAAACTGTATATGTAATTTTACATAGATTTTATAGAAATAATTTTCAAAGTCGGGGTGACTAAAAAAATAAATTTTCACGAGTGAGGCGATAATAAAAAATGTAATACTAAAAAAAATCATCAATCGGTGGTTTGCAATTTTTTACATTCATTCAATTTGCTAAAGATTACATAAGAGCGTTTACATGATCACTCAACATGAGTTATTGAATAAAATCGAATATATCTGGTATGTAATATTCGTTAAAATATTGGTAAAGTAACGTAAATCTCATAATTGTCTATCTTGCGAAAAGTCTTCCCCAAGTTTTACCGCAGAATAAAGTTGTTTATGCGCGGTGCCACGATCAAAAGGTCCGTCGATTGATTCGCGAAACCGCGATGGCGCGCTCGCCGACGGCGCGACGAGAGGATGCCCGAACGTCAAACAATCGTCGAGCAAATTTCGACATTCGGGCTTATTTCCGTTAGACCGGCGTGGCATCCGATGTCTGCTACGTTGGGCATACATCGAATGCTTATCGAGCGAGCGATCAGCCGCGATGTGCTCGACGTGCACTCGCGTTCCCGGTCAATGCGAGCCGAAAGCACCGCATTCGACCGACAATCGCAGCAGCGAGCGAGTTTCGCGAGCCAACCAACCGTTATTATAATCGAGCTTCAATCGTTTACAAACAGCGCCGTTTCATGTCGAAGACGTTTTTCTGGCTTGAGGAAATTCGAACCGCCGCGGAACTACGATCTTCAAGACGTTTGCACACGCGATGATAATAATGAAGAATATACTGTAATTTTCAGGGTTGAGAAGTAACGCGTTACTTGTAACGCCGTTACCGTTACAGTTACTTTTTTTTGGTAACGGACTGGTAACGGCATTACTTTTTTCTTTTTGTAACTGTAACGGTAACGTAGTTACATTTTTTCAGTAACGGTAACGAATTTATCGTTACTTAAGCCTACATAATCCTTGTAGTTTCATATGTTATTCAGATAATCCTATATCCAGATTGAGATTATTCAAATAATCTTATATCCTAGATCCATATCATCTTTGTAGTTTCATACATATTAAGAACAATTTTAAGTTTAAAATTATTGTATTAAAATTTTTAAACATAAAGTTGAAAGTACAAAAGTATTTATACGAAATAAAGCCAAATTTATATGGCTTTATTTATAAATTTAATAAAAATCAAAATTTTTTATATTGCATTTTGAGCGTTATAAAATCTCTCCTTAAATTTTTTTAATGGTTTTTTAAATTTAAATTAAAAGATTTTATTGCTTTTATTAATATATTTTAAATTATTTAAATATTTTAATTATTTTAATATTTAAAAAATATTACAAAAGTAAACTTTTTTATTTAGTGTGTTTATTTAGTCTCGTTTTAGCATTAAAAAAGTAACGAAAAAAGTAACGAATCGTTTCTTTTTAAGTAACGGTAACGGTAACGAGTTACTTTTGAGAATCAGTAACTAGTAACGGTAACTAGTTACTTTTTTAACTCGGTAACGAGTAACGGTAACTAGTTATTTTTAAAAAGTAACTTTCCATATCCTGGTAATTTTGTAGAGAAGATTGATTAAATATTCAAATTAATACCCGAAGTGCTGGAAATGATATAGAAATTACGAAAAGTAAATTTAAAAAGTGATCGAGCTTCAATCGTTTACAAATAGCGCCGTTTCATGTCGAAGACGTTTTTCTGGCTTGAGGAAATTCGAACCGTCCGCGCCGCGGAACTACGATCTTCAAGACGTTTGCACACGCGATGATAATTGACAATGAAGAATATACTGTAATTTTATAGAGAAGATTGATTAAATATTCAAATTAATACCGGAAGCGCTGGAAATGATATAGAAATTACGAAAAGTAAATTTAAAAAGTGAATAATAAGACAAAGTCTAAGTTTTAAGTTTCAGAATTTGATTAAATTATCTGGAATCATTATGTTACAATTTGAATTACAAACGTACTCTCTAAATTTCTTGGAGTGAAATCTCACTCCAAAGAGTGAAAATACTGCCACTTCGAAATTTGAGTGGCAGTATTTTCACTCGCTTGGAGTGAATTTTCACTCAATTCACTCGAAAAAATGTAAAGAGTAGTTTGTCAAATTATTATTGCATTTTTTTTCCCGCTTTATCTACTTTCCTAGAACTATAATAATGTTAGAATAAATATAGATTAAATCATAATAAGATTAGGACCGACGAAATTGTCAAACATTAATGAGAATAGGCCAAATGTCGGTCAACCGCGGATCTTGGTGGGTAATAATAATTTTTGTGAATTCCCTGTTCATGCGAACTGCGCGCCGCATATTCGTCGGTCTTGAAACACAATCCTTACATGAATCCGGAATTAATTCAGATGTTAAATTGACAAGCAATTTAATAATTTTGATGCTCACAGGCATCTATAAGATCCCCCTTTCCCCGAAAATATAGATTAATAAGAGTATCATTTCTCATAAGTCTATTATTGATATAAGATGAGAGATAAATGTAGATGAATATAAAGATAAATATAGATAGACAGATAAATTTAGAATACGCAATGTCTTTTTTAAATTTTATTTTCAGCGACAGTATACGCATAAATAATTTTCCACATTATTATTCTGTTCGTTAACTCGCCGTCTGCGAAACGGAATGTTCACTTGGTGATTATTTTATCGCGATTATGGTCGCGCGAGAAGAGCGGACGGGAAAATAAAATAGCGGCGCGGAACGCGCGTATAACGAGAGGTTATTGATTTCTTTGGCCGCTTTTTATCGTACGCGCTTGTCGCGTTTAATCCCGTATAAAATACTTGGTGTTCCCCGGGGCGCTCTTCCCCAGTTTAAAACTGCATTCGCGTTTAATTCGAACAACCGGCAGCCGGGAAATGGCGCGGCAGCGTGCAGCCTGCCGGAAAATCGAAGTAGAAAACTTCGCAATTAGTCCGGCCACCCCTTTGCTACCCCGTCGTCTTCGGCGGCAACGGCGACGGTAGCCGAAGTAATTAAACGTCGGCCAATTAAACTCCTCATAACATTTTTATAAACTTCCGTACGCTGTCCATGCCTGACGAGCGGAAATGTGACAGATCATTATTCCGAGTGTGCCGAAACGGATTGAAAGCTGATGCATTCTCTGAATATTATCGAGATAGTATTGGAACAATTAATAGTATTGAAATAATGGAAAATATATGCGTATCTTATAAACGTTTGACGAGACTCTGGAATATTTTGCTGTTAAAATCTAGACTAGGTTTTTCAATGTACCTATTTTAAATGCGTAAAAAATGTGAAAAAAATGTGAAAAAAATTAATCATGTGGCTAATTTAAATGCGAATTCTTGCTGCTGCACACTGAAAGAAAAATTCTTGGTAAACTTGTGAGATGCATTTGGTGTACCTTTTTTTTGAAGTATCTAATTATTATTACCGATTATAATAATAATAAAACATTTTGTAATAATTATAAACATTTGTAATAATTATAAAAGAGCAAATTTTGTTTAGTTCAGCCAAATAAATTATGTACTATTTTACTATTTCACCAAGCTAGGTGAAATAGTTTCAATTAAACGTATGATAAGTATTACATAATTTAGTTGGCTCAACTAAACAAGATTTGCTCTTTTTTTAATTATTACAAATGTTTATAATTATTACAAAATGTTTTATTATTATTATAATCGGTAATAATAATTAAATACTTCAAAAAAAAGTACACCAAATGCATCTCACAAGTTTACCAAGAATTTTTCTTTCAGTGCAAGAGATACAATTGTTCCTTTTCGAAAAAGACGAACAAGTAACGTGCTAAATCGTTTATCGCGTTTTTGGGACCTTCTAAATATATTTTTTTGATATGGGAAATTAATTCTTTATCCTTGAATATAAAAGTATCATTTATACGACAATAGATTAGATACATTTTGGTAATGCACAATGGTCCAAATATGATGTATGTCCAGTTGCGGCCGTCGTGTATTAGTACGAAAAATATGGGGGCGTATCACCGGCGGTGCACGATGTTGCAAACGTGTTAAAGCCAACCGAAAAGCGGACACGCGGTTACGGTTGCAAACGAAATTATGCGGCGAAACTATGATGCGCCGACCGTCGACGGCAGCGCGCGCGACCGGCTGTTTAAAGTTCATAACCGGCCCGGTAGTTTATCGGCCACGGCCCGTAAATCCGATTACAAGAACAGATTTATTTTGACTGGCGCACGTGACCCAACAAAAACGCCGGCCGGCCCTTAATCCACTTTCGGCGCGAATTGAAACGCCGCACCTGCTCGCGACAACAGATGCGTTTACCGCGACAGATTATCGTTCGTTCATAGAGAGAAAGAGAAAGAGAGCCTTCTCCTGTATGTATGGGACCTGTCACGTGCTACAATGCGGAATCATTTTATTACTTTTCATAATGTATTCCGACGCACGCACTTTCGCGACAACCCTTACGGCCCTCGTCAAAATATGCTTTTTAAATCGTTTCGATTTTCTCTTCAAGTGGCATATTTTTCAATATTTTGCATTGCAAATAATCTTAATTAGTAACATTAACATTTACATATAACACTTTAATGTTACGTATAATTTTACGTCTATAATATCATATATATTATTTATTATCTCTATTAATTATTTGTTATGCACACTATTTATTACGTATGTAAATTTTTTCAACTGTCAATATTAAAGTTCCGTTATGTCAAACATGTATGCGTGAATTTAAATGGTTAAAATTAAATTAAGTTTCATAAATTTTTATTGACCTTTTTATTTTTACATGAGATATAATAAATAATCAAACGCTTAATTAATATGGATTAGCATCACTCCAGCATTTCTCATTCCCCAAAAGTTGAATAAGATTTTTAGTATTACATCATTTCATGAGTTTGGAAAATAGTTCGTTATTGGCGTTATCGATTGGCGATTCAATAGGAGCCGATAGACAGTCGCTTCTATTACCCGGCCGCATGGAACTATTTACTTCTAATAACCGTTCTCCGAGGCAATAATTGCGATCCCGATGGAAATGGCAATGCGGCCACCGAATCGGGCCCGATCCCTCGGTGATGCACGACGATCCCGCAAACAAATCGACCGTCGCGCCCCACAGTTTTACGATCTAATGCCCGGTCGTAATTTATAGCGATCAACCCCCGTCACCGCGTACTCTCGCCGGACGAGAGGGTCGTTAATGGTGATGTCGCTGGTCGCACAAAGCGCCGAGAATCATTTATTTCAAAGTGATCCCCAGGTATCAAGGAAGATAACCGAGCTCATAAGCCACCGCACGCGATAACAATGCCGCGCACCATCGCTTCGAGAATAATTCATAAATATCCGAGGATACGGAAGGGTCTGTTTGTCCGATCTGCCGCCTCAGCAAATTACAGATTCGATACTTTCGTCCGTATTCACACTCTATATTTAGCACTACTTATTTAATATTGAATTTTATTTCTTTTGTCCGAGTAAATTGCGCGCAACGTCACCTCGAACTGAGACTCGGATTTATTTAGCGTTAAATGTAGAATATGAAAATTTTTATGAATGCCATTGCTGGTTTGACAGCGTGCAAATGAATGAAAGTTTCTAGATTAAAACAGCTTCTAGGTCAAAATTGGTGTAATTTCGGTGATTTTTATGTCGTTGACATATAACGTAATAAAACGGTGAAAGCTTGCGATAGTTTGAAGCTTACTGTAACGTGACAATTCTGTGTTTGCATTATGAATATAGATAAAAATGCAATACGAGCTTTGTACATTTAATATACAGTATTGAATGATTTGAAGACAAACAAGATAAAAAAAGTTACGCACCAAGTAAAAAAAGATTTTTTAATATAATGGAAGAGAGGAAAATTATTGTACAAATTAATAAAATATCAAATGGAACGAACAGTGTACCAAATGCATTTATCGTAAAATTTCTCCAATGCTTGTTTCGATACATAATATACCAATCAAAAAATGTATTTAATATCGCAAAAAAAATATTTTCTTAGCAGTTAACACATTCGATAATTCTCGCCTTCCTTTAAAATAAGATTCGAATGGTATGCGCGATGGAAAATATCAATTTAGTGCAATTCATAATAACTCGCACAGAGTACGGCAAACACGTTGAATAGTCGCGTTGTGGAAGGCGATGTCATCTGCTCCGTTCTCCGCTTCCCGCGTTCTTTTGCCCGTTCCTTTGTCCGTTCTTTCAACAGTTCTTTTCCCTCCCGCCCTCTGATACAATCAACTTCAAGGGTGCACGGGAAACGAGGTAGCCATTTATCCGCTACCCCAGGAGTAACCAAGCGGAGAAAGTCCAAGAAAACCGAGTGTCCCGCCATTGTCGCGACTTTTTTTCACCAGGATCGGAGGAAGATATTTTAGTGCCCCACGAGCACGTTATTTTTGTAATCCTACGTTACTTACAGAATTATAATTGTAGCAAAGGCGATAAAAAATGTTTATGAAAATAGTTAATCTTTAAAAAATATTTTTCAAAATACTGAATTTTTCTTCCAAAAATTAATGCAAAAAAGATATAAAATTTAGATCAAGAATTTTCTGCAAAATTTAAATTTTGCGCAAACTTGTAAGAGAAATATACAATAACGTATCACGTTTTATGTTTTTGTGATTATTTCAGAAAATAAAGAGTATATTTGAATCTTGCATAAAGTTCAATGAATATTTCAATAAGAAAACGTTTCTTAATGACATCTCTTCTAAAAGTTTCTATATCCTATCCTAAGTGAAAGTTAAACTAGCAAGCTGCAAGAAGATTTACTAATCATCAGTAAATTAAAATGATCATAAATTATATATATATCATAAATGACAGTGGCGTAGCCGGGGGGGATTAGGGGAATAAATCCCTCCCGAAATTTTGGAACCAAATATAAAAATATAAAAATGAAAGGTTAAAAGCCGAGAGAGAAATGAAATGGTAAATGCTTTAAAGTCTAAAGAAAATGTCCTGAACAAATATTGTTATCTTATTTAATTAAAAAAGTTATGAGTTGTTCCGTGATTTTAATTTTTTTAAAATACCCCCCCCCCCCAAAATAAAATCCTGGCTACGCCCCTGATCATAAATTATACATATCATAAATTTTGAAGCTAAATATATATAACATTCTTTTATATCGATTAATGAAACGTTATTAATGATTAACGATTGGATAAATCAGTATTGCTTCGGTATGACAGTTTCGGGATTGTGACAAAGCGAGCGTTGGCGAACATTTCGCGACGGCATCATCGGCGCGCGCGCGCGCTTGTAGCTGTGTACGTAGCTTAAAACGCCCACAATATCAGGTTGCTGAGCGACCCGCCGCTCTCGGAGGAAAATTTAATTTCAGCTGACAACATCCTGTTCCGCTACACACTGCGCTCAGCATTCTACAAAATCGCATGCGAGACGATAGCGGCTCGCTGCTTCAGGCGCGCCAGCTTTTCTCGATGATAGCACGTTTTCCCCGCGCTAGATCTACCGATATCGTTCCCCACACGCCAGCGGATTCTTGCGTCGCTATTTACTTCCGCGAATACGAAACGTAAGCGAGCCGAAAATGCCGCGAATATATTTACAATGGATATGGCGCGTGAAAATTTGGATCGCGATTAAAATTGAATTTTACCTCGTCGCTCTTTATTTCGTGTACTTTTTCACACAGATTCACTGCAAATCCAAGCGTGTTATTTTAGCTGAAGCTCTTCTTATGCACTTCTTGCCGTTTTAAATCATGCCATTTAACACGTTTAAACGTATTAATTTTTGATTTAATACGATTAAACGTGTTAAATGACGTAACCTAAAACGGCAAAAAACATGTAAAAAGAGTCAAATGTGTCATTTTTAAATGTTTATGCGTGTAAAAATAACACCCTTGAATTTACAGTGTTAAGACTCGTTAAAATTATTAAACAGAGAGAGAGAAAGAGCAAAATAGTTATAAATAACGTTTTGTTACTTTCTGTAAGTATCCACAGAATACTATTGCACTCCAATAAATGGATTTAAACGTGCAGTTGCAAAATATATAAATGTGAAAATATGTTCCTTTTTTAGGTTTGAATTGTTTCGTACGTTTTGTCCCTTTTCGCTGCCGGCGAACACGCGTCGTAACTAGATCCACGAACGACTGACACTTTGCAGAAAAAGACCCATCCATTTCGTTCACCGATGTAATAGAGTTACAGCGATTCAGCGAAATATCTGTATGTCCCGAACAACGGTCGATCCGTTGGGACTCTCGAATTACCGCGGATAAGGTACATCCGTATATCTTCTTGTGAATGCATTTAGATCTCGCGGCACGTCCGTACGTGCAAAGATTGCTGATACAAGAACGCCGAAGACTCGCTGAGCAATATCGATGAAATTTCGGACGACCGTAATTATCGTGAGATAAAATTACGTTTGCGGAAGACTGTCGGAGTAACGCAAGTTTGCCACGCCGTATCTCTTGCCATGTCATTATCGATCAAATTACATTCGCGTTTCCGCGTGAAGGTATTTTCGTGTCAAGGATAATTCTTTGGAATGGCGCTGTGTACGATCTTCTGATAATTAACTACGTAAATTGAAAATTGTCAATCACAATTTTACTTTATTTTAACTATTCTTATTTTACGATATGACTAATTAATTATTTATACGTCCTGAAGAAGACTAAGTTAAGTCGAAACGTTAACGTTTATGTTGCCTTTTAATAAATGTGTTTATTTTAATTTAATATTGTTTGCTCGAATCTTGGTCTATTAATAGCCTTCTCATAATTTTTGAAAATTGTCATTCGTTAAGATCTATTCCTATAACCAACATCTCGTCTTTATACACTTTGACTTCGTTATATTTGCAACAAGCATTTTACGAAATGTTTTCTCCGTTCAACAATATTAACCACGACTGGACTACTCATACACCGCGAAGAATTTATATTACATTAACCATGCGTATTCAATCCATCACGATGGTTTCTACCGGAATTATTTAATTATATACACACACTACACTATATGTACTGAAGAGGACCTCGAATTAAGGTTGAAACGTTTACGTCTTTTTGCATCTTTTATTTATTTAATAAACTTATATATATACATGACCACCTGGTGTTGGCTCTTATTGGCACGACTCATTATATGATTTAATTTCTTCAGAGCCTTAATCTATTTATATTAGTAAATTGAAAAGCAGCGCATAGTAATAGGCTCAAGAGCTGGCGTTTTTGTTTCAGAAACCGCCGTTGATATCTTGATCCTTTATTTAGGAGGAATATCAGCGAAGCTAAGAAACTTTTCAGGATTTTAACTTTGTCAGAATTCTAATGTCAGTCCTGCACTATCCTTGGATTCATCAATGCCTTTCATCTCGTCGTAGGTCAGCTTCCCTCCCGACGTGAGCGGCGCTCCTCGGAGAGCCGCAAGCGTGCCCTCCAAGGGGCCCACATTCCCCGCCGTGCGTGCCCGAGCGCGATTTATGCGACTGGAAAATACCTCTCGGAAGCTGAGGCTGACTACAACCATTATTTGTTCTAGTTCGCCGTCGTCGCGGTGCACAGTCGCCCGATTCCTCGTTTACCTCGTGTGCGCACCCCTCAACCCCCTTCAGTGCCCCACGCGACCATTTTCTAACCAGACCTGGACCCCACCTCTTCCCCGGTTGGCCTCGAGCAACCATCCGCGACCTCCCCATCCTCCTCCTTCTTCACCGTATCCTCCCTACGCGTTTCGCATATCCCCGAAACCTCCGTCTCTTCCCCCTACTTTCCTCCGTCCGTCATCTCCCTCTCTATCGCGGCCTCTCCTCCCTCCGTCTCTAACCCCTCGGCGCGCCGACGTAGCCTCGCGCTACGTCTATTTATCCACCTAGCGGTATGATATTACACCCCGGGGCACACTTTGGGGATTTCCCCCACCCCATCGACAGCGGGGGAGTCGAGGGTGCCCCCCTTGGAGCCACGCCCAATCGCGAGCCGGCAGTCGTGCACCGCTCCGGCTGTTTCCAGAGCCGAGTCCATTGGCCCGCGCTGACTTTGCGTCATCGCCACCCCGTCGTTCGCCGGCACCGCGTGCGTTTCACAGACGACGAGGCTCTCGTACCCGCCGCGGACCCGCTCGTCGGACGGGGGGACGAAGGGGGGGGCAGGGAGGAAAGACAGGGAGACTCGCGCGACGAAGAGGGTGTTGAAATTTAGAAGGCTTCATTTGGTCCATTCTTCGGCCGTCGCGGCGCGGCAAACTGTCGCAGTTACGGCGCTTATACTTGAATTCTCCCTTTCTCTCCCTCGCTTTCTCCCTCCGCTTTTCCTCCCTCCCTCCCTGCCACCCTCTCTCTCTCTCTCTCGTTTTCTTTCTTTTACTATCTTTCCTCGCTCTCGGTGAGCCAGCGGATTTCCTACGAAAAATCTCTGCCCGTCGCGATATTGGATTCTTATGCGAAGTACATTCCGATTTTGTATACGTATTACCAAATATTTTATTACGAAATATTTTTGCACGCAAAATAGCGCGCGTTTTCTTTATGTCCGACAATAAGATCTGGTTAAATCTTGGGAATGTGTTATTCTTTAATTTTCAAGAGACTTAAGAGTTTTACTATATTTAGCTCTTCAATGCTCAGTCGTTAATCGTATTTCCTAATGCGAAATACGTGCATACATTTTAATTGTTTTATGTTTATTCTGTCGCCCAGATATTTTTTATATCGCATTAATATATCTTTGTTATTAAAATATAAACAATAAACAATAAACATCAGAGAATGTTTATTGTTTATATTATAATAATTAAGAATTTAATTGAATTAAAACAAATGTGGCAAATGGAATATATTTTAATAACAAAGATATATTAATGCGATATAAAAAATATCTGGGCGACAGAATAAACATAAAACAATTAAAATGTATGCACGTATTTCGCATTAGGAAATACGATTAACGACTGAGCATTGAAGAGCTAAATATAGTAAAACTCTTAAGTCTCTTAGGTCAATAAGAGCCTAAATTTTCATATATAATCATTGTAATATATGATATATTAAGATTCAAATTAATTCCATATTTTAAAAAACTTTTCATAGATATAATAAAATTTTCTCTCCCATCATTTTTATGGTTATTGTGCTGAATCTCAAAAAAATCTCAGATCACCGTAGATTAGAAAATATTAAAGCGACGATAAGGCGAACGATCGCAAATACCGCAAATCTGGGTTAAAAGGGCGACCTCGACTCGATGGCTTTTGTAGATCCGAGAGGAAGGATTTAATACGAAGTTCCCGCCGTCCTCGGAGTACGTTGAGTACCGCAGATGACGCAAACTCGTTTGCAAGATATTCTTTTAGCATTCGTAAAGAGCATTCTTGAAAAACACACGCTTGCCGCCCTACTCGCAGATAAGTTGTGAGAAGGGAAGAAAACTAACGGGGACTTCTATAGTACGCATAAGTACGATAAACAATTTGTACAAAGTAGGTTCGCAAATGGTTCATCGATCTTTTCTGAATTTTAGCACATATGTACCAGTCTTTTTGAAATCCCGGTATATATTTTATAGTGACGATTTCTCTTTATTATCTAGAAGTTTATTTTTGTAATGAAATATAGATAAAGTGTCATAGAGAAATTTAGAATTTTTTGTACCTATTTAAATTTAGAATTCTGTACCTATTTGCAGATTAATGTAATTTTTAACACTTGAAAAGGAC
>NJRP01000012.1:1254207-1291346 GCA_003063835.1 Aphaenogaster floridana | reverse complement strand
CGTTGCTATTGTGTCATGTTCAATAAAACTTATCAATCTGTATCCTCTTCGTCGAATATCGACCCATCGTCAGACAACTCGTGTTCCTGGCTCATTAAAATATACTTGGCTTGTGCGTTGAAGTCACATTCCTTTTTATGAGACTTTTTAATAGAAGTTGTATGAAGCATTTCATTACGTGCGGCAATTAATGAAACGGAATGCCGGAATGCACTCGTGCGTGAAGAAAAACGTCTCGTATTAATTGCCGGAATAATTTATAGCAGGTTGTAACTAGGATTTAGGATCTCTCTCTCCCTTTCTGAGTAAACGCATTTACTTATACACTTATAGTCGTCGATTCATGTCATCCATCGTTGTTCGAGGATTATTAGCACATTGACTGGCGGACAAATTATTTCTCTCTTACATAAATTTTCTAATATTCTAAAAATTACCATAAAATGTTATGTGTAAAATGTAAAATATTAAATTTTTGTTTAATCCTAATCTTTTTAAATTGTCGACTCATTTTAATTTATACATGATTTCTAAAAGACCACATGAATTGTTATTCTACTTTTCATAAAAAGAATTTTAGTTAAAAAAAAATTTAAATAGAATTTTATACTGTCCTTAAATTTAATAGAAACCCACATTAACAAATTGTATTTATTTTTAAATCTAAGATTTTATTGCTTTCGTCGTTTTACGAAATGTTAACGCATTTATGTCTTAAATGAGCTACTGTTTTTCCAGAAAGCATAAACGAGAACATGCCGGGTACATTGTAGACACAACATATGCGGCTTTCATCGTTTACTTTGTTACTTGTAGCTTTGCAAAAATATTGCACACAGCAGATAGCAAGAAGAGTAATTCAATAATTATTCGATTTATTGCTTCCTTCTGCCTCGCTATCGAACTCATCAGAAATAAACTTGTTTCGATCTTGTGCGCTTTCAGTCGTCTACAAATTAACTAACTCAATGTACACTGCTCGCCATTATCATAGAATTAATAACAGGCTACATAAGATAGAATCTCTAGTATATTAATAAAATCCTTAATGAATCTTCTCTAAACGTTTTTTCTTTTAATGAACGAAAGGATAAAAATATTTTACAGTTTCATAATATTATTCAATTTAACTTACATTTAACAATGTCAAGCACCTGCAAGTATAATAAGTTGATATCAGTGACGTCACTGGCACGACATAAGGATAGACTCGGGAAATTGCGGGCAAAATGACTCAGAGACCATTCAGGTTCGTTAAGGCGCGTACAAACCCAATTCCCTACTCATCATATACCCGTTTACTCGTCGAATACGTAATACGCTTGCATACCTGATGTGATTACAGAATGTACTCGTATAACGAGATATCCCGCCAACATTTCTTTACCTTGATTTTCCCGCAGAAGTTTGACCGATTACTATCGATTAATACTGAATTAATTCTACATTAGTATACGAATTAACAATACGTAAAATTTTTCAAATATCATAATGGAAATTTATATAAAGAAAACTAATAGAATATATGTGCCCATTTAAATTATCGTTAATTCTTAACTTGCAATTTTTTTATTTATATATTTCTTATATTTTTATTACTATATATTTCTAATGTAAAGAAAATGTTTGCTCCTGTTTAGAAAAAAGAATTAATTTTCTTTCTGTATTTGGGAAACGCAATGTAAGAAAAGATTATTGGTTTTATCATATTTCTTTCAATTTTGCTTAAATCCTCATATAAAATTCTCATGATATTCGAAAAGTTTTACCTGTTGCTAATTTATGTATGAGTTAAAGAGAATCATCTCAGGCTGACGTTATTTGTCGTCATTTTGACGTCAAAATGACGTCTAATGTTGTCAAAATGACGTCAAAAAGACATATTTTGCTACCTGGAATATATATTATTATTTAGAGTTAATTAGAACCTTATAAATCTTGTTTGTTAGTATTTATATGTTAGTTATTGAAATTAAAACTATGTGCAGTAAAAATAGAAATATTCAGTAAACATTTGTATAAAATGGATATGATTAGTAGGAGAATAACATCGTCTTCTTTTCTAGGCTTTCTAAGTCGCTCTTACCACTTCACGCAAGCAGGACTTTACTTTGTATATTACTACTGCTGGTTCTTTCATTGGAACTGTGCGAGTCTATATTGACATCGCTTTCACTGTTGTCGATCTTAACGATGATAGCTGTACTATTTTGTTGGATATTACATCGCGAAACCGAGATCAGAGACGGTTTCGGTACCGCCGTGTCGGGAGGTGGATTTACGATAATCAGTCTCGCGCGAGCATGGAAGTTTTTATACTTATGCAGGTACACTCTACTTTTATATTGACAATTACTGACAATAATCAATATAAAATGTAATCTTACAAATTATGTTTTGATGTCTCCCTCTGTGATTAATGGATAATCTTATTGGAACTCTCTTAGCGATCTCACATTCGTAAAATATTACTATTATTTTATTTATAATAGTATACTATATATTATTTATAATATTAATTGTGTGACGTCTAACTGCAAATATTATTATTAATAATTAAGTTATCGCAAGTTCTATATTTGTTAAAATGCTATCTTTGTTTTAGACTTGGCCTAACCGTCCAATACGTTCGCGTTGCAACCACGGGGATCACCGCTTCTTGTTGCGGATTGCTAGCTGTTATGGATTCTTACACCCTTTATCGTATGGTAAAAAAATTCAATTATTTAATAAATCTTTAAGAAGCAGACTTCTCTTAAATTGAAATTATTCATAAAGGGAATTTCATTTTAGAAAACACTACATAATTTTATTATTTTCTCTAAAAGTTTCTTTCTATTATATTTTTCTTCAGACGTGAAAAGACCCTTCAAAATGCATACTATCGAACTTGCAGCAAAGTACTTGCAAATGTTCGCTGACTCGCTAGAGACGCATTAAAATCTTGCCCACCCCGTTTGCGTTTACGACTTCCTTGACTCAGTAAAAGCAAACAGCACCAGCAACACCTTTTACTACTCCCGTCTTTTCCCAGCGTAGAATATCGAATGTATAAACATCGCGTCACCCATACTTCAGCCTATTTTTTCATTGCAAATATATTCGCAACGATGATGTTTTGTCGTTAGATGCAGAAAAGCAGGCAGTACACCGTTAAGAGGCCCGATAACACGCGGAACTCCTACGTGCACTCTACCTCGCCGTTCCTCAGCAGAATCACCTTCCACTGGGTGACTGACCTGCTGCTGCGCGGTTACCATACGCCGCTCGAACTTCATGATCTTGGACAACTTCCGGATGAGGAGACCACGAGGAACCAATTTGAACGTTTTCGCGACATTTACGAGAGTGAAAGGGTAAGAATTTTGCGCTTCCTTCTGCCGAGAAAAATTTCTCAAAAAGTAATCAGTCCGCTCTCGTAATAACAAAGCAATCTAAGAATAATTAAGATATATAATTATGTATTACATCTAATATATATATAATAAGATTAATCATAAGCGTTATATTATATATATTGTCAATAATCATTAACATTTATTACATTTTTCGACAAGGTTTTAATTTTAGTAATTATTAAAAGTAATTTTAATAATTATTAAAAGTAATTATTAAAAAAGAGTAATTTTAATAATTACTTATTACTTAGGCAGTTTATTTTTTCGCGTATTCTACGTATATATTTATAATATAAATCGAGCTAATTAAATCCTTAGCTGCGATGCCGTGGACGGAAATTGTCTTTATGGAAATGTTTCTGGAAACGGGTATGGTTGAGTTTCGCGGCGGGTAGTGTCTTAAAGCTCTTCGGCGACGCTATGACTTTGGTGGGTCCCATGACTATTCCGAAGATCATCAATTATACGTCAAACCTTCAAAACAGTACTGTGATAAATGAAAATTTGTCTTCAAAGGTATAGTCTGTTTACTATCTTTCAAATTCATTTTTATTCTCTACTTTGATATGCCTAGCCATCTAAAGGATTAACTTTTTAGGGAGCCATAACGTTTTCCCAAATTCTGAAAAATGGATATTTTCTGGGGATCATAGTTTTTCTTGCTACCATTTTACAAAGCACGTTAAAACAAGCATCCACTCACGTACTCTGCGTCGGAGGAATACGTTTGCGAACAGCTCTTCAGGTATTTTATTTTATGCCACACAAGGTTCAGAATTTTATCATACAAATCGTCTAATTTAGATATTATTCTTCTTTTGCCTTGTTTTTTATACGCTCAAACTTCGCGGAATACCAAATAAGTAAGAGATTTCGTTGGATTGCTTAGGCACTGATTTACGATAAAGCTCTACGATTGTCTTCTTGGAGTATCTCCGAGGAAGAGAAGCCATCTGACAAAGATAAAGAACAGCACTGCCATCAACAAGCAGCTGACGTTGGAACTCTTACAAATCTCATGGCCGAAGATGCATACAACGTAATGAGTTTCTTCTGGATCGTTCATTACATCTGGGCCGTGCCATTAAAAGTAAAATCCCATTTAAATACATAAATGTATACATATATACCGCGTGTATTTTATCGCTCAACACTTCAAAGAAGAAGCATTTGTCAAATCGCGCAAATATCATCGCAAAATAATTTTCAGTACTTCCATTTAATTTGTACATACAGATTACTGCCATTATTTTCCTTCTGTACTTGAAACTGGGCATCAGCGCGATTATCGGAGTAATTTGCTGTATATTAATCGTCACACCGATGCAGCTGTTTCTTGGGAAACGAATGTCCGAAAATTCCAAGTCCATAGCGGTAAGGAAGTGATACGCTATTTTTCGATTTCTGAGCCCTTTTCTTGGATCTTTAATTTTCCGATTTTTCAGGAGAAAAGCGACGCACGTCTTCGTCTACTTAATGAAATTCTTCAAGGGATACGGCTCATTAAGCTACGCGCCTGGGAGAATCTCTTTGAAGATCGCATATGCAGCGCCAGAGATCAGGAATTAAAACTCCTGAAAAAAGACTCTGTGTATTGGGCGCTCATCAGTAAATAATTCCTCTCTTTTGTTAAAATGTTTATTAATTATAAATATTTCTAGATTTTATGTTGCTTCGATTTTGCACGAGAAACAAAAAAGATGATCGCGTTTGCAAATAATCTTTTTATATAATATGCAGCAATACTAATAAAACAGTAATTCTTTTAATAATCTAATTGAAAAAGAGAGAAAAAGAGGAGCTAGTTAAATTTATGCATTAATATTGCAGATTTTCTGACGCATGCCTTCTCCGTCTTGGTAACTCTGTTCACATTCGGGATTTATTTCTGGTTGGAGGAACAAAATCTTGATGCGGGGAACGTTTTTGCCAGTCTCGCGCTCTTTTCGCAGCTGACTGTGCCGCTCTTCATCTTTCCGGTGATAGTGCCGATTATCATCAACGCCATAGTGAGGAATAACATTCTCGGGATACCACTCCTCAAATTCAATTCCCTTAAATTCGAGACATTCCTTCGTATTTCGGTATCTTTTTGCAGATTTCTACAACGAGACTAGAGGAGTTTCTTCATCTTCCGGAGATCATGAATATTCTCCCCGAACCAAACGATCGAAAATCGACGGCAAATATATTGTCAAAGGCAAATTCATATATCGAGAATGAAGTGAGTACTTTTTAAATAAAATATTTAAGAATACTTAACTAAATCTAATTTTATATAAATTACACAAAAACGATAAGATCATCAACGTAGTTAAATTTGGAAAAAATCTACCTCATGTAATTCTGCTTTTCATATTTTACAAGTTGTGAAATTATTGAATATATTTATTTTGATAATTCAGATTGACAAGACGCGTTATATTCTTTTCATAAGGTAGAAGCAATCAACAGCGTTACAACTTTTGGATCGTTAGACAATATTGTGGAGGACGAGGAAGATCCACGATCGAGTATTTTGCGTGAATTCGGTTTGACAATTGACTCCTCAATCGATACGGTGTTCGAGAAAGATCCGGAAGTGCCGGAATCTGTCCTCAAAGTTACACCAAGTACTTTCGTCTGGGGACCTGACGAAAATACGTTGATGGTTAACGCTCTCAATTTCCCACAGGGTGAATAACACTAGTAGCAATACGCAAAAATATTAGATATAAAACAATGTAGATATAACAGAAATAAAAATTTATACATATACAAATTATTTAATTAAATATAATAAATAATATAATATTTATAATTATTTAATTAAATGTGTACTAAATTAAATATATAATGAATAAGATTTTATATTTTCAGGACAACTGACGATGATAGTGGGGAAAACTGGAAGTGGAAAGACCTCTTTACTGTTGGCACTCCTAGGAGAGATTCAGAAAACAAGCGGAAGCATCGAATGGGCTAAGTAATTATAACAAAAAGAAGAGAAGAAAAAATAAGATGATAGACTTTAATTACGATGATATTTTTATCAAGTAATAACCAAAGGTTGGCTGCAGTCGGGAGTAAAAATGTCATACATTGCTTTTCAGGGGTTTGAAGATCGCCTATGTGGCACGACAGCCATGGCTCCAGAATGCGACCTTGAGGGACAATATTCTTTTCGGGTCTGTGTATCAATCGCAAAGGTATCGCAACGTCTTACAGGCGTGCGCTCTTCAACCGGATGTGGACATACTTCCCGGTCGAGATCTGACTAGGATTGGCGAACGGGGTATCAATTTAAGCGGCGGACAGAAGCAAAGGGTTACCATAGCCCGAGCTCTTTACAGTGGTGCCAATGTTATCCTCCTGGTCCGTTCGTTTTGTATCTTATATTAATTTTTAATGTCAGTTTGTTGTGCGAAAAATTTATGTGCAAATATAACAAAAAATTGCTCGCAGGATGATCCACTGTCAGCATTAGATCAGCACGTAGGTCAGCAGATTTTCGATCACGGCGTGAAGAAACTTCTACTGAGAAGCGGTCGAACGGTGATTATGGTCACTCACAGATTGGAGCTGTTATCGGCTGCTCATCAGGTTTTATTTTATGTTTTTAATAACAACACATTACGTTAATTTTTTTAAAGATTAATATTACATGGTGCACAAATAAAAACATATGCTATACTCTTTTTATTAGTGTTTGCTATTCTGTATGTATATTATTAGATATTTTAAAAAATACATAATTTATCTTTTATTTTACATGTATATTTTTATATGGTTTCTTTATGCATGATACTGTCTAAAAGAATAATTTATATCTATTAGAAGAAGATAAAAAGCAGAGAAGTCACATAAAAGTTCTGTTAAGATAATTGTCATGGATGGCTGTCGAGTTCGCGCGATCGGAACAAAATCCAGCATCGAGGATATGGATTCTGAATTAGCGGCGGAGTGGCGAATCGCGGATTCAAGACGCGAAGACGAGAATCCCTTTCAAAAGACTGCCAAAGATAGATGGTCCTTGATTAAACTAATCTATAGGATTGGCACGAATAAAACGAGAAGACACTTTAGTGACGGATCGTGGATCACCAACCGTGATGCTCACGTGGTAAATAATAAAAAGAGCAGGATATATTAACGATATTTTTGATAAAGTTTAACGTGGAAATAATATTTACCGTAACGTTAAAGTTAATCTAGATTGCGAATCCTTTCAGAATCCACCAGCGTTTATACCTTTAAGGATGCGCCGAACAACTTTATCCGGATCGAGGTACTGGAGTCACGTTCTCACGGATCTTTCGGTATCAACGGAAGAATGGGACATCACCAGGAAACGGTCGAGGACGCATCGCAACATCGTCAGATTGACGAGCCTCCAAGCGCAAAAACGACCGCCGCCGATTTTCCGACAGAGCAGCACGCCGATGATTCTCGAAAATCGACACGTGCCACTGAGGTATGAATTTTAAAAAATTATTTTTCTCTTTCGTTTTAGAGTGCAATTAGATAAGAAATCTGACAAGCCAATTTTCAAATAGAAATCTCAATTTTTTAGAATTCTCAATTATTAAAAACTAATTTTCATAGATTATTTCGTCAAATTAATCTTTCCTTAACAAGACTGCTATTATTTGTCGCAAACTTTTAATTTTCTATTCTCTTTGCAATTACAAAATAAATAATTTACGTAAAATATATTTTTTTAATAATTTTACTGTAGAATATATTTACTGTTTTGCATTTTATTTTTGCGTAGGAAAAGGAATAATACTTATGACAACGGACAACCTAGCGGCGTGCTAAAGCAATTCTTCTCTGCAAGGTTTTAAATTTCTTTTTACGTATAGACAAAATGACATGATTTATTGTCACGATAGAATACAATTGAAGTAGAGAAATAATAAAATGCAAACTTTAGGTATCCGGATGAAATAGCAGTAAGCAAAGACAAAAATGTCCTGTCTCGACTGATGCCAGGTTCTAACAAGTAATTACAATAGAATAAATCATGAAAAAGAATTATAAATAAGTAATTGAAAATTAAATATTTTATTTGCTCCTTTTTAGGATTACTCAGCAGCGGGATCAGCACCATCATCTTCCGAAACGATTGATATCGATAGAATCGCGAACTACCAACGAGATGGATGACATGGAAGAAAGTTAGTTATAGTTATTAAAATTATATACATATATATGCTTTCAAATGTTTTTTCAATTTTTTATATGCTCCTTTCTTATTTTTTTTCTTAAGATTTAGAAAAGATATCCGTTTTAATCTTCAAAACTTTCTTTTAGCTTTGAATGAAGACATGGATGAACAAGACGAACTCGAAGTCGATAAAAGTGGAATGGTTACTAGAATGATTTGGATGGAGTATTCAAAGGCCGCTGGATGGCTACCAGGACTCGTTTACATCATAGCAGCGCTGGCCTTCCAAATCCTTCGCGTGTATACTGACTTCTGGCTGTGTGAATGGATGGAGGAAAGCGTTTATTCTCCGGCGAATGTAAATAAATATTTGATTCATTTCGCGACAATTAAAATATCGCATTTGCGTATCGCCCAAAAGTTTATAATTAGAAAAACCAGATCTACGTTCAAACTAATGTCAATAATTAATTAATTGCAATTGCTATCGTGTTACTAATATCAGTCAAATCAAGAATAATTACTGTTATTACGAAAAGACATTGCACGCCGATGCTTCAAAATATAATAAAGATTATTTTTACAACCGAACAAAAGATATAATACGCGCAAAAAAGATATAACGTTCTTTTGGAATAATTTTAAACATCGATCCTTTTTCAGACGGTGTCTTATTTTATGGTGTACATCATCATAACCGTGGGCTCCATTTGTTTATCAATACTCTACAATGTATCAGGCCAGTGGGCAGGTGCTAGAGCGAGACGGAAGCTGCATCGAGAAGCTATCGCCGGACTTCTTGGTGCACCCGTCTCATTCTTCGAATGTAATCTCGTTGGAAAGATTCTGAGCAGGTTTAGTGCAGACATGAGTGTCATAGACAAGGTAAATAGACGTACTTTGATAACTTTTACAACTATACTTCTCGTACTTTGACAAATCGCAATCGCTGAAATAATTTAATGTTACATAAATACTGTCAAAAATAATTAACGGATATATTATTTTAATAAAATCTAAATTAATTTCTGTTTTTTTAAAGAAAATGGCTACAGCGATCAAGAGACTGACGTCTTTTGTATTACTCTGCGGCTCGGTGATAATTATCAATATTATTATTTCACCGTGGTTCTTAATCACCGTTGTACCAATTAGCTGCACTTATTATGCGTTGCAAAAGTTTTACAGGCGGGGTGCCAGGCAATTGCAATGTCTAGATGGCAGGTATTATAATAACAATTACAATCTCATGTACAAAATATTAAACAATCTTTTAAAATCTTTTTACATTGGAAAAGAGAAACGAAAGACTAAAAATTTTCATTAATTTACAAATATTCTACAAATCTGACAATTAAATCATAAAATAATATAACAGACAATAAGTAATAATTATTAAATAAAGGATAATATGTATGAGACAACTCAAGGAGAACAGAAAAGTCAAAATAATGTCAATTTGACATCATATTGATGAAATTTATGTCATTTTTTGGTCATGATTGAAATCTTGATCTAAAAATCAAAAAGACATAATAAAAAAGGAGTCAATATAAAGTCATTTGAAGTCATCTGAAATCGAAATTTCAATCATGACCAAAAAATGACATAATTTGGTCAATATGATGTCAAATTGACATTATTTTGATTTTTCTGTTCTTCTTGGGAATACATTTGCGAATAAATTATAGTCTAAATATTTTTATCTTTAAATTCAAAAATTTGTATTAATCTTTCCTTGCTTTTTCCGCTTTCGTGTTAAAATGCATCAATAATTATGTAATTTCATGTTCCAAGTACGAGAGGACCAGTAGCAGCGCATTTCTCAGAAACTTTGTCCGGCCTTCCGACACTGAGGGCATTCAAGCAAGAGGATCGCTTCATGAAGGAGATGATGAAACGCCTCGACATAAACACCAACGCATTTCTCATTCTGAACACCAGCAGCAGATGGTTCGGCATCGCATTGGTAAGAAATAACGAACGAAGTACAATAAATATCAAAAATTTGGATTAATTTCTGAAAACTAATTTTCTAAAGCTTAGCAGTTGTAATCAGCATTCGAAAATTAATTTTATTAAATTTGACTTTATATATTATTACAGCTTTATTATAAATAATAAATATGTGGTTATATATTACATAAGCCGTATAACGTGACATCTGGAATCTCTTGGTTTTAATGGCAGACTCTTCGATGATTTTCATTGTCTTGTAAATAATTTTAGGATTATCTAGGCGCCATTATCGTGGTAGTAGCCATCTCTACGGCTTTACTTTCTGCGGAATTATACCCAAGCCGTGTAACGCCCAGACTAGTAGGCCTGGCAATCAATTATACTCTCTTAGTGCCGGTATTGAACTGGGTGATCAAGTTCAGCGCAGAGATCGAGTTATACATGGGGAGTGTAGCCCGAATTTGCGCGTACAGAAACGCGCAACCGGAGAAACTTCACGAAAACGGTAATTATTATCAGTCTGAAATCTCTGCGCAAATCTTCTAATTTGCAAAGTCATGAAAAGCTTATGTTATCATCATTAATTTTCTGTGTTTGGTACTTAATATCACAGTAAACATTACGGATAAAGTCTGACTGTTTAATACACATGCACTCTAAGCTCGTGACGATGTCGATATCAATGAATACGACGAAACTTATTATTAATTTATTATTTTTAAACGTTATATAATTTTTAATTCGTGACGGGCGCAAACTGAATCCGGTAAACAAGTGATAATTTTTCGATTTTAAAAATCATATATATTATTAAATATCGATTGACTTACTATCGCAAATTTCGCGATAATCTTTCGTCTTCAGTTATCATTGTCAATCAGAACGATATTGCACACAGTACTTCAGTTGTATTTAAATATCGATCGAAATCTACCAACTGATTAATCAACTTCCGGAAATGACTCAGCGTTTTATTCAATGAATTATCAAAAATAGAAGATACGAAGTCCCAGACAACGCAAAAATATTTTTCCGCAAATCAACTAATATTCGGTTATTTTCCGCTATCTTACTTATCATACACGCGCGAATTTTATCTGTCGGATTTTAGGTTTACGAGTGGCCAATGACTGGCCTAGCAAGGGCGAGATCGTTTTTGAGAATGTCTCTCTGCGCTATGATGCAGATAGAAATCCAGTGATTATAGATTTGTCTTTGAGAATACCAGCTGGACAGAAGGTAATAATCCATAGATAAAACAATAGATGATTATATAACATAATAATATAAAAGAAATAAAATTATATATGTGTGTGATAGTATAATTAAGGATAGGATAATTAATATAATCCCTAAGTTTCTGTTATTTTACTACATAACGAAATATATTATGCATATTTTATTATATTTTATACAATATTATAATATTATATTTTTATATATCTTGTTATAGAAAATTAATATTTACAGTTGGGCATTTGTGGAAGGACCGGTAGCGGAAAATCATCGACCGTGATGGCCCTCTTCCAACTGATTGAGATCAGTCAAGGACGCATCCTGTTGGATGGGATTGACATCCGGCAAGTGCCTCTTCGAATATTGCGATCGCGGTTATCGGCCATACCGCAGGACGCAATAATGTTCAGCGGCACGATCAGGTACACAAACAATACAGTCGCAAATCTCTTATTACTGCGAAATGTTTAGTCTTTGACGCGGCTCGAAGTTTACAGTTGTATTCGCGCCGTATCTATTTGCCAAACAATAACACGTATGCGGTGTTCATCTAAAAATTATACATACTCGAGTTTGAAATTGATTACTGTCCATAGAGAAAATCTAGATCCGTTTTCGGAACACGAGGATCAAGAAATCTGGCGAGCCTTGGAGCTTTCGCAAATCAAGGGCGTCATAGCTTCGCATCCCGAAGGACTGAGTACGCAATATAATATAATAGATAGACATATATATAATATTAATATGATAAGTAACATAATACAATAAAGTATATATTTAAAATAGCGAAGTAATGTAATTGAAATTAATTTTGACATAGGTCTCGAGGTACGGGAAGGAGGCGAGAACTTTTCAGCCGGTCAGCTGCAACTGCTTTGCATGGCACGTGCGATCCTTCAGCGATCGAGTATCGTCGTACTCGATGAAGCGACCAGTGCACTTGATATAGGTACCGAGAAGTCGCTCCTAAAAGCAGCTGCTGTCGCTTTCAAGGACAGAACTGTGGTTACCATCGCGGTTAGTAAATGCTCTATAAACTATAAGATGTGCATATTGAACGATCGATATTTCATCAACGTTGACTAAATTTGATTGCAGTTTGATCGATTTCTTTCCTATTATCAAGCCAATAATTGAACACGGAAAAAACGATAAGGTTGCCACAACCACACACAATAATAGTAATATTTGGTACAGCCCATAGTAATACATATTTGGTATGTCCTGTGGTTGTCACATTCACATTGATGTGAAGGCAACTATATGCATTTGGTACAGCAAATATAGTGAATGTTGAGACAAACATATATAGATGCACTACACAAAACAATGTAAATGTGACAACCACAGGACGTGGTTGTACCAAATATTACTATTATTGTGGTTGTGGCAACCTTATCGTTTCTTCCGTGAATGCTAAATCTACGCACTTGCTAAATTCAGAATTATCTCTTGAATTCTCAAATGCCACACACGAATAAATTTGAGATTTTAATAATACATTATTATAATATATTAATATCAATTAAATATATTAATGTTTTAAGCTTGATGGCAACAAGCCATTACTTGTTAATAAAATTGAAGATAATTTCAATAATATTTTTAGAAATTATCTGTGTATAATGGATAGAAAATTATTATTAAAAATTAAATTATGTACACCGAAAGAACGATAAGGTTGCCACAACCACAATAATAGTAATATTTGGTACAGCCACGTCCTGTGGTTGTCACATTCACATTGATGTGAAGGCAACTATATGCATTTGGTACAGCAAACATAGTAAATGTTGAGACAAACATATATAGATGCACTACACAAAACAATGTGAATGTGACAACCACAGGATGTGGCTGTACCAAATATTACTATTATTGTGGTTGTGGCAACCTTATCGTTTTTTCCGTGTAGAAATTAGAAGAAGCTATAAATTAAAATTTTAGAAAACATTGGAAATTTCTCATTTAAAGAAGTGAGAAGCGCTTTCCAATATTTTCTAAAATTTTTATGCTTAAAAACTTAATCTCTTGTTAGATAGGGATAACATTTTAACGAAATTAATTTTTGTGCAGCATCGAGTGGCGGCTTTGTTAGATTGCGATCGCATAATTGTTTTCGACGAGGGCAAAATCATCGAAGAGGGCTCACCAGCAGATTTAATTCAAAGACAGAACGGAGTCTTTTCCGCGATGATCAAAGCAATTGAACAAAGCGATGAACAACGATGAAGAGAGAAACCATGAAGGAACGTCAATTAATTTCATCAATATACAGTATCAATTTAAAATAACAATTCAAAGACTGCTTTAGGATAGGAACTTAGAGTTTCTTTATAATGACATTACAGGAATATATATATGAGACAAAGCTTTATTTTTTATATTAATCTTATGCGTGTGTGTGTGACCACACTAATTTGCTGTTTTTGTATAATATCTTAATTTTGTATCATAAATATACTGGAAATTGTAATTTGTAAATATATAAATTAAAGATTAGAATCCAATTGTACCTGAAGATATAAACGCAACGCCCGGTATATCGCAGGATAAGAGTGCCAAACGATAATAATTACCAATATCCCCACGTCGTCGACTGTATCTACTACCTCAGAAAAGGTGAGCGTGTTTTTCTGTTAGTGGCACCGAGGCCGGCCTGTCGATAGCACCGTAGTTGTTTCGCTTATCAGCACTTTTCGGGTCCGATAGAATGGATCGGCGGCGATGCCGATAAGCCACGCGTAATATTCGATATAAAGAAAAAAAGCGGACGTTTTATTGACACAATTGTCTCATGGATCATCGCGTGAGAAAGTTACTTTCACCGGACGTGACTAATAAATTAATTAAGACAATGGTGAGTTTTTTTTATCCTCTCGAGGCAAATTTTAACAAAAAAAGAATTATTTAAGTGTGTTGTATATAATTTGCAACAACGATACAATAATAATTATTGGTGAAATTTTAATCTAATAATAAATGTGGATTTTCAATGATCGCGTGACGTAATTGGACTGTCAAGTATTTAACTGACAATTGAAATCCGACAAATCAGTGACAAACGATTACGAAATTATTGACAAATGGAAGTTACAAGAATGTAGTTGTGAACGTATCTTAAAGATAGTGTCGTTTTTCTACAGTGAAACATTTTACAGTCTATTGTGCATCAACGCAAGATCACAGAGATAATTGGCGAAGCTCAGGAACGAAATCGTACAGTTCAAAAGGCGAGTATTTCTGCAAATTAACGCACGCAGATTATTATTAGCAGATTTTTACCATGAAATAGAATATGAATGATTTTTACATCTTGACGTATAGATTTACATAAAAGTTTTTATAAAGCTTTTTACAGTTTAAAGACTTTATTATTTTCGATTTTATTGTTACATCATGATTTTTTATTAAAGAACATCGGTTTTATTGTTATATCATGATTTTTTATTAAAGAATATTATATTTTATCTATTGCGCACTGTCGCCAGCGCTTGACTCTTAATTGCAGTTTTATTATTTGACCTTATCGAGAGTCAATTATATCATTTTATTGCTTATTATTTTTTTTTATTCTGATAGCACGTGGACATATCAAGATGTAACAATTTTCTAATTACATAAAAACTAGGAGAAATCAGCATTCTTGCGCATTTTGCAGGTTTTTGTCTTCTATAGAAAGACAATGTCATAAATATTTTAAGATGTACAAGAATTCGACAATATTTCTCATCACAGCTTGTTATTTAGCAAATAATCGTAATTTTTTAATTTACATAAATTAATAAAATTTAAATCAATATTACTAAAATTATCAAAAAGATAATACAATGTAAATATGATAATTGCTTTAACTGACTAGCTATTGCAGGGAAGCTTAGATAAAATAAGCTAAATTGTAAATCTTGTTCAACGGATACTAAATTCTAGGGAAAAGAGGTAATCCCCTTCGTTTATCCAATGTTTCCATGTAATTATCTGCAAAAAATAGCGAATGATAAGAACGGAGGGTGATTACTCATCTCGATGAATCAAAGCGGATAGATAACGAGCAAGAACACAATTACCTAAATAAATAGATTACTACTGAAAAATTAAGTTTATGAACAGATAAATTTTAGTTACTGCAAGACAAATATTTAATAGCTAAAATAAATAGAACTGCACCGATTGTCGTGGTGTTAAAAAAGCAAGGTACATAAGCAGTGAACGTGATAAAAGCCCGTGATAAAAGGCCATTATAGATAAGAATGCAGGAAGTGTAAAAGCAAAATCAGAAGAAGATTCATTTAGTTTATTAGCTCGCGGATAGTCGTCGACAAACTAAAAGAGTCTTCTTCTAAGATTGTTAAATATTAGACAATAGGTTTGTTTAATACGTTTTAGGAAATGAATGTTTCTCGAACTTTTCTTAATTGTTCTTGGAAACGGCACTCTTAACAATAGCTCATTGACAATATTTTCAAACATATCGACATACCTGTTGCAATATTTAATAAACATATCTTTGAACATATCTTTATTTAATTGCCTCGCCAATGTCATTTAATTACCATCGCTGACGCATACAAAAATTTCACGATAAAGTATCATTGAATGCCGAGTTATCTTGGAGTTCGGTTACACCTTTCCTGATATTGAAAATTTTAGGCACACGTATAACTTTTGTTCACTAAAGAAATAAGAATGCAAACTGGAGACATTGCTGAATCAGCATGATAGCACACAGACAGACAGATATTACTATTCATATTTGAAGAACATTTATTATCTCATGTTTAAACATTTTACTTTAAAAAGACCTTGGAAATGTGAACTTTTACATGTAGCAGCACAAATTATAAATCAGTACGCCTATATTTATTTTAATATACAAAGTATGTACAATTAGTACATACAAAATTGGTGTTTAAATCTGCGAGTTACAATTTAAAAAAAAAAACAAAAAAGAAAATCTAAGGATAGATCAATATTATTTCCAATTTGCACGAAACATCATTCAAAAATATTTTTCCTAATAGTTACAATTGTTTACGAGTGTTCGACAAAGAGCGTGAAAACGGTTTTATTAATGAAAAAGAATAGACTCATTAGATAAGATGCTCGCGCGCCACATATACCTACCTGTTGACACTGCTCGTCGCCGCTCTGTTATCGGCTAGATAAGATTTCTGCGTCTTTGTCGTACTTGAGGCATCAGTCGAACGCGCGAATTCGTGCGGTGCACCTCCGTGCGGTCGTACTTGAAAAAAGAGACCTATGTCTCTTCACTCCCAAATCGCGCAAGCGAGAAGCGTATAATTTTTTTTACGACACGGTTCATCGTCTTTTGAGGGCTTTCTGGCACAGGATTCTCAATCCATCTTGAAAGATTTCCCACATCAACCTGAAGGGTGAGTTTCGAAATGTGCTACAAGCTTTCCTAATTGTCCACATGTCGTCGAGTTCGCTCCATCGAGAAGACAAAGCCGTACATTTTTATCCGCGCGATCAATTATCTAATCGATCCACGGAAACGTCGATTCGTGTTCTTGATACCGTTCTAGAATGATAAATTTCAAGATCGACTTGCATTCCGACGCCGATAAACCAAAGAAGGCAGCCAAGTGATAAGTCTTCTGTAATTTCATGAGTGTCGCACAACGAGAGCATAAATACCGGACTGCTAGGAAACTTGATTTGTACAATTATTTGAAACTTTATCCAACGCTCTTACGAAAAAATAAAAAATATATATTATGTTCAACATATTACTTTTATACTACTTTTCTTTATATCATTATATTTAATCTACTACTCTCGAATCGTCTTGTAAAAAGATATGTAATTAAATTTTTATTGAGGGATACATAATATACTAAGATTGGAAGATAAAAATCATGACGTATTTTATCTGTTCTCACTCTATTAATTTACATATAGATTTATCTTGTGACTTAATTAATATTACGTTATTTTTCATGTATTTAAAAATCATCATCATGTACTGAAAAACAGATATTAAATATTAATTGTTGTTACATATATATTTTTATTGCCGCGTTTATACTTCTGTTTGCTTCGGCACAAATAACTTGCAAGAACTTGAAAAAGGCAAGCGGTGAGCGATGAGTCGAAAGTAACAGCTAAATGAAGCCACAAAAAATAGCTATTCGTCACAAAACCAACGTCATACGTACGTAATACGCACGTGTCGCGTTAAGAAAATTAATTACTGCCGCACACACTTGTAGGATGAGGTTAATTAACCTCGGCAACGGTTGTCAATACAGTTGATTAAACGCGCCTGTAATAAAGAGGCGCCTACATAACTGACGTACACCAAACAATATTACCTTAATTGTCCGCGACTTGAAATGTATACGCAGACCTCTTCGCAAATATAAAACATTGAGCAATGCTTGATCGCTCGCTACCTTAACACATATAACACGTGTTATGTTATCTTCGTATTACGTTATAAAATGTTTGCAAAACATAAAAATATCACTATGTGAAGTAACGAGGTCTAAAACTGGAAGTTCATAATTAGCACACTAACACGAAGAAAAATTCTTTATATAATTATCAGAAGAAATGTAAAATGTATGAAAATGACTGTACATTTTAAAAACTCGACTTTCCTTAGACTAAACAAAATCTACTTAATCTACTTAATTAAATTCTTGATAAATAGATTTACAATTCAAAATCTGCAAAAAATCAATCTTTTAAGGTAAATCTACATATTTTGAATATTATATTATTAATAAAAACTATCGTAAAAAAGAATTCGGAAAGGGTCTGAATTATATTTTTACAAAAAATAAATCGAGTTTTCACAAATTGTACATTAAAGGAAAAGCGCTTGAATTTCAAAACGTTTTATAAAATTTCCTCATTTGTTAAAATCCGAATCATTATCGACCGCGAACAATACGTTTTATTTTAAATTATAATACTTTCGAACGTTTTGAAGTTCAACAAGTCAGAAATTATATTGTATTATTTATCCTTGTCGCGTCGATTTTTTATCGCAACCGCGACGGCACGTGCGCTTAAATATTGCCGGTGTGTTTTCCGTGGAAATCGACACCGAGCGCCCATTGTGCAACAGATTACAATATCGTTACGTTCCCGTCATTTCCGCGACTTACGACCTCGCAATTTTTACATAAACAACTGAGTTGAAAAGCTAAGCGAAAGAAGTGTCGCGCGATGCGCTGCGCGCCATATCGAGCGCATCGCTGCACATCGAGACGCGAACCGCAATTATTTCTCCGAGATCTTAATTCCGAGCCGTTAACGAGACATGGTCGCCATTTCAGAGGAAATGTCGTTTCGCATTAAGAGCATGAAGTTGCGTGTAATCGTCGACCGTCGCCGTTTTCGCTCTCGTTTTCCTCGTCTTTGGATTTTCCTCCTTCATAAAACATAACGATTTCATACACTACAATGCACGAATATAAAATATTTATTATATATCGTAATAATTTAGTGTTTAAAAACGACCCAACTGGCAATAATTTATTTTAAAAAATATTTGTATTATTTAAAGAAACATTGTGTCTTTTTAAATAAATTATTGCCAGTTGGGTCATTTTTAAACACTAAATTAGTACGTTATTTATTTGCTGGCGACGGAAAGTATTTTTTAACTTTATTATATATATTATTATTATTATTACGACATTTATTACGGTGCAAATAATAAGTAATAATACTTAAATTTAGCGAGCAAATATAGAATTAATTATTTAGTAAATTATTATTAGATGACTTTTATATTAAAAAAGCTTGGTACTAATTGTAATTTTATTTTGAGACAGAAACAATGTTAATTAAAATTATCTTAAATAAAAAAATGGTATTGTGTTTTTAAACTTAACGCAAAATATAAATTTTATAATCAAATGATATATATATATATATAATTGACTTTCGATAAAGTCAAATAACAAAGCATAAAACGGCAATTGAGAGTCAAGCGCTGGCGACAGTGTGCAATAGATAAAATATAATGTTCTTTAATAAAAAATCATGATATAACAATAAAACCGATGTTCTTTAATAAAAAAATCATGATGTAACAATAAAACCGGACGTTTCGACTCATTTTCGAGTCTTTATCAACGGACAATATATTAAAAACCTTTCAAAAAAATTCACGCGTGGTGGAGATCATGATGTCAAATATGTCGTTCACAAACGGTTACAAGGCCGAGTGGAATAAGATCCAACCAAAGCCTAAAAAGAAGACGACAAGGTCTCACATTAATTAAAAATTGAAAAGTATAAGAGAGCAGTATCAAAAAGAACAAAAAATCACTCACCACGAGAATACAAATGAGGCACAAGAATAAATAATAGCAAGAATAAATAGCACAAATTGGTCATCAATTGAGTCGAAATGATGTGATAAAAAGTCAAAAGTTAACACACAAAATAATTTAAATAAAAATTAGTCAAGTTACAGTCAAAATTAAAATGCACGAAATTAAGAGAAAACCGAGATCTCCACCACGCGTGAATTCTTTTGAGAGGTTTTTAATGTATTGTCCGTTGATAAAGACTCGAAAATGAGTCGAAACGTCTGGTTTTATTGTTACATCATGATTTTTTATTAAAGAACATCGATTTTATTGTTATATCATAATTTTTTATTAAAGAACATTATATTTTATCTATTGCGCACTGTCGCCAGCGCTTGACTCTTAATTGCCGTTTTATGCTTTGTTATATAAATTTTAAAAAGAAAACGACTATTTAGACCGACATTACTGAACCATTTATGGAAATGTAATTATATTTATGTATTTGTAACGCTATCTTACGACTGACAATTAATTAGTTAATTCAAATTTATTTTATTACGCTGTAAATTTTTTTTGCGTACAATGTCGTTAGTGCACTTTTCTTCAAAAACTTCTTTTAGTTATTGTAAGCCCTGAAATGCTTTTTTATCCCTTTTACGTTTTTCTATTATGTAAAAGTCGTTTAATTAGTTCATACATTACGCGACACCGGAAGCGCGAGGCTTTCTTATCTTTGATTTCTGGACGTGATGGCAAAAACGCGTGATTTGCCCTCGGATAATGAACAACGATAGTATCGCTTCGTTAATTATAGTTATATAATATTCGCAGCTCGATGATAGGATCTCACAGGCTTGAATTCAATTACTTCACAGCGATGCAATTGCTTGCGAATCGCCTCTGACACAATTTTCCTATCACAGACAGTTTCAAAACATTTCTTTTTTGCTATCACATACTTACGGAAAGAAATGATTTTAATAAATTTTCAAGAATCTTCCCATAGAAAATCATCTATTAATTAATTGATCATACATGGAGCTTATCGTATATACCGCAACGAATACTCGGCGAACGCGTTATATTTAGGGTTTGGGCAATCGTTTGCTCATATGTTTAATCAAATAGCGTTATCATGGTCCCAATATAGTGCGTACAATCCGATACGAACCGACCTTGCATCCGTAAGGAGGTTACGCATCATTTGAGAATTATACGACGCCTCGAATTAAGACTGTGTCTGCGCCAGATACTTTTGCGACCTATTAAAAAATTGTGATAATGTTTTTAACAATAACAAAAAATTATCCCGAGATCTTATAGAAACATACGTGATATGTAATAACTACGTGGAATGTTCGACAACTAATAAACTCAATATAGAGGACAGAATCTTATTTCTCTTGAAAAATTGTAAAGACTTTTTTTTAAAAGTAATTACATTAAAAATAAGAATTTTTTTAATTACAGACAATTGTAAAGTTGAAAGACCTTAACTAATTGTAAGACAAATACAGAAAAGAGATAGCAAAACTTTCCAGATAATTTTAAATCATTAACACTATTTCTTTAATTCAATTATCGGAGTATTACAGCTAGAATTTCAAAGATTCCGAAGATGATAGTATTTCTTCTAATGTTGATAGAAGAAAAGTCATTTTATGCAAAAGTCGCGAAGTACTAATAATTGACATAACCGAGGCTTTTAGCGTCGTGAATAATGGATGCGTCTAGAAGATATTACCTCGAGATTCCTGCACTTTGCATATTGGTGATAAACAAAGTGACGCCTCACGGTTCTCGTGAAACAATACCCAAGGGAAGATTAAAAGCGAATAGATATACGGTATCGTGTGCACCTTGCAAAAGATTCCAGTAAAACCCAGTGAATCGTTTATCGCGACAAAATCAACAACAATGTGGCCTGGATTATCGAGAGGTTTCAGAAGATATGGATTTTCTGCGAAAGAGCGCTGCTGAAGAAAACAACGATTGCAGTTTTTAATAAAGAATTGAATATGTTCCTACGTTGCACTTGCAACTTGCCAAGTAATTTATATGTAAATATAAAACAAACTATATGTAACTTTATGAAATATTTTTTGAGAGGAACAGAACATAAACCTTCTATTAAAAAAACTGCATCAAGATACCAGCATCAAATTTACTGTTTTTCTAAACACAATTATAGGGAAATTACGAAAAAAAGAGAACGATTATATTAAAATTATTTTAGTCCATTTTGAATAGGAAGACTAAAATCTCCGCGATGAATCTGTAAAATCTTTTATGTACCGTATTTTATATACACAGAAAAAAATGCTGTTGCTTCAATTAAAGTCTACGTCACGGGCTGCCACAAACAATAAATATTTCATTCAATTGTATTATGATTGGACCAAATATCTAGATTATTCTTTTAATAGTGTAAATATTTGGTCCAATCATAATACAATTGAATGAATTATTTATGTTTGTGGCAGCCTGTGACGTAGACTTTAATTGAAGCAACAGCATTTTTCTTCAGTGTATAAAACTAATTTATAATCCATCTTGAGATTATAAGAAATATTAAATACGACAATGCAAATTGCAAATTTATGACTGCAAGTGGCGTTTATTACAAAACTTATAATGTATTTTAAAATCTTCAGCATATCTTCATAGCGCTTCTTTCCAGAAGAATTACCATAACCACGAACTGGAAACCGTAACGAGAAGGAAAGGATGAGGCTTGGTAAAGTCGAGAATATTCTCATCATGAGCATGTGCTAATGCATTGTGACGTCAAGGCACAATATATCACGTGCACCAAACACCATTAGCATAAGCATGTGACTGGTGTGGAAGCAATCGGCTCTCGTGGCGAGACCGAGCCGCGTGAGAAAAAGAGCTGCGTGTCACGAAAAGTGGAGTAGTGTGTACGATGAGCGTAACGCGATCCGAACCAAACGCGCCGAAGCGTTCGACGAAGGAATCGAGTGTTGGTCATGAGTGACCTCCGCGATATCGAAGAATAATCACCTGTTAAAAGCCGCTATGAAAAAAAAAAATGTAACACGAGTTAAGTGAGTGACTAAAATAACCGCCCTAGCATTACGTGTCCCGCTCAATTATGACTATCAACCTAATTAAACGTTTCTTTGAATTATTACTAAGATATGTTAGGTGTATGTATTAAACGATGAACAAAATTATACAAGGGATCCTAGATGTCAGAGACTAAATTAATTGTTTCTTAATTAATTTGTCTATTTAATTAAACTAATTGTCCTGCGGGAAAATAATTAGACCGCTGCGAGACTTGGATTTTCGACAAACTAAAAAAAGTTTAGATTTTTGACAAACAAAAAAACTTTTTGACAAAAAAAGTTTTTCTCTAATGCTAAATGTTACAAATGAAATAATTATGGATGGAAATTATATTGTAACTAAATTAGCATGTGTCAACAAGGATGCAATTATATTGATAAAACAAAAAATATTACAATGTTGTCAATTTTGCTACACATTACATACATTTTGTGGAGACTTGTGTGTATAAAAAGTAGAAATAATATTTTGTACTACGAATTTCCAATGTATATATTTATGTCGTTTTTCTTATTTCTACAATATAAATGTATATCTTCTTTCCAATAATATAAATTCTAATAGCGCTTTGCTTAAAGCAAATATTAGAAAGACATGTTTTCTTTTCAGGCGTCAAAAGAATTTGCTTTGGACATGCATTGGACGAAGATAACATGAGGTTCTCGTGCTTCCCGAGGGCCAATATCCTCGGGCAGAGGGGTAGCATTAATCTCACCCCTCTGCCGAGCTACGAGGACTCTACCAGCTTCACTATAGGCGTCGTAAGTCTTATTTAATTTATAAAGGAGTCATTAAAAAGAACATGATTCTATGAAAGTCAACCTTTTAATTTATTAAAAAGCTCCACTCAAAAGCTTCTTTTATTAAAATATTATATTCATTTTCCATTAGATACGGCCGTTACCCAGTACCTTGCCCTCGCTAACTGTAAATGGCACCGGTCCATCATCGTCCGCGTCATCCACATCGCTCACGAAAGTCATAGCATCGTCACCGCCGTTTGAGGCTAATCATGTCAATCACCTCCCATCACATCAAGAAGAATCCGGATTAGAAGATGCGGCTGCTGTGAACAATGGCGAACAGCATGTGAATAATCCAAGGGGTGGCGTCATCGGAAGGACGCCGACACCACCCTCGGCGCCGACGCCCGTATACGAGAAAGATGCCAGGTGACCAGAAAATGTTAAGAAATATTGATAATAAATAATGATATAATTTATAGCACACACAGTTAGCTATAACTAATATAACAATACAATAATTAATAAGGGATAATATTAATTCAAAGATAATTCTTCTTTATAGTTTTTCGGGTTGGTATGGGGAAGGGGGGAATCTTATAGATGCTTGTCAGCATCAGTATCATTAAATTGATTATCAATTTAATATTGTGATATTCAAAGAGCTGCGTTTCAAGACCGATAGTATCGGCGCGCAGTTTATAGAAAAATCACACATTAATATTATTGGAGCACTAAGATCTGCTATGACCGTCAGTGGCCTATCTCGAATTTGAATTGTTTTAAACATATCGCGGTCTAGTCAATTTTAATGTTTATAATTTTTTAATTGTATGTTATATAATTGTTTGCTAATCGACGTATATTTTACTTTATTTCAATCGAATTATTTTCGAAAAAGTTGAACGTAATATTATCGCTATTTTTACTTATAGGAGTGCGAGGCAAATTAAAAGGGCCATTTTGGAAAATGAATTTCTGGGTAATCTTGAAGAAAATCAAGTGGAGGCACTCGTCTCTGCTATGTACCCCAAACAAATTTCCTCTAATACTCTGGTCATCCGAGAGGGCGATATAGGTAAGCTTATATATATAAATATATATTTTTTTAATATAAATATTAGAAATATATTATTATATATTGCTTACAAAACAATTACGATATTAATATATTAATGCACGTAATTACATGTAAATTTTTATATACGCGTATTGTTTATTCACAGGCTCGCACTTGTACGTGTCGGCGGAAGGGGATTTTGACATTTATGAGGGGAATAAATTCCAAAGAAGTTTCGGACCAGGAGTTGCATTTGGAGAGATCGCGCTATTGTACAACACGAAAAGACTTCGATCTATTAGCGGTAAATATGAAAGATGATTAAAAGTCTAAAAACACATATTTAAGTGTAATATATCTTATGTTTAAATACAGACACACACTACAAAGAAAACTTCTAAATTTTTGTTAAGTGAAAGACACACAAATTTACAATATTAATTTACAATATTATTAAACGCATTAGAATGCATTATGGAAATTTAAAAAATTAGAAATTTTTTGAAAACTAAAAATACTTCTTTTTAAGCTAATATTTGTTTAATTTTGACATTTTGTGTATTTTAGTAAAGAAAGCTGGAAAAGTATGGGTGCTCGACAGATCAGTATTTCTAACTATAATGATGAGAACAGCTCAGGAACAACTGGAAGGCAACATCCGCTTCCTCCAACGCGTTTCCGTTCTCCAAAAACTTCCCGAACCTAAGGACCACGTGCTCGCGAAGATCTCCGATCTTATAAGAGTAGTAAGTAAAAAAATATGTTAAGAAATACCGTGCTGCTCGCCGCTTAGTTTATAATATAGCTTAAAAGAACGTAATAATAATGCTTACAGGAATTTTTCCCAGCTGCAGCGAAAATATTGCGGCAGGGCGAGAAGGGTGAGAAATTTTATATAATCAGCGGCGGCAACGTACGGATCACCAAAGACACCGAGTACGGAGGCGAGGAGGAACTAGTGGTCCTCGGCAAAGGAGATTATTTCGGCGAATTGGCTCTCTATGATGACGAGGGAGAACGGCGTGCTAACGCGATTGCGCTTGCACCTGGTGTCGAATGCTTAACACTGGACAGAACGTGAGTTTAATTAGTATATAAGGTAATTGGGGGGAAGATGCCAACCAATTATATTATATGTGTTATCTCGTAATTAATGCATCTCTGAGATCAAATTACTTATAATCGAAGCTTAAACGAGCTTGAAAACACAAGTCGCGAAAGCTATCTTAATTTCTATGGAATATCCGTGAATTATTTAATCTAAACTATCTGTCATTTATTTAAAACGATAACATTTTATTTTCCTTATCGTTTTACTTTATTTTAAGGTAAATTCAAAAAGATTAAGACTTATCCCTCAACACACACACACACACACACACATAAGTTGTTATTATTATATTTACTATTACTACAAAATTATTATTTTATTTTACAATTTTGTTTACAAAGAAGCTCTCATATTTGATCAATAAACGATGATTTTAAGACTATTCTCTTCATTATATAAAATGCAACATTACATAACTCGAAGAAATTGCCAGGTCATTCCTGAACTATCTGGGCAGTCTGGACGAGATTCGTAACAAAGACTGGTTGGCGGAGTATGAGAAGCAAAAGCGTTCATTGACCCCGAAGAAGTGGACCAACGAGTATGCAAGTTTAACCTTGATCGACCTTGAGACGAGGGGAACGTTAGGAGTGGGTGGATTCGGTCGTGTCGAACTGGTTACACTCAGGTCCGACCCGAATAAGAGCTTTGCTCTGAAGAAACTCAAGAAGAAGGTCATGGTCGAGCAGCAGCAGCAAGAGCATGTGCTGAACGAGAAACATATTATGCAAGCGTGTGATTCGCCTTTCATATGCAAGTAAGTTGTTACTAAAATTTTTGATATAATGTACGTCAAGATTAATTTATAATAGCGTATTATGATATCGAACTATTACTGCTCTGCCATAAGATAATGTTTCAAATCAATATAAGATAAATACAATATTTTAACTCATTTATAAAATATTGTGCCTGTTGCTAAACTAGAAAAAATAATTAACATAATTTGTAATAAAAATATGTAAATAAATTCAGAAGAAATAATTGTCCAATAAGTTCTAATTAAATTATGAGAGGTTTTTTTCAAATAATTTTGTTAATATTAATTAGATCAAAATTAATATATTTTCCGCATTTTTTCAGACTTTATCAAACATACAAGGATAATAAATACGTCTATTTTCTCATGGAAGTATGTCTTGGCGGAGACGTTTGGACGACCCTTCAAAGGCGACGTTATTTCGACGACGCCACCGCGCAATTTATGGTCGGCTGCGTGGTGGAAGCTCTCGATCATCTTCACTCACTAAATATAGTTTATCGGGATCTCAAACCGGAGAATCTTATGCTCGACGCACGCGGCTACTTAAAACTGGTGAGACACTCCCCTACTGAAAATCCTTATTCCTAATTATGATCTCAATTATGATCTCAATAAAAATTTTTCAGTAGAGTCGATTATTAATCGGCTTAACTTCCAATATTTTAAAATTATTAAAGTTTCTCAGAAATATACTTGAAATCATTTAATTACTATTATGATTCACGTGAGAATGAGAAATTCTTATACAAGAGAAAAATAATTTTTCTTTTATAGGTGGACTTTGGTTTTAGTAAGAAAATTGGTCCAGCCAAAACATGGACGTTTGCCGGCACGCCCGAGTACGTCGCACCGGAAATTATTTTGAATAAAGGACACGATAGGTAAGAAATTTAAACTTGTCCCAATTTATTATCTAATTGTTACATTGCTTAGTTTTCGATATATCTTTTCCACTGCGTTTAATTTCTCCATCTCGTTAGGGCGGTGGATTATTGGGCCCTCGGCATTCTAACGCATGAACTTCTCGTCGGTAAGCCGCCTTTCCGAGGATCCGATCATATGACAACTTATAATAAAATTCTGAAAGGTATCGAGATGGTTGGTATACCGAGCATCGTTAACAAAAGCGCTAATAATCTCATCAAGAAGTTACTTCGTTTGAACGCCTCGGAACGATTGGGTTACCAGCGAAATGGGATACAGGACATTCGCGATCACAAGTAAGTCGTTGGAAAATTTATATTAAAAAACGACAGAGAAATAGTCTACTCCTACCCTGGTGAAAATTTTTCTCATAATTTTTATACGAATTGAAACCCTTTTCAGAAATACTGAGAAAATGTACATCTTTTTTTAGAATTTTTCATATATGTGGTTTCTGAAATATTCTAAATTTCGTATAAAAAAATCTGAGAAATTTTCTATAAAGTTTTCTATAAATTATACAGAAATTCTAAAAAATTCTGAAATTTACATAAAAATTATATAAAAAATTCAACGAAAAATTTTCATTAGGGTTATAAAATTTTTCATATAATTTTTTAGAATTTTTGTATAATTTTATAACTTTATAGAAAATTTCTTAGATTTTTTAATACGAATCTTAGAATATTTCAGAATCCACATATATGAAAAATTCTAATAAAAGATGTACACTTTCTCAGTATTTCTGAAAAGTGTTCCAATTTGTATAAAAATTATGAGAAAAATTTTCATCAGGGTAATATTTCTTAAAATATTTCATGAATGACATATATCTTTAAGGAAACTTTTATGTTTAAATACCTTTGTAAAAAAGCATTTTGTAAAATTTTAAAAGATACTTTCCAGAATAAAATATAATAATTTCTATCTTTGTTTTTTTAACAGATGGTTTTCCGGATTCAACTGGCAAGCGCTTCAAAGATTGGCTCTACCGGCTCCCATTGTACCGACGGTAAATCCATCGTAAAATTTAATCTTAATCCACTAAACTTTTACAAGCTACACTTTTGCTAATATTTAAACAATGCATTATTTCAATTTTTTATCTTTTACACAAAAATTTTACGTTTATATTAAAATCCATTTTATTTGTACAATTTTTAGGTGCGACATCAACTCGACACACGAAACTTCGAAAGATATCCACCTGATCGCGATATTCCACCGGACGAATTTTCCGGTTGGGACATCGAATTCTGAGGATAATCTAAGGACATCGAATTCTCGATGTAACGAAGCTGGACATAAATACAAGAATTACACGATCTTTGCACTATTGATATAAAAAAATGCATTTGTTAACCCTTTGTATTGTTAAAAAATAGTATAGCCTTTATATTAATCGTTACCAAAAAAATAATGACAAAGATACAATGATAATTGTATCGATACAATTTCGAGATATAAAAATAAGTAGCAAAATTATATATTTGTTAATAATTAGTTAACAGTAAGTAGCCTTTCCAGAAAAAGTTTTTACTTTGCATTTTGATTAACTCTTTTATAAGATTACAGAATATTGTCTCCCTAAAATCATTCGCTCATAAAACTCGTCAATTCATATCAATTAAACAGTCAATTAGATTCTTTTATAATGGACGAATAATTTGTAAAAAATAATTTACTAATGTAAGAAACTATATTATTTCTTTATAAGCAATCATTGATATTCCGGTGTATCTTAATTGCAAATGAATATACGTAATCTTTTAACGATGTTCCGTTTTGTATTTAATAAATCCGATATTTGTAGCGTATTATAATATAATATACATCCTGTAGTATATTCTTTTTAACTGTAACAAGAACTTTAAAATTTTAAAACTTAAGTTACATAATTATAAAGATTACAAAGATAGATCATAAGGTAATGATGTCTTATCCCTAAATAAATAATTTTATAATTACCATTGTATAAGTGCATTAAATGCTTCCTCCGTGCAATTTTAAAATTTGAAAATTAATTTTGATGTTTAATAAATAAAACAATTCAATAAATACATATACAATATTCACCAGAATCAGTTGATTATTATAAAATAATTATCCGATTATTTTATACACAGTCTTAACATTTTTTCTCCTTTTTTCATGTATTTCAATTAGTTTTTCTAATACACACAATTAAATATTGTTATATTTTACTGAGAAAAAATGTAAGTAATAATTACTTTTTGGAATTGTAATGAAATTCGAATTTAATTTCAGTTCCAAAAAGTATTTGTAGTTAAATTGAACATTAAACACAATACTTTTTCTAATTGTAATTAAGCTCGACCACAATTACAATTTTGAAAAGTATTTGTATTAAAAAAAAATCTTGACTCCAATTATAATTTCAAAATATATTTGTATATAATCTTATTTCCAATTACAATCCCGAATAATATTTATATTTACTCTCGACATCAATTCCATAAAGTATTTGTATTTAATCTCGACATCAATTCCATAAAGTATTTGTATTTAATCTCAACATCAATTCCATAACGTATTTGTACACGGAGAAAATTTTATATTAAAAATTACTATGTATGGCAGTAGCCATGGACCATTGCTGGAATTATAAAAATTTTTACCATGTTATATTAATAATTATTAAACTCATTAAATGAAAAACATAGTAAAAATTTTTATAATTCCAGCAATGGTCCACGGCTGCTGCCATACATAGTAATTCTTAATATAAAATTTTCTCCGTGTATTTAAACTCGACTTTAATTAAAATTATAAAAAGTAATTACTAATTAGATAGAAATTTAATTACAAAAGCATTTAATTATCTACAACTCTGCTACTATCTAAACAACCGCGCTACTCCTTCAAACCTTTGTTTCGCGCCCTACTCCGAAGTGCGCGAATTTAAAAAAACCGCGTCGGCGGCAAGCCGTCTTGCCGGGGAGACCGCGGCTTCTAGGAGTGGAGGGGGGCGCGGCGCGCGTCGTCATTGGTCGGCGCTCGCGGCCGCATTCCTCCGTCAGCTGTGCGCAGTGGCGCGCGTGGTCGGGCCGTTCGCGGCAGTTCGCGGCCAGTCGTGTATCGTTTATCGCGGGCAATTGTGGGCAATGCGGACTCGCGCGCAAATGGCGTCGCTGTGCGATTATGAGCGTGAGCGTGCCGTCGTGCAATAACGCGTACGGGCCGCGTCCGGGCGCGACGCCTCGCGGCCCAGCCTGACGAGTGCGCGTGCGGTGAACGCGAACGCGCCAACGAGTGCCTGACCGAGTGCCTGTGCGAGGTAATTTCGGAAGAGCGTGCCCCCTCCGGGCCAGTGTGTCGGCCACATCGACGGCAGCGGCGACGGGGAACGGGCGACGAGAGTTGTGAGATAGGTCCAGAAGGTGAGTGCGACGGAGGCTCGTCCCGTCCCGTAAACTCGTCCCACGCGCGTGTGTATGTGCGTGTGTGCTGCATCATGCCAAGTGCGCTCGCTCGCGCGCGCGCACATACGTTGCGCTTATATGTACGCGGCTCTCGTTCCCGCGGATTGGAGCAACATCTGGTGCGCGACGTCGAACGGGCGCGTCATGTTTTCCCGATCGTCCAGGGGACGATCGTGGACGCGAAACGGGAATGATAACGACTCGCGAGCGCGAAGGCTTAACTGCGCTATTTGATCCGTAGGTGGAGAGAGAGAGAGAGAGAGAAAGAAAGAACGGACAACAGTAGCAGTAGCAGCAGCAGTTACGACGATAGAGAAACGTGCGGGCGATTTCCATGAAACGCGAGGCCAGGCTCGCGATAAAAATCGAGGTGCGGAGCGGTGCGACCGCGATAAGGAGAGCCCGTGATGCGCCTGAGCCGATTCCTAACGAGCGTCGAACAATTCGTTCCGTAGAGAGAAAGAGAGAGAGAGAGTGTCTAAGCAGATGGGGGAGGGAGACAATACATGAAAAATTGCGGAGCGAGAGGGAAGTCGTGTGTACAGTGTACACCGCTTCGTGTGTCCTATCGTCGTCCGTTTGTTTGGCTACACGCTCTACTCTTTGTTTTCCCTCTCGTTGTCGCTCCTCTTCCTTGGACACGGAAAGCTTTCGACGTATTAAAACGGGCGGACGTTCTATTGCGCTGAGATAGTTTTATCTCAGGGCGGTACAGTCCGATCTTATATTTATGACACTAGAACTACCGAATCAATCAAGACGGGTTTGTAATTTTTTTTTTATTAAATTAATAGCAGCGGATTTTCTGAGATTTTCTGTGACTTTATGATATATGATTAAATTGATCAATTTATTTTTCTCTTTCTCAGGCAGAACAGAAAGTCACGATAACGTCAAAATGACGTCACAATGACACCAAAATCTCTAAATGACTGTCAAAGATGTCATTTGGCGTCATTCTGATGTCATTTGGACTTTCTGTTCTACTTGGGTTCATTCCCTTTTTCAAAAATATATACGGTAGAAATAAGTGTACGTTAATCGTTGGTAGTTCTAGTATTAAGATCGTTTAAGTCTGTCCCTAATGTCCATAACGTATTCTTTATCTTTTTCTAAATCTTAGAATTAGACAAAGATAACAAGTACGTCAACCCAAGATTAAAGTTAATCTACGTTGGTAGAAATGGACATAAGTGGTCTTAAGATGATCCCATCCAGCCAATGAAATAACCGTACAGCATTTCGAAATCATTAGGAATTTAAGATATAAGATAGGAATATATCGTCCTTAGAGACCCACCTTAGAGACTATTGACAAGTGCCATGCGCGTATCGCTGCCAAATTCCCCGGTTTCCCACACGCGATACTTTCGGCGCGAAATGACGCCGTAAACACGCGTGTCCGATCGCTGTTTTCGGCTCCGATAATCCTTAGAAATCAATGGAAGAAATTCCTGAACTTGTTTGCTACTAAAGGAGTTACTCCTATTTGTTCGGCGTGTAAATATTATGTGTGAAACATTAGGTTTTGTTTTTTTGGCGCTTCCAACGAATCAAAACAGAGTAATGACAAAAACAGCTCTGCGAGATACGTGTCTTTATGTTTCTTCTTTACGTTACTTCATTTAAAAAACTAAGGTGATGTCGAGCGTTTCGACGCAGATTCGGTCTCGAGTAAACCTAATTGTTTTTAAACGAATATCAGAGAAACATGGATCGATGATGCTGGAAGTAAGTCGCGAGAACGGGTTAAAATTAATGGTAAATAATGACATTGTCTTTTATAATATAAACTGAGTTAATCTTGGTCTAATCTGTATTTTTTTCTGTTGTAAACACTTCCGTGTATCAATTAGATAAGTTAATCCAATGTAATTAATAATTGCATAATGTAGTATAATTGACAGAGCAGATAATTATATTATCTTATTAGAAAGATTTGATTTAATACGAATTGCAAGTTGGTGCAAAATCACAAAATTGAATTATCGTTATCTATTCATTACATTTGTCCATTTGGTTTATTTTCTTATTTATTTGTTTCGATAAATATATTAATAATTTACAAACACGTGCGCGCACGCGACTAATTTTTATCCTTGATCAATCAGATTTCACTGTGAAGTATGAATCATAACAATTTATATATATATATAAATATATAGATAATACACCAAGAATGATTTTTTAAAGATCTAGTATGATCTTTTAAATGAAAGAATAGAATCTTATACCTAAATTAGAGCCACGTAAGAGACTTTCCACTGTCCGACCTAAGTCAGAAATAACAGCGTCGGTTTTTCCCGATGGTCCAGAAACACGTCGTCGTTAAACCGTAAATCAAAATTTTATTAACGTGCACCAATATCAAAGCTATAAATTGTGTTTTATGAACATTCCATTGACTGACTTAATCGTAACTCTTATTATATGATCTTGGAAATTGGTATTCGTTGCTTGCGTGATCTAAACAAGATATTCTTGTACATAAAACGAGATTCTTGCAATATTAGCTGTAAACGCTCGTTTTTTATCTAGACAATCCGAAATCTAAGCGGCGCCCGCGTGCAACGAGCGTTAATGAACGTACGAATAAGGCATTTGACTTCGCCCTGCGATAGAGCCAGCTTGAGAGGGTCAAAGGGCATTAATACGATAACGAGAAGTACCGGCGTGTTGCAGAATAGTGTTAAAAAACTGACTCGTCGAGAAAACTGAAAAATAATATTTTTTATAAGAAGTCAAATGATTACGATATTAATCATATATTAACTAATTAACATATTTAATATATCAAAAATTAAAATTAAAATAACTTTGATTGCAAAGTAATTTAACGTCATTTAAATACAATTTCAATTCGAGGCTCGATTACAAAAGTATACTTAAAATTGGGTGACACAATGATAAATGATTGTGATAAATTTCCATCGATATTTTTACTATAAAAAAGTCATCTTTAAATCGTAAAAGCTGCGATTGAAAGAACGTTTGAGATTTAGTTTTTATGTGAAAAATTAAATTTTTTAAAAGAGTTTTGCTACAGTTCAAGCAATGATATTTCCGAGAGACAACGTTGCAAACGTTTCTAGCGAAAAGCGAATAGTTCGCAGTTAACGAAATCATTTTGGTGTGATACGTTATTGAAACGAAACGCGGATATACGAAGGGACATATAGGTGCCACGTGCATAAATTATCGTTTTCCAAGTATCATGTTATGCGTACGATTCGCAACGGTGAGATACCTTCACATTTCTCGACGTCTAATGCCATAACGCTGAATCCGCTCGCTGGAAAATGACGCGTGAGCTGTCGCAAGTACTTGCGTAAGATTGCTGAAGGAGGAAAAAAGTGACCTGGCGTGTACAGGCTTACGGTAACCAACAATCGTAATCAATTAATCAAATCGTATCTGAAAGAATCTTACAATTAGACGAAATTAGATCGCGACACATGTTACTTTGTGCTGAAGCACTGTCCGGAATTTAATGGCTGGATGACAAGGAACGGGAAGAACCCGCGGGAAACCGGTTATAACGGGTGATGCCTCGGTCCTCGGATACATGGTCGATCCGTGTGACTTGCAATCGGTGTTAATAGGTCACGTTAATGGGGTTGAATCGCTTCCCTGTCGAAATTCTTATTTTGTCGGAACCCAGGGGGCCTGTAATTCTTAACGACAGTGTCGTTATATTATATCGTCATTGCGTATAATATATGATAAAAAAGCTGCGCAACGACAACGTAACAATAACGACACTGTCGTTAAAAGTTACAAAATAGGCCTACAGCTTGGCCCTTGAAGGTTTCTTCTAATTGTCATTGCTTCTATTCACAGCGTGCTATCTGTATGCTATGATAAAGTGATAAGTTAAGAATGCGTTAAGATTGCGTAGAGAAGAAATTTAGGGCTCATACAGAATCTTGCGAGCGATTGAGAGTCGTATCGATACGATTAATAATATCACATCAATACCAATGGTACAATTAAAATCGAGTTATAATAATATTTTTGTTAATATGCAAGCTGAGCCCGTATTTTATTAATGATCAATTTATGAGACAGAGTGAGAGTAAACTAGAAACCCATATTAGTATGAATATTATGTCGATATCACAATATCAAAATAATATCAAAATTGATAATAGTAATATTAATGATATATATTTTAATTTTTATTTCTTCTCGTTTGCTTCTTTTATATTTTATATCCAGTCGCGGAATAACTTAATAACAATCTCAAGCAAATATTTTGTGTATGGATCAACTAAGATGCGTATTTTCAGATATAAATGTAGAGATTGTTTTCGAGTAAAAGAAAATAAAATTCTACGGATTCCATTAGACTGTAAATAGGACATGTTTTCCCATTAATCCATTCAGTTAACACGTGAACATATTACAAAACAACCTTCTCCCTTGGTCTAGTATTTGCGTTTAGATACATAGAAATTTAGAGATACATTCGGTAATCACAAATTAGCAACACAGGCACGAAATTAATTTACTTGAAATATATTACATCAAAGAAATAGAACGGGTGTTGCGATTTATTCGTGACAAATCATTGGAGTTTTATTTCAGAAAAAGAACCGTTTTTTTAAATTCACAACTATTTTAAAATGATAGGGGATTTAAGTAAGAGATAAAGTAATTCTGAGATAAATCATACATGACAGTTCGTTACGCATCATCAGCTGGATCAACGTTTAATCGCGTTCGTCAGTACATGAGACACGTTGCGGTGAATTGTTTCGGCCACGTTTAATTTTTATAGCCGGTATATAGCTTTGAGAAGTCACTGACCATTGAGAATTCCATTGTTTACAGCTGCTTATAGAAATCGACGGTTCGACCGTAAAAGACGGCACCGGCGGCCGTGCGTTTTCGGTGGTACGGTCATTCAACCGGCGGGGGGTACCGATCGCTCCCCGCCATGTGCTATCGCGAAATAAACTTGTTAATCGCGATATCGACAGGAAGCCTGGCGCCAGTCGAGACTCTCGTATCCCTTAGACCGAAGACGAACAGATACAACCGATTGTTCGATGTTGCGAGATTGCTATAAAAACTAACATTTCTTCTTCGCGCGATTTTTATTTTATTATACGATCGCAGATCAGGGTTGGCAAAATTCACTTTTTAAAAATAAAGTTTATGCCAGTGGTAAAAACCGATATTTTCCGGAAAAACCGGCAAAAACTGATCTTTTCTATTAAGAACAATATAATAAATAGAAAACCTTTTTATCGATATTTTAATTCACAGGCAGCTCGAGACCTATAGCTCTAATTTTGTCGTGCATTTACATAACTGTTTGGCGAGTTCAGCGTCAATTGAGAGAGTGTTTTCCACGATTTCTTTCCAAAATAAAATCTGTAATAGATTAGGAATCGATATAGGAAATAAATTAGTTTTTATTGCAAGATGTTAAATGATAAAGGCGAACCAGATCTATATAAGATGAAAATTTTTAATTCTGTTACTATTATGTTTTTCTCATTAAACTACAAATTAATATAAAATTTAGTAACACATTTATTTCTAAGTTTTTGTTTTAAAAATATATTTCACGTATTATATTAATTTTAATTTTAAAAAACTTTATTATTATATTGGTTTTGTTTTTCTTTGAACTATAGTGATTAGTATGATTTATACTAATTAAAGCAATACAATATTTTTTTGCATAAGGTTATATAAATATATTTTAGTATTGCATATTAGTCATTTTTATAGTTTTTGCCAGTTTATTCCATTACACTGAGAGAAAAATTTATGATATTTGTGACTATAATGAAAAGTTAAATAGTTTGTTAAATAGTTATAGTTAGGTGCACCATTTTTATAGTTATTACTGCTATAATGTTAGTAATAATAACAAAAAAATAGTTACAAAAACCATAATTTAACTATAACTATTATAGTTAAAAAAGGTGTCAACTATAATGATTAATAATAAT
>NJRP01000012.1:1228570-1240205 GCA_003063835.1 Aphaenogaster floridana | reverse complement strand
ATGTAGCCCTTAAAGGTTAGTATTGGCAATTTTTCAAATTCTGTTGTATTCGTCAATCTTTTCTACCCCTATTTCATATATAATTTGATAAGATTTGGTTGATTAGTTCTAGAGTTATAGAAATTTCGAGAAATTTGGCACATACACACATACACACATACGGACATTTAAAAGACAGTTTTTAAAAATGCGATTTTTCGACGTTTTAGAACATTCTAAACACATTGGCAGCGACAGAAAAAAAAATTTTTTTTTACGAAAACAAAGCTTCCTCTATGAGGAAGCAATATTCACATTTTTTAAGATAGTCAAAGAAAAAATATATATACATACGCGCATTATTTTTTAAATAATATATGATTTAAAATAATAATTTCCACATTTTTTACATAAAATTATTTTATTATATTATTTTATTTTACCTAGTTTGCTATATAACATGTAATACATTTGACGTTACATAAAGCCGCGAGTCGGAACGGTTAAGGAAACAAACGTCATAATCTGAAGGTAACATCAATAATACTATTCGGTCGATGTATCGATACTGTTTGATACAATTTAATTTCAATCAATTCTCCGGTAAATTCAGCGCCGATATTGCCCTACATAGTATCGGCTTCTGTCTTTAATGCTTTGACAAACAAGAGGCCAAATTAATTATATCTTTGGCGACCCTGAAAGGCGCCTCGATCGATCTCATTTCGTTATCGGCGATAAGTTCTTGAAGGAATTGTGCTCTTCCTTTTGATAAACATCGTAATGCAAACACAATTCGGGATGAATAAAAATAAAACGACAATGACGCAATGTTGCAATGTAAACAGCCGTAAAAACAATGTCGTCAATCAAACCAACAAAAACTTCTCTTTAGCACTACTTTTATATAGGAAATAAAAGGCAAAATTAATAAATAAAAAACACTGTCTTGTGTAGCAAAAAACATTCATGAAGTTAACTCTGGATTTTTAAATGGTACTAATTTGCAAGCTAAACACAATATTTGTAAAAGTAAAATTTCATTAATTATCTTTTAATGTAAATGGGTTTGCTTTACTTTTTCTTCAATCACGGCTATTCTAAAAATTGAACTCGAAATAACAAAAAAGAATTCTCCTATATTAAAAACAGCTTTATTGAAATATGAGAGTAGTTTCAAATATGAGTAGTTTCAAATATGATAATTTCCTAGCACAATATCGGCTCTCACGCGCATACGGATTTAAATAACTAGATGTTGATCTAATCGAGACTTGTTGGACTGGGCGTTGTATTGCGGAAAAAAGAATAAATGAAGCGATTAAGGATCAGTTTGCACAGTAATAGCTACCGATTGAAACGTATCTGTTGGAATTCTTCTTGGAATGGCGTGATTATTTCGACACGAAATTCACAATAAAGTTAGACGAATTTGAAGAAAGTGATTTAGAACAGTTTTCAAGTACTTCCAAGCACTTTCCTTCTTGCGATACAATGACATCGGCTTACAGTGCTATCGATTGGTTTCCAAGTAATATTCTTTCGCAAACATCCTGCCGTGCAAACTTAATTCGGTACGTAAATTTAATACTCTTCTAATCGCAATTATCACAAGATCCTTGATATCGATCGAATTTTGCTACATGCCTATCGCATGATCAAAGTCGTATGATGAATTGAATGGATTACGATAAGTTCACGATATACCTGCAAAATGAATTTTTATCCACGGAAAAAAATAATAAGGTTGCCACAACCACAATTTGGTACAACCACGTCCTGTGGTTGTCACATTCACATTGTTTTGTTTTGGTGCATCTATATATGTTTGTCTCAACATTCACTATGTTTGTCTCAACATTCACTATGTTTGTTGTACGAATTGTGGTTGTGGCAACCTTATCGTTTTTTCCGTGTCGCAATAATAAAACTGTGCCTGTGCACATTATGCATATTTCTTGCGCGATTTTCACATAAACCCTCACATCTTAATTGATAATCATGAAAAATATTCACATTCGCAATAATCGCAAATTGACGTTCACGCTTTACGTCAGCACCAATAGAAGCGGAAAATCTAAGCGAAGTAATAATCGTGATGCAGCATTCTATCACTTATTCGCAGATTTATGTTTATTCATTTTTATGAGTTATAAAACTTGATCTATCAAATATCTATCGTTTTGCCATAGAAAACTATTCGCTAACATATTTATTAAATTCGCAACGACAAATTTAACTACAGGATCTGTGGACCACATTTATTGAAATTAAATTTATGTTGAAATATTGAAATTAATATTGTTTCGAAAAATTAAAGTATTACCAATAAATTATATATATACATATTATAATTATAAAATTGTATATATAATTTTACTTATTTATTCCTAATTTATTCTTCATATTTAAGAGCAAATGATTGCGCAAATCGGCGATACATATCAGCCGACAAAACAGAATTAATTAGTGAACTTCCCATTACGTTCTCTATTGCCACATCACGCTGCATTCGACAGAAAATATGAATGGACGGAATTTCCGTATTTACGTCGTTAATCCAACTTTTATGAGATTCACAGTGCACGCATTATAGTGTCCGTTCCTGCGTCTCACGTTGCATAATGCACATTAAATGCAGCTATCATTGAATTAAATGTAAGATTATTCGCAGTAATGACGCGGAATAAGAGCATCTACACTGAGAAAAAAAATTTGTTGAAAAACTAAAATATTTAGTCCGATACGTTCAACTAAAACATTTGTTGGTTTAACTGAACATTAGTTGAATTAAAAAAGGTACAGTTCATTCATGTCAACCATCAAAATTTTTTAATCAAGAATTAGTTCATTTAACTAATGTTCAGTTAAACTAACTAATGTTTTAGTTGAACGTGTCGGACTAAATATTTTAGTTTTTAAAAAAAATTTTTTTCTGTGTATGCTTAGCAAAAACCTGCATTGAATGGCCGAATCGCTAAAGATAAAACTGTTCTTCAGTTTTTTCGCATTCTTTGACAGAACGATTTACGAACGTTGTTATCGGCAGAATTAAGATATATTTTATCGAATAATCGAATAATATGTTTGTCCGAGGACTTAAGCAAAAAGTTGGTCCACATTCTGATAAATTGGTCGTAAAAGGAAAAAATAAATCTAAAGTCATTACCTTAATACGAGGGGTAAACCGCTGAGGGCATTGCGGTGTACAGATTTGGGGTATTAGTGGGCATTACTAGGGCACATTAGTGGGCATTACATAAAAAATTCACTAGTAATGCCCAAAAATTGTGTACTTTTAGTGTACTTTTGTGTACTTTGTGTGCTTAGTAATGCCCAATTTTGGGCATTACTAGGCATTGGTGTACACAATTTTGGTCAGCGGTTTACCCCTCGCCTTAATAGTAATTTCGATATTGGATACTTTGAGAGTAACTCATGATACGATAAAATTAATTCTACATTATAATATCTTTTAGGTTTTTTCATCTTTTTTAAAGCATAAAATGAACTTTACTGTCACTCACGTAATTCTCATGCTATATCACAGCGAGCGAATCGTCGATTTTTCCTTACACAAGCATTTATCCGTATATCATGAGAAAGTTTGCTTTCTTTGCACGCTATCGTTTTACGTCTTACGTCAGCATATCTCACGTCCGTTGCATCTCCGCAGCCGATTAGCGAAGCGCATATTAAAAATGACGACAGTTGCAGAAATCGCCGATGCATCGACGATTTCTGGGTCAGAGACAATCCGCGAATACAGGCTTTTCGGAGATAATTAGAGATAAAAGATATGCAATGGCACGATTGGATGGCATGATCTTGTCTTTCAGTCAGTATCAGGCAAACTTTTAGTAAACGTTTCGATATAAGATCTTCTCTAGGGTTGTCACGGAAAACCGGGAAACCGGGAAAAGTCATGGAAATGGAAATTGGTTATGGAAAACCTTGAAAAGTCAGGGAAAAGTACAAAAAAGTCTGGAATTTTGCCGCGCGATAAAAATTTTTGCGTACTGTGCAGTGTTGGCAAAAGCAGACCATGGCCCTATTGAAAAGGAGATGTTGCAGGACGATGTTGCGCACGTCTGTCACCCTTTACCATCATAATTACAATTTTTTCAATTATTTTCTTATTTATTTTTTATTTACTTTTTTTTGCATTCCGAATTATGTTAGCAAACTAACTTTTAAATTTGTTTTGCTTGTATTAATATAAACTATCTTTCCTGCAATTCCTGTTTCTAAACATAAAAATTTAAGATTACAGATTGGTCATGGAAAATTCTTCAATATTGTCTGGGGAAAACATGGAAAAGTCAGGGAATTTCAAAATTCATTTTCTGTGGCAACCCTGTTCTCGAAAACGTTGGGATCACGCCGATCTCGATCGCTGTCGGCGTCGTCGGATCTCGAATGGCGAATCGCAAAAACGCGAATCGCGCCTAGATTACCGTAAAAGCCTCCTCTCCTCCTGTGTATCTTTTATCGACCAAGGCCACTGCGTCATCGTGAATACACGCTCGTAGTGCGTACCGTGTGTACGCGCCAGCAACGTAACACTTCCGCGCGACGAGCAACAAGCAAGGCGTGCGAGACCGAGAATCCGTGTGTCGAAAGCTCCTCGGAGGCTCGCCCACCTATCCAATCGGTGGCCAGTCTATTTCCGTTTCCTAGCCATTTGACGTATGCCCACCGTGTATTTTTATAGTGGTCGATAACATAACACGGAAGATATTTATCACTTGATTGCTGTTTGAGGAGACATCGGCTCTTGCAACATACTTTCTATCTAAATATACAGTAACGGCCAAAATTATATCACCTTTAGATTTTTTGAGCACAACTTGTTTTAAGGTGCACGGATCTCTATCAAATCATAACATGTTTTGATGGTAGGTATAACTTACTGAACACAAATAACTTCATCAAATAATGAAAACAATAACTTGCGAAAAATTAATTTTATCAAAATCTCCAAAATATGTTAAATTTAATAATAAACTTTGAATCATTATAACAAGTATAAATTTCTTGAAAATGAACAACCAATCCATAATTTATATTGTACGACTCTAGTATTTTGTAAATTATGGATACGTTGTTCATTTTCAAGACATTTATACTTGTTATAATGATTCAAAGTTTATTATTAAATTTAACATATTTTGAAAATTTTGAATAAAATTAATTTTTCGCAAGTTATTGTTTTCATTATTTGATGAAAAGTTATTTGTTCAGTAAGCTATACCTACCATCAAAACATGTTATGATTTGATAGAGATCCGTGCACTTTAAAACAAGTTATGTTCAAAAAACCTAAAGATGATATAATTTTGGCCGGTACTGTATGTCATCATTCTAACGAGGGAATTTTTTACCTCGACGCTTTTTTTAGTGATGAAAAAACGGGTTTTTTACTTCGGAGTAAAAAAACCGAGTAAAAAACTAGTTTTTTTACGAAAAAAAAACGATTTTTTACAAAACATTCTGAAAAAAGATTTACGTTATTTCGGTATTATTTAATATCTTTTGTCTTTATAACTTTAAATATCGAGGCGGAAACGTCTTTGCGTTGTTGCAGTGCCTAATAGCGAATTCGGCCGCTTCCACTAGTCAATAGCCATCGTCACTTCATTACACTGAGAAAAAAAATTGGTTGAGCGGATTAAATTTGTATTGTTGATCCAATGGTTGATTCAACAATTATTAAGTTGCATTAAAAATGGTATAGTTCATTCATGTCAACTATCAAAATTTTTAAATCAATAATTAGTTAATTCAATTAATGTTCAGTTAAACCAACTAATGTTTAGTTGAACGTATCGGACTAAATGTTTTAGTTGAATGAAACACATTTCGTTTTTCAACAAAAGTCTGAAAAAGAGTTGAACTCTTTCTCAGAGTATTCATTATACTACATTTTGATTATTTATAGCTATCTTTACATTCTTTACACAGAAACCTTTCAAATGAATGCAAAAACTGAATTCTAGAACAATAATATGGCGTCAAATGTCCAAAGAAAATACATATCCGAGTAAAAAAATCTTTCAAGATCGGAGTAAACTGATTTTTACTGGGTTTTTTATTCTAACTTTCTAGTTTTTTTTCAGTACTTTTCATCTCTACTCGACACTAATCTCAAAAGAGATTCAAGAGATTATCCTCGAATTGTTAATTTCTTAGAATCTTCTTTTTTTTCCTTTATAAAAGTCTTTCGTGTAATTTTTCCTGCAGAGTTAATATTATTGAAGAAGTTTAGACCCAGGAACTTAATAATTAAAGTCGAAAATTTGCCGTGAAATTAATTTATCCACAAAATTCAGTATTGTCTTCGAGACGCGCTGTTTAACGAGAGATTAAAGGCAGACGAATTTCCACAGCGCGATCTTTGCTCTTCTCTTATAACGCAGATAATTAAAGCCACAAAATGCTTAAAATTAAAACGGTATCAAGGAATTCGTGGCGCTTATCGAAGCGAGCGACTTGTATTTCTTTTGTTCATTCCGTGCGTAGCAGTTTATAATTTATTAAAGGTAATATTTTTCGCAATAAGTTCTTTACGGTTTTCGGGGAAGGGAAGATCTTATAGATGCTTATTAGCATCAAAAATTATTAAAAATTCTGCTCGTTAAATGAACCAAAACCCATGGTCGCTAACGTACACAGAAAAAAATGCTGTTGCTTCAATTAAACGTCTACGTCACGGGCTGCCACAAATATAAATAGTTCATTCAATTATATTATGATTGGACCAAATATCTAGATTATTCTTTTAATAATGTAAATATTTGATCCAACCATAATACAATTGAATGAACTATTTATGTTTGTGGCAGCCCGTGACGTAGACGTTTAATTGAAGCAACAGCATTTTTTTTCAGTGTAGTAAGAATATTTCTAATTAATCAATTTAGCCAGTTGTCGTCGAATATAATTTACCTTGATTTGTTATAATTTATTGTCGGTGTTTTTTTCGGAAATCTTTTCTACAAACGCGACACGCGCTATCTGTTTTGCCACAACATTGAGTTTCTCGACAATACAATCATAATCGCAACTCTGCGATGGTTGATCTCAACCGAACGACGTATCGTGCAACGAGCAAATAACTCATTATCTGATAATGAGATATTCTTTAGCGCTATGTATTAATGTTGCGAAAATGGGGAATTTGCAAATAAAGACGGTGACTCGTGTATTTTCAGACAAACAGAATTCATTAGAGTTTTAAACACTTTTTACTAATTGCACAATTGCACAAATATATGTTTTAATCTGCTTAATTAAAGCGTTAATTTTTGATAATTTTTCCTTGTTTTCTTCCTCCTTTCTGCCTAAAGAATTCCTAGTAATTTCACATTAACATTGTTCACAAAGAATTTGCTCTCGCCTTGAACTTTGCTTTTTGAGATCAGCACATCAGCATAATGCAATAAGTATCATTATTGCAACTTTGCTATCAATAACGACGGAATAATCCGTAAGAATAATTAACGATAAAATGAGCAAAAAAAATTAAAAGATTATCTTTTACAGTATTAATTATATAACTTATCACTAGTACAAATATATTGAAATTAGTCATTCAGCTCTGGAATAATTTTACTATACATTTGGTAATGTGTGGAGAAGTTAATTAATCGCTTTTCTTTTAGCATAACTATTTGCATCGAGTCATTACGTGTTTTATTGCATCACAGCGACTAAAATACACGCAAATAATTCTCTATTTGCTTTAATTATAAATAACAAAAAATTAATTTTACTTTATTCAGAGTTGCTATAAATATGTAACATATGTTGCTATAAATATGTAACAGGAAAAAGCATACATATTTACAAGTTTGTTTTATGTAGCGCATTTTTTCCTTTACTTTTACGCGATTAATTACTCTGACACATACTTCCGCAATAATTTCATTTTTGTTTATCAATTCTCTATTTTGCTAGGTTTTTATTTATCAATTCTCTATTTTTACGGAATAATCGAGTCATCTTCTAAGTATTTCGGATGGAAGCACTATTGGATTCGTTATAGCAATTTCTTTTCTCCGCCGCACTTTTCAAGCTCTCTGCGGCCTTATCTAATCATTTAGAAAATTATAAAAATCGAAATGGCAATAACTCGGAAAGAACTCGGCCGGCCAGGGTCTAATGCCAAGGAGAAGATCCCTCGCTACGTTCGTTGCAAAGATACGAGCAAGTGGAAATCTTCCGACTACAGATATTTTCTCTCTATTGACTCTTGGTTGGCGATATATCGACGAATAAGATGATAACGAAAAGCACGCCACAGGATGTTGCGATCACACGTTTCAGAGATTTAAAATGGATGTTTCTTCCTGTAAAATTTAATAATGAATTTTTATTAATATATTTCAGGTATTCCTACTGTAAAAAATTATGTTATCGATGTATGTGGAATATATTTAAATATACTTAAATATATATATATATATATAATTTTTCATTACAATACCGATTTCGTATTTATTTTTTATATACACAATTGTGTATTAATTAATATTAAGAATTGCAAATGAATGATCAAACTTATAGAATAATTTCACAAAGAAACTAGATATTTGTGTTAGGAAAGAGAAAATTACGATTAATTAGCAAAAATAATATTTACATTACTGCAAAATGTGATCGAATAATATTTCAACCTATATCTTTAATTTATATTAAGTTACAAACACTAGGAAGAAGTATGTGTGCAAGCATGCCGTTTGTTGAACTCTCGCGTGGAAATTCACTAATCGCTGTAACTGCGCCTCGGAAAATCGCACAAAGCGCACGGTGTTTCCCGCGATGGAGAGCCTGCTCGATAAGTCGAAATCACAAACACTCGCCTACTGACGAGTCAAAATTATTGGTTGTGTCTATTTAAAACTACTACGATGCATACGCCTGATTGAAATGTTTTGAAGATAGCAGTCTAAATTAACATGTGGTTCGTTGAGTGAATTATATTCCAAGAAGTATCACCGATACAAGCTATTGATATACTAATTTTGTTATTAGTTCACTGACTCGCGTTTTTTTTCGTATTATTACAAACAGAAAAATATTTTCCTACACGTGCATAAATTATACTCTATCTCGTACATAGAAAATATTATTGAATCCAAAACAAAGTAAGCATTCTTTTAAGCACATCTCTCATGTGAAGAGGTATAGACAATTATACTTTTATAAATTATTATAATATTTATGAAGTATACACAGCATATGTTTCTGAAATGCTTATATATATAAACTCCTTAGGCATGTTTGTCATGTTGATCATTTTGTAGTTTATCTTTCCTAGCAAAAATATCGAAATATCAAGAAAATCTTATTCAGCATTCAATTTCGAGTGATCTTTATTTTAACAGAATTTTGGTTCAATAATTAGTTACATCACTGATGTGGAAAATTAAAATGTTGAAAAAGATGCCCTATTTAATTAAATTTTGATTAAGACAAACTTTCCGAACTCCAAATCAAAGAAAACGCCTAAAATGAAATTTGTTTAAGTGTTCAATAACACTTTATAAAAGTGAAATAATCTCATGAAATACGTATCGTGATTTTTGTGTAGTTCTTTATTATACTTTATATCGCAGCAAAATAATTATTATAAATATTAAATCTCACATGATATATGTAAATATAAAAATTTATCCTCCATGTTAATTATACAGGATTTCAATTTGATTACCACAGTGGGTATGACGTATGGGCATTTGGATTTGTTCCAGACAGAAGCTGACATCGCCTAAGTGGAATCGCTTCAAAGGCATCAGATTGAGATGGAAGGACAAGATCAGACTGAACAATGTGATTTGGAGATGCTGGCATATGCAATGTAAGCAAAAAAAAAACACACTTAGCACCTTCCGTCAGCCGATATGTTTTAAAAATAAACAGAGGGATATCTCTCTAGGATATCTTCTAATCTAAATGTAATTTATCATTGCGTAAGTTTATCTTTGTTTTATTGAGAAAATGCGGAATAATACAATTGATTGATAAGGTTTACTTCGTATCTCCAACGTATTTTCACGTTCGCAAACTCGATTCTAATCTATCTTTGTCGTATTATCGATCAAAACACTCGATACTAAATGAAATAATCATATAAGTTCCGAAAGTGTTTCTGAATATCGTACTGTACTTTTCCATTGAAGCATCCAAGAATAAAAAATTTACATAATTCACAAGTTCCATTTTAAATGCAGCTTTGTATTTAGAATTGACATTAAAAATTATAATTTTATTTTACTAAATCTTTTATACTTCAAGCGCGGATTTTATACGAATTTCGGATCTACATCTACCGTTTCTTTTTTTTATCAAAGTATCTCAGTTTTAACTCGCTTTGTTTCATTGATACTTTGATTACCGTGATATATGCAGAGTGCTGCTTATCGAGTTCAAACAGCTACCGGCTGTCTTGCTATTCTCCGAATGGCCGCATAAGTAATTACCCGTCTATTTAAAGAGCATCTCCGCGTGCTACATTCGCATCAATAGTACTCACCTGGCGCGAGTCCAACTTATCATTACGTGCCGAGGAGACTTGTATTTTACCTATGTGCATACACAATTGTTGAACTCTATTAGCCCAATTCGTTCGCCGAGCCAGAAACGAGATATCGAGATAAGAAAGTAATTTATAAGTTGAGGAAAAAATAGAGACATTATTGCTCATCTTTCGTGAGTTACAAAACTACTAAAACCATTAAAAAATTATATAAATAGTCTAGAAAATGATAGTCAAATAAATAGTCATAGAAAAAAATAGTCTAGAAACAAGTAAAATTGAATTGCATTTTAATGCGCCTCTTGTAATTGTTTAAATTTTAACTAATTGTGACTTTTTTTGAATCGATATGTACTTATGCTTGATTAAGCAAGGCAGCACTTTTTGTAAACCTTTACTTATCATACGTCACGTTGATAATCGTAGCGTAAACGTAAAGTTAAATACGGCAATTGAAGTAAATGCATTTGGCTTATCGCCTAATGATTACCAATTTGCGGAAACGTGGATCTTTAAATTATACTTGAAGTCATATCTGCAATTACCTTAATATATCCTTTGAAGAACATGAAATTGTTTTGGAACTTTTGTTATATTTATTTAAATTAAAATATCTGCAAGTTTTGTAAATGATAGTTTTCTCAAGAAATTTTAAGTGAAATACATATCAGAAAAAATATCTTCGTGTATTTATTTATTGAATTTAGTTGGTTTGACATTATTACGAACTTTGATGGATTGTATAATTTATTTTTAACGAAGAATAATTTTTTTGTATAGTTATATTGAAGCAAAACACGCTGGTGTGCCAGTTTGCATCGCCACTTGATGTGGATACTCACAATAAACCCGAGGTATGTCCCCCACATCTAACTTAAAATTTCGATAATATTGGTTTCTACACACAAAAAAATGGTGTTGTATCAATGTGTATGAAGTTAGCCCCCCATTTTTTAATTTTAAATGTTTTTTTAGTTGTTCTAGGTTGTTCTATGTTTGTTCTATATTGTTCCAGAATTATAAGACCAAAAACCAAAAAACAAGACAAGAAACGCAAAAAAACAGTATTTTGTAGCTTCCCCCCATTTTTTGAAAAATCCAATTTTTTTTGTTGTT
>NJRP01000012.1:1216700-1226835 GCA_003063835.1 Aphaenogaster floridana | reverse complement strand
AACAAAAAAAATTGGATTTTTCAAAAAATGGGGGGAAGCTACAAAATACTGTTTTTTTGCGTTTCTTGTCTTGTTTTTTGGTTTTTGGTCTTATAACTCTGGAACAATATAGAACAAACATAGAACAACCTGGAACAACTAAAAAAACATTTAAAATTAAAAAATGGGGGGCTAACTTCATACACATGTTGTATCAACAACATTAAGTTTAATTGAAACTAATCTTGTTAATTTTATAACAATTTTAATAAAATAAAATCATACGTATTTGTTTCATTAATAATGTTATTGAATTAACAAAATTATTTCCAATTTGACTTAATGCTGTTGATACAACATCATTTTTTTCCGTGTATAAAATATATATTTAATAAGCTCCGTATTTAGAACAGTCGTAAAAGATTAGTGAATTGATCGTTATAAATTCTTTTAATAATCATTTGATCTTGATATCAGCAACAAATCAGACATCAAACGTCGATATTAATGATTATTAAATAGCAGTGGTTCATTTTTGTACTATTCGTTTTTACCCAATTACGCAATTGGAAAGTGTCTTTATCGCAATTGGCTCGTTTGATTAGATAATTCGTAGCAGTCATAATTCCTCGAAGTGTCGCTAGCAGATTGCATACGCGTACACAGCATCGCATACTTGAAGTAGTAAGAAGATCCGAATAAGCTCATAAAGTCATAAAATTTTTTTACGTCCACTAATAAGAATTGTGCTTAGTGAGCGTGAATCAACGGCATATCTCTTATCAGGCGGTGGTCTTAGAGGGAAAATACTGGAAAAGAAAGCTTGCCGCCGTCACAGCGGAATACAAAAAATGGCGTATGTTCTACCGAAACAAGATCCTTGGCTGGACGAACAAAGATGGCACAGAGATGGTACGTAATATACACTTGCAAAAACATATATCTACAGAGTAAGATATTTGAGCAAATATTTCCGCTATTTAAAAAAATACAAAATAATACCTGACAGATAAATAATAAATTTAGATTCCGTTGTTTTTCTATCGTGTTTGTTTGAATAGAAATAGATTTCTTTTTTATCACACAATAAGATATGAAAGACGGATATAATGCAAGATACATTCTTTCAGATGGAATCAATGGACATGCTAGATTGGGACGGTGGATGTGGGATCAGCGGTAACTTCGGAATGGGTACGGGGAATGCATTCGGGAATACAGGCGGTGCTCCAGGTGGAGAGAGTATGATGGTTGACGAAGATTACATGGAACTGATGACCGACACCCTCTTTTCAACCATCAGCTCGAATCAACCAATATACTTTCCTGATCCTAGAGAAATCGGTAATTCTTTTCGAGATGTTTAATTCGCAAGATATCAGTTTTGTGTGCAAAGCGCATCCGCTCATATTCTTGAGTTTGGAAAACTTCTTATACTTATTATAATATTCAACGACCATAGAAGTAAAACTACTATTTGAAAAATATTACGAATGTTACAATACACGAAATATGGTTTGACAGCACGAGGCGCCAGCTTAGCGGACTTCATTCAACCTAGTTTGGGCCCCTTGCAACCGAACCTGGACGACTTTATGGATACCCTAGAGCCATTGCAAGGTATATCATAATGTTTATAAATCTTATATGAAACTGTTTCTTGTACAGCCCTTACATGTCGCATATCTTTTTATCTCGATTCAAGAATTCCTAAACTCGAAATTGCCTCCCGTGCCCGAAGAAGATGATATGTTTCGGAATAGCAATCTAAACGCTAGTTATGCTGATCTGGATCTGATGACGCCGATTAATCAGATGAACGAAATAGGCGAGGATCCGACGACGATAAAGAACGAACAAGTCTCGCAACAGCAACAGCTGCCTCAAGAAGAGCAAGAGGCTAGTATGCAGAATCTCCAATATACCGCCAAGATATATACTCAGCCTCAACCTGAAACAGCTAATGTGTATAGAAATAACATGTGAGTATTACGAAATGATTGCGTCTTCACGGATAAGCGGATAAAGAGCAGAGTCCGAGGTCCGATTATAATTCACGGATATATTCTTTTCTTTTTTAGAGCTATGAGTGAAGATTACGCTCTTCAGCCGAACTTCGAGGCGTCCGTTACGACGAATCAATCCATACGAGAAAAGACTAGAAGTAGCAGAGCGACATCGTCGAGAAATAGTCGCGTGATACAACAAACCCAACAGCAGCAACAGCAGAATATGTATCAAGCAACCGCGCAGCAACAGAATTCGAGTTTCCAATCGCGGCAGCCGCAGTCTTACGCGATGGAGATTCAGGCGCTGCGATTAACACCGGTACAGAACCAACCGCAATCCGTGCAGATCACAACGTTGAACGATCAGTCAGCGGTTAACGCCAATCAGATATCCTCGATTACTGCCGCCGCCGTGCAAAATCTGATGACGGTACAGCATAATTTCACTGCACAGACCATTAATTCGCAGCTGCAGAACCAACATCCAGCAATAAGACCCTTACCGACCACCTCGCCAATGTCCAGCAAACCTTACAAGATCGTTCAACCACAGCAGCAGTGCTATAAGTTTCCGAACCTCGTACAGAACCTCAATGCTCAACAATGTAAACTTAGCAATAGTTTCAAGGTAACTAAATTACAGTAACGCTTGTCGAACGTCATGACGAATATATAGGATGCATGTTGTTTATTTTTCAGACGCATCCCACGCAACAAGTAGTATCGGTTTCTTCAACGGAGCAACCATCGCAGCAGATATTGCTGCAGTGTAGATCATCTTCTGGTTTGGACCTTGCCGCGTCCGCTCTGCATGCCAAACTATTACCTCAACCAATGACGTCCAACGCGGAGAAAGAAGAGATCTTCGCCGTACCTAAGGTCAGTATTCACTCACTTGTCTTGATATACAGGACCGACAATCTACTCTAACAGTTTAAAATATATTAAATTTCTAGTTTCTTTTAAATAAGTGTTAATATTCGAATGTATCGATTGAAATATTTTCAATTATTAATAAAATTGCATTATATTTTTTAGTGTCAAATGAAAGGGAGGAATAGATCACGAAGCAGCTCCTCTTTAACGGCGCCCAGGATACATCCACCACCGCTGGTATCTGCAGTGAGCGATCCAGCCCTGAATCTGAATAACAACGTTTTGCTTGCACACTTACTCACGAATAGTACGTGTTTTCATTGTAATCCCATCCGTTCTTATATGAAAAATGGAAAATTCTTATCAAATCTATTGAACATAATTATTTATGCAACATATCTTTACTATTATATATTATATTATATATATATATATATATATATAATATGTTAAATATTAATTTAATTAAATTTTATATTAATAAGACAAATATTCTCTCGCTATCGATAAACTGATTCTTATATAATATAATATTATATAATCTTATATAATCTTATATTATCTTTACGGTAGAAGTAACGCAAGTAACGACAACGCAACATATCACGACTCCAGTGACTGTACAAACAATGCAGACTTCTAGCATACAGCAGGCGCAACCACAGCAACAGGTATTGTAGAAAAATTTCAATTAACTTATATGACATAATCTCAATTTGTTCGAAATCAATTATTCATACTGATATCTTACAGACAATGCAACCGTCTACAGCCCAACAGATCTTCTTAAATGCGAACAACCAAACGCATCAATCCCATAATAGTCCAATAGGCTCACCAAAGGATAACAGTTCTAACGCACATAGTCCCCAGGCTTTAAGTCTTAGCCCTTTGCACAGCCCCATGAATTTAGGTAGTCCTTTATCACCTACTCGTGGATATATGAAGGGTGATTCGGAAAGAGGACAGTATAAAGAGCAGAGGCGAGTCGGTCACATTCATGCAGAACAAAAGCGTAGATATAACATCAAGAATGGCTTCGACATGCTGCACAGTTTGATACCGCAACTCAGTCAGAATTCCAATGCGAAACTGAGCAAAGCCGCGATGTTACAGAAAGGGGCGGATTATATTCGCCAACTTAAAGTAGAAAGACGTCAATTAAAGGACGAGATGGATAGGTTGAAACAGGAAATCGAGTGCCTTACTACGTCTATTAGGTATATTCAAGTCATATATTTAATAAAGGGAAGCGTTATAAATAATGGTTATTAGAAATAATGTAGTTAGTAATATCGTTTACAAATGGATACGTCAAATGTATGATTATCTACGTAAATAGGATAATTTTAAATGCTTCATGATATTACTTTTGTAGTAATTGTCAATCTATGCTTCCTGCAACGGGTGCTCCAGTTTCTTCCAGACAAAGAACCAGCAAAATGAAAGAGATGTTTGATGAGTATGTACGTATACGCACGCGAGAAAACTGGAAATTCTGGATTGTATCCTTTTTTTCTTTTTCTGATGCATTGTATCTCAAAGCGTTGACTCATGTAAAATATAAGATTCCAAAAGATTATTTTCCTTAATATAATAATCAGTTCAGTATATTGTTAGAACCACTGATGCTGTCTTTCAATGCTTCAGTCTCAACTGCGAGTTTTGAAGATTTGTATAGAAGTACCTTATTGTGGGTAGAACAACATTGTTCGCTCGTCGATCTCAGACCAGGTTCGTACACAAAGGAGACATCCAAAAAAATACATTTAAATATTTCCATTATTTTTAATAATACAAAGCGAGTATGATTCAAAAAGTCAATTATGGTAATAAGAGAAAAAATATTCTAAGATCTTTCTAGACATTGCAATTTTTCTAGATAAATATTTAAATATAACTTTTAGATGTCAGCCCTTATACGACAATAATATATTACAAAAATAAAAATAATACATTGAAATACATGCAACATAATGTAAACGTTTATACGATTGTCTTGATTATGATATTATTATGTATTTTCAGCTGTTCTGAATTCTTTAAAGTCTCTATGTACTGCCACTGATATTTTATCAGACCCAACTCGCCTTCCCGAAGAAGCGCTTGCAGCAGTTAATCGAACGGAACGCCGACGATCCACGCAGTGATCAAGTACATGAATTCAACAGCGTGTTTGTATAAAAAAGTTCAAGGTTTAGATATATATGAACGTAAGGGATGATAGTTACCGTATAACTTAAGTTAGTCTATGCGAAACGAAAAGAAAGCGTAACATTCGGTTAATCAGTAATCGAAAATAAGAATTTAAGTGCAATTCCTCTTTTTATTGCAATGTCACGTTAAAGTTGTAAAATCTATAATGGCAAGTTATATAAGAAACGTTTTATATTACAGATTTGAATTAAAAATATATATACATACTATATAGTTATACTGCGCGCAGTATATATATGCTGACGATATACAGTACGTCATTGATATGGCACAATCATTCATAGAATTATTTTTCGATAAAATGTCTCATGTGTACTTTTTCTCACGTTTATTTCGCGCAATTATACGTAGTATTGTTAAACTATTATACAAGATCCAAGAATATTCTAATAATATCTTTACAGAGTAATTTATAAAACATACAGTTTATAAAAAAAGAGTTACTATATATTTATACAATTTTTCAATAACTACGCATAATAAATATTTATATATGATAAAATTCATTTCACTACTTTGAGATATTCTTCAGCTTGACAGCTTGATGAATACGACTATTATGATATAGGAATTAAAATTTTGACTTTTAATAAAAATATGATTGAGTTTCTATATTAATATTTTTTGAAAAATGTTTTATATATAAATTATCACATGATTGTGATTAGGAATTATCGTGATGTAGTTATTAAAACAATACAGATCGTATTGTGGACAAGTTTTTTAGTTTCAGACCATTTCTTTGCGGGATTAGTATGATGGATGAAAGATAAAGGTAACAGAATCAGTGCCATAAACGTTCTGATGGACTACAAAGACAACTTAAGAGTTGAAAAGATCAATTTTGGAGACATGTGACTTGAAGAGTAAAGATGCAAATAATTTTTTAAATATAAACTATCAATTATTTGATATAAATATGCTGCTATTAAATTATATTGCACAACTACGCCAGTAAGAGGTGTATATACTTTATATAGTTTGTAATTGCGTGGAGACGATAAAAAGGGGGTTGCTTATAGATTAAATATTCACACCATTATGTAAAATGAAATCTTTAATATGGAAATTCATGTGATAATGTACAAATCATTTGCAAAAGGTTTGAATGCCGAATATAGCTTAAACTACGAAGGGCTTCTGCATATTATAGTATTTCTGTTAATGTAAAATGTTGTATATAGTTTGATGTTAAGAGAACGAAATGGTTAATTCTCTGAGAAAGCTAAATTCTTTTTTAAATTGACACTTTATTGTGTATTACTCTGTTAATTTGTTGTTTTTAGAGCATAAAGGATGTTATTTTTTTACACAATATATAGATGCCCTTAATCAACTTACATCATATATGTACAATTCATAAGTGATAAATAATATAAGTGAACTCATCGAAGGGATGTTTTTTTTGTACAATATGTATCATAATCATAAAGATTCACATGTTATTATTCAAATGTTATAACAACATGAAGAAATCCAAATTAATGTATTTTTTTCCTGATCTACCTGATACCTTTTCGTGATCGTTGCTCTCAACCATTATAAATAATTACACTGAACAATATTACTTATATTAAAATTAAGACAATCTAGATCAAATCAAGATCAAAAATAAATACATAATACAATTTTTTGTAATATTTGGAAAATAATTTCCTGAATTAGTTTGCATTGAAAGTGACAAAAGATTCTTGTAATGAATATTATTACGTAATCTAACAATTTTTATTGAATTTTATAAATTGAAACAAGGTATGTAATCTAAGTTTATAAATATTTCCTTACAGAAAAGCTTAATGTTAAAAAAAATTATAATTAGCATTAAAGCTTTGTTCTAATTATATTTGTTTACCATTATTATCTCAATCTTTGGACATATTGATATTGACAGTATTTAATATCTGCATAAAAGTATATTATCCAGCAGTTTTGTTTTTATTTTGGAAAATTAAAGACCAATTAAATAATCAGCAAATCAATGCTAAAGTAGAACAGTCATGACATATCAGATACAAATTGAGATTACAATTATCAGGTATTACCATGAATACCGGCATCCTGACGCAATTGAATGCATGGATATTTACACTCTCATTAATTAAATGCCTTACTTCTTGCATGGTACGACCTGTCAATTTTAATCCACAGACTGGGCAACTCACACAATTACTTTCCTCCGCTAGTATGGCTTTCTGGCATATGGGACAGAATACTTCTCTACTCTCGTTGTCAGCATACATTGCCAAGTATTCAATCTCGTCTTGCAAAATCTTCTCATATTCTTGAACCATCCATTGTTCTGCATTAATTCACAACAATGTTATCTTCTATTAAAATCCATGTTATACAATAAATTACTAATAATTATATTATTACGAATTAGAAGTTATTGGTACAAAATTTTATTTAAAAATATAAAAATAAATGATAGAAAATAAATAATATAACGTATAATAAAATATGATAATAAAAAATATAACGTAATATAGCGTATAATAAAATAATGATAAAAAATATAACTCTAAAATTTTAACTGATCAAACCTTGGTCGTGAACAATCTCGTTTTCTAAATTAATCGCCTCTTCCTGAGTCAGAGGCTCGTCAATCTCTATGAATGTAAGACTTGTGCCACTATCATCTGATGTTGCGAGATTCTTAAATTCCTGGCGCATTATTTCTGTTAACGTGTCCTGCACAGGTTTCGAATTAAGTTCCAAACCAAATCTACGCTTGTTAAATAATTGATCCCGCCTCTCTCGCATTCTCTGGCGACATTTCTAAAAACAGATCAGGCAATATAATAGCGTACAAAAAAGATATATATATATATAAAATATCAGGATAAACATTACTCCCTTATAAATCTTTTAATTCTAATTTTTTACAGGTCCATATAGAGTCCACGATATCCAAACCGAGGATACCAAGGATATTAAACTTTGATCAAAGAAGGAAAACAGGCGCGGAAAATATTTTATGCGTGTAAGAATATTTATAAAAGAATGCACGTCCTGTCACATTTATGCATCATTAGGCTGGCGCCAAACTATGCGCGTTTTACGCGAATATTCGTGAATAGAATCATGTCATCCTTGTTGTTTATCAAATGATAAACAAGGATGAACAATGCTCGAATCACGAATATTCGCGTTAAACTACGCGCATAGTCTGGCGCCAGACTTACTGTCGAAAAATCTTAAAAGTAAACATTGGCTTCCCAACCTCTCGCAGCACCTCCTGCAGCTTAGGCGAGCCGTGTCTGATTTTATTCACGCAATCTCTGTTCCTCAATTTCGACGTCATTGCAGGACTGAGAGCCATTGTCCCGCCGACAAAATTGAATTACACAACCAAGAAGAAGTGCGCTTTTCCCGAAAGAGAAATGCGAGTGTCAAACCAATCCTCTCAGCTGGGCACACCGCACAACAACGCAGTCACACGCGGTCGGCGGTACGGGTACAGTACCAGAGAGAAACCTTGAGAGCAGCCACCGCGATTCAAGGAGCATGTACTGACGCGTCGCCTGAGAAGTGGACATGAACTACGTCTGTCCGCTCGGTAATATATGGTTCATGTCCATGATATGGTTCGTGTCCGAACTTGGCGAGCGAGATCAAATTCGAAATAAAAAATAATAATAATATAATAATAATATATATAATAATAATAATAATAATTTATATTATATAATTATAATATAAATTATATTATTATTCGATATATACAGGGTGTCCCAGACTTCGCGTGACACCCGTTATAGACAGATTCTTGAGATCAATGGCTGCGTTCAGCAGAAAAAGCAGCTTTGCAACTGTTGTAAGATTCTTTAATATGATTGGTTCTTGCCCTTGGTTCCTCCTGGATCTAAGTGTATAAACCAATCATGTTAAAGAATTTTACAACTGTTGCAAAGCTGCTTTTTCTGCTGAACGCAGCCATTTTGAGACAACAATCCTAATACTAAAATGTCGAGGCTACAATAGTTAATTTGTAGACGACTGAAAGCACAAGATCGAAACAAGTTTACTTCTGATGGGTTCGATAGCGATCGAGGCAGAAGGAAGCAATAAATCGAAAAATTATTGAATTACTCTTCTTGCTATCTGCTGTGTGCAATATTTTTGCAAAGCTACAAGTAACAAAATAAATGATGAAAGCCGTATATGTTGTCTACGATGTACCCGGCTGCCGGCATGTTCTCGTTTATGCTTTCTGGAAAAACAGATAGTAGCTCATTTAAGATATAAATGCGTTAACATTTCGTAAAACGACGAAGGCAATAAAATCTTAGGTTTAAAAATAAATACAATTTGTTAATGTGGGTTTCTATTAAATTTAAGGACAGTATAAAATTCTATTTAATTTTTTTTTAACTAAAATTCTTTTTATGAAAAGTAGAGTAACAATTCATGGTCTTTTAGAAATCATGTATAAATTTAAATGAGTCGATAATTTAAAAGATTATAGAAACAAAAATTTAATATTTTACATTTTACACATTTTATGATAAATTTTAGAATATTAGAAAATTTATGTAAAAGAGAGAAATAATTTGTCCGCCAGTCAATGTGCTAATAATCCTCGAACAACGATGGATGACATGAATCGGCGACTATAAGTGTATAAGTAAATGCGTTTACTCAGAAAGGGAGAGAGAGATCCTAAATCCTAGTTACAACCTGCTATAAATTATTCCGGCAATTAATACGAGACGTTTTTCTTCACGCACGAGTGCATTCCGTTTCATTAATTGCCGCACGTAATGAAATGCTTCATACAACTTCTATTAAAAAGTCTCATAAAAAGGAACGTGACTTCAACGCACAAGCCAAGTATATTTTAATGAGCCAGGAACACAAGTTGTCTGACGATGGGTCGATATACGACGAAGAGGATACAGATTGATAAGTTTTATTGAACATGACACAATAGCAACGGGATAACGACAATATAATAGATAAAATAAGTATATTCTATTAGATGATTTTATTGCGATAAGAAAGCAAATATAATACACAAGATGCCTTAGTTTGGACAAATAATATTTTAATAG
>NJRP01000012.1:1176274-1192799 GCA_003063835.1 Aphaenogaster floridana | reverse complement strand
TTTTCATTATGTACTTATCGAGTTACGAAAGTTTGAAGATTACAGTTTTATATGAACGTACACACTTCATTACTCGAAAAGTACTTAATGAAAAAATACTTTATTATAGTGTTTTAAGAAAAGCACTCGAAGTAAGCAATAAGAATATGCAATAAAAAAGTGGGGTTTCAATAGTAAAAATTGAAAAAAAACCTAAAATAAAAATTTAGAAAAAATTAAAAATTTTATAAATATGAGCGCAAAAAGAACCCTTACCGATCATCGCACAATTCAATAGGGATCTTCCTTAAAAAATTCTCTTTCGTTTAAAAAAGAAAACGAACCCGATATCTCAAAATTTGCGGAAGTTACAGCGTTCACAACATCCGCATACACATACACACATACACACACACACACGGACATTTTGTAAAAATATAAATTTTTGACGTTTCAGAAGATTCTAAACACGTTGGCATTAAAAACTGAAAAAAAAATTTTTTTTCATGAAAACAGCTTCCTCTATGAGGAAGCAAAAATATATAAAAATATAACATTAAGAAAAAAAGAATTATAGTATAGAATACGTATAATAATTTATAAAACTGGTTCTTAGAATGTGGAAGCTATATAATTTATTAAAATATTATTTATGACAAAACATATATGTATTATACTTACATATAACTTATATAAATAATATATAATTTTTTATTAGAATTAAAATAGAGAAAATAGAATTTATTAAAATATATAAAGTAATTGTGGGGGGAAGACGCCAAACATTTTGTATTTAATTTATAAAAGGAATAATATATCCCAAGGAGAACAGAAAAGTCAAAATTTGACATTAATTGACCAAATTATGTCATTTTTTGGTCATGATTGAATTTCGATCTTAGATGACTTAAAATGACTCCTTTTTTTATGTCTTTTTGATTTTTAGATCGAGATTTCAATCATGACAAAAAAATGACATAAATTTGGTCAATATGATGTCAAATTGATATTATTTCACTTTTCTGTTCTCCTTGGGTATATATTTCGATTAATTTAAATAAATGTTTTCGTTATTTAAAGAATACAGTATTAGAAAGCACTAAAGTGAACATAAAGTAGTGTAGTTAACTTATAAACGAATTCTGAAGCATGGTTGCTTGACATATTCCAATTACCTTACTTATAAGCACACTGTACTTCTTAACGTGCCAAACTCTCTACATGCATCAAGGAATAATGGATCGTTAAAAAATATACTCTATACCTATTTCATTACATTGTTTATTAATCAATCAGGATAACTTCGACCGAATTTCGATTAACTGATTAACGATAAGGCTTATTCGTTAACATGGATAGAACAGTTTTTGTTGTCTATCAAAAGGAAATGGAAAGGAAGATTGAAGTAATAACTTTTTCCTTTTAAATATATCTTTGTATAGCCATATTGCGTACCATTTAAATATATGTACGAGAAAATGAGCAGATTGCGAATACATGGGAAAGTATTCACTTTAAAGATACAGAATACATAAATATATGTTTTGCAGATATAGATTTCTGTACTCTCTCGTACAAGACTCGTCTGCCGCGCAGAAGAAAACGTAACAAAATATTCATTTTCAAAGAAATATCGAATAAAAAAAGGAAAGAGAAATAACACTATTGATTTACTTGCTGTTTCAATCTATCTAATGTAAGCGGCAGCAATGTAACGAATTCTTTGGATAATTTTATAAATTCGCATTTCTCTAACTTCTCTTGCACTTTAGGATGTTTGTCGTAGTAATTAACAATAAAGCTATAAGCATCGATGCTATTCTGCATGTTTTCTATCTTTTGCTGTATGTCGAAAGTTATGATCTTATTATACAATCTTCCTATATGGAAGTAAGTGTACAACGCCGGATACAGCAAGTCGTCCGAGAAGGATTCGACTCCGCTTTCGGATTTCTTCATCTCCAAAGAATTCAAGTACGACTGATAATGCTTTATGCTACTTCTCGCCAGGCGCTCGATCTTCGCTATCACCTGTGCCGACGGTTTTTCGTTGGATGCTTGCAAACGGTCGATTTTCAAGTCCAGAATTTCCGAATATGTTTCCGCGAGCTCGATCCAAATCTCCCTACAGACGACTCGATAGAACCGCGAACACAATCCCTCAATTACTTCCTCCAGAGTATCTATCCGCCGTTTGTGCATTCTCGCCTGCCTGTCTTCGTTATCCTCGAAGAATGCCAGATACTTGTACGCTTGAGAGAGGTCCTGGGCAATCCAGGCGTAATCTGATGCGTGATTCTCGAAAGTGTAATACTCCTTCGCCTTATCCAACCATTTCCGAATATTCAGGAACACCGGTCTGGCATCGTTGAAATCCAACAAATACATATCCGTGATTTCATTGGTAATAGATTCTAATTCTGGTTCTAGATCTGCAAATCTTGGATCCTCCATAATCTCGGTTTGGGGATACTTGCAGACTTCATCGGGAAATTTCGCAGGCACTAAATCCTGATCCTCCTGTTCGGCCTTCTTCAATAATCTTTCCTTAGATGAGCCCAGGAGAGCAATACCGTACTTTGCCCAGCATCTAGCGATATTCGCTGATCTGTGATCGTAATTTTCGTACTCCGCAGCAATGCTCTCGCTCGTTTCCTTAGTGCCTTTTGCCTTTAAGATCTCCAAGTATTTCTCCAATATACAGGATGCTGCAGCTAGATGATGCCTCGCTTGCGGAAATTTGTCTTGTTCTATGAAATACTGAGATATTGTTGCAGCATTTAAAGCCCAATCGATATAATCCAGATCTTGCGTTATCTTATTTTGACTCAACTGCTTGCTCAGCGTTCTATGACAATACAGAGCAAAACTACCCTTATCATCTAACTCACGACAGACCTGCGCTAAATAATACAAGGTCAATGTGTGAAGCTTCTCAAGCATACTCTTAGCGGACAGATCTCCTTCTATCTCCTCGATACCCACAATGGTCATCATATTAACAGGCTCGAGTTTAACGTCTTCTGTAAACTTAATATACAAGCCTTCTGCTTGCTTTAACAAATCTTTAGCTCTCTCATAGAAACCTCGTTGCGCATAAATTAAACCTAATTGATTATTGGCGCTTATAGCTGGTAAAATGCCTTCGGACGACAGTTTGCTCTCCTCCAACAAGTCAATGCACTTTTTGAAGTGTTCTGTGGCGTCTCCTGTTTGTTCTATGTCAGCTTGTAATATACCTATGTTTAAGCGAGTTATCGCAGCCGCCACAGTGCAGAAGGTCTCTTTGCAGTGCGTAAGCGCTTCCAGTATCTCCATTAGAATCTCTATGGCTTTGATCTTCTTTTCGTAAAACTCATTCGAATCTCTCGTCTCGCATTTCAACAATTTTTGAACCTCCTGGTATTTTTCCTTCACCCACGATCCTGGATGATCGATTCTTTCCAGACACTCCATTCTGGTCGCCAAAGTAATACAAAGTTAATATGCTTTCAGTATTATATGTCTCTTGTTTTTCTGTTCAGCTTGGCTTCACATTCATAACTAGAGACTTCACATCAGGATTAAATTAGGCCTGTCGAGGATATTCGTGCGGACTAGCTGTTAGCAGCTTAGAATCATGCGATACGCAGTCGGCACCTCCTAAGAAAAATATATAATTATCAGACGATAAATAAATACGAACGTTTACATATGTAAAGCGTCGTCTACAATACGTGGAGTAAGCGTGGAGTAAGAAGTAAGAGTAAGAGGGAGCCAATCATAGGCGCTGGAGTAAGGGCATGAGCGAATTAAATTTATTTTATTTCCTAATCCTACTCTTACTCTTACGCTTACTTCTATTGTAGACCACGCATAAAAAGCAGTGGATCGTTATTACATCTAACCTTGTCTCAAATTATTCGTATCCCTGTCGCGTTGACGGTAAATCGAAGTCGTCCGGTCCCGAGTCGAACAACGTTCGCCCTAAAAAGTCGGTTGAACTTGGTTACCTCGGGTCGCCGTCACGACCGCGTCGAAGGCACGGGAGATCGCGATATCGATCGTCAATAACGATATCTCTCCGTGTAGCAGCGCGTAGTGACATTCGTCCCGCGTGGCGTGGCGAGCGTGCGTCCCTCACGAGTCGCAGGTTCGCAGCTGATCGTCCCGCCGTCGCGTCGCGTCGCGGTCGGTGTTTATCTGTCCGCGAATATTGCTCTTATTTTTTTCCCTCCCCCTCGCTGCGCCGTAGTCGGCATTTTCGCGCCCGTCCCTCGGGGAGGGTTGCGCGCGCGCGACATCATCATCATCGTCGTCGTCGTCGTCGTCGCCGCTGTCATCGTCGCCGTTCCGTCAGTGCCATATGTACCTCGTGCGGCGTCCACGGCGGTCGAGATGTGGGTGAAGCCGCAGGAAGTGCTGCTCGCCAACGCGTTCTGGTAAAATCGGCGTCTGCGAGATCCTTGCCCGCGACTTGGAGCTCTTCGCCGCGATCCGATAACTTCCGAGTTTCGGACGGGTCGCCAGGTCGCGGTCTCGGTCGCGCGGAATGTTTACACATTACATCGTGTCAGACAGCTGACAAGAAGTTGCGTCCTCTCGACCGTGGGAGGTAATCGGGGCATTATCGCACCGCGATTCGGCAGCGTCAATTTCTTGACGTCCGTGTCGCTTCGACAGTGGGACAGTGTTATCGGTTATACCAGTGTAACGTCATAACGCGAGGGAATCTTGGAGTTTTTAACGCGCGAGTCACGCACGTAGATAACGACCGCGAAACGCCCTGCAGAAATTTGTACGAAAGTGCGACGCGTTCGTGTTGTCACACGAGTGTCTGGTCGGATTCGATAAGCGGTGATTGGCGGTGATCGTGATGTCGAAATCGGTGGCACGATAAGCAAGGATAGTTTGTCGCTAATTTGGCGTGCCTTCAAAATATACATTGTTAATGATGACTAATAGTAGCAATAAATGTCAACGGATAGAGAAAGAAATTAATTAGAATAATCGATGAAAAATTTTAACGATAATAGTTAATGTTTGTTTTTTTTCAGAATCTTTCATTTACATTTTTAAATTAAATAAAAATTGTTTCATAATTTAATTTATTATATCTGACTTTGTTGTATTTATTTTATTTATGTATTTAATTGTTAATATTTTTGAAGTTATTTTAGACGTTTGTTATGCATTGGAGATTTGTTTTAATCGTGTTCTAAAATCATATATTTCAAAGGATTCTATTTTCTTTCTAGATATAGATGATGTTTGTGTATAATATACATATATAATTCCATTTTTCTTTTATAATATAGGATTACTGAGCAGGCGACTGTGTATTTCGTTTTGCAACGTCGCAAAGGACATGGAAAAACAAAAGGTCTTACTTCCATATTGGTGGGCACGTTGGACAGTGTTTTCGACACTAAACCACCACCCTTTAGAATTCTTCATCAGACGCCATCGTCGGAAGTTTATTGGGGTATTGGATTATAATTGAAATTTAAGATTCTAGTGTAAGATATAAAGAACAGAAAACATTTTAAAGAGAGAAAAGAAAGGGAGAGAAAGTGATTAGAAGATAATTCTTATCTATAGATATATAAATTTAATTGTGCAGTTATAAATATTACAATTATTACATATTAATTTTATTCATATTATGCATTTAAAAAGATGTAAAGCCAAGGATGATTAATATATATGCGAGTATTGTTTTAATAGCAGTGATAGTAACACAATAACTGATAACAGTCCACATTAGCATAAACAAATGTCAGCTATGTATAGCGAGTGTCAGGGAACACAAGAGAAGTTCGATGCTTTCACCTACATTGAATTTTATATTTATACAATTACACAATCTGAAAAAATTACAAAACATGTTAGGTTTTATCTTAATTAAATATTTGTTTGAAGTAGAGTTTGCATCTCTAATGTGTCTTACATTCAAAACTTACAGAAGTGGCGTGTTCCTTGACTCGCGAGGAGATTTTGCAGGATTGGGAATGGCTCCACTCGAATTTAATGACTACCCTCACGTCGTTCGATACCGAGGAAGAAATAACGGAATTTGTTTGCTGCAAAATTCAATCCATAATAGCGAATAACATCCCAGATTCTCAGTTTGCAGATGGTAGAATCATTAATCGTTACTTAAATTGTAAGAACGATTGCGAACCCATAAATTAAGTATTAATATTGTTTACAGAAGAAGACCCAGAGTCTTTTAAAACTGTGTCTTTTAAATTCCACCAATTGTTCAATATACCCAAAGAGGACAAATTGGTCAATTATTATTCATGCAGGTCTTTAAATTTCAAATATATAAAGATTACATAAAAGTATAATATTAATACACTTGGATAATAAATTGTAAAATGGCTATATTTTTCTTTTAGTTACTGGAAATCACGATTACCTAGACAAGGATGGCTCTATTTATCTGTAAACCACATGTGCTTTTATGCTTACATACTGGCGAGAGAAACGAAGTTGACTGTAAGATGGACAGACATTACGGAATTGAGCAAAACTAATTCCCTTCTAGTTCCAGATAGTATACGTGTTGTTACACGTGACAATAAAGAGGTATACGTTAACATGCATACATACATTTCTATGTATTGCTATCAATTCTTAACATTTAATTTTTTTTATGTTACAGCATTATTTTTCTATGTTTTTACATAAATCAGAAACATATTCATTAATGGAACAACTGACCAATATTGCTATGAAAAGGTACTAACTTGTTAAAATAGTTTACTATACAGCATATGGAAAAATGTTTAAACAAATAATTATCTTTGCATTTTATGTATCAATTTATTATAAGTTAATTCTTTTGCCCTTTTTCTTAGACTCATTGATGAAAAAAGTGGATTTAATGAAGATAGAGACTTACTGAATAAATTAAGGTATATTGATATGGTTATATTATTTCTTTTTAGGAAATTGTACAAAAATAAATATTGAATTCATTTTTAATTTAGCAAAAATGTACCTAAGAAGCCATCTTTCCTGAAGAGGGATCTGGACGCACGAGCACATTCGGAAACATACAGGCTTCAATTTAGATTGCCGGGAGCCGAAAAATTAGATGGTAGCATTGATGCCACCTTATGGACTCCATATAGTAAAAGATATGTCTGGGGAAAGATATACTTATCTCAAAATTATCTTTGTTTTGAAAGTAGGGTAAATATCTTTCTAAAATTAATGAACTATAAACGTGAATTGATTATAAATTTTACTTGTTACTTGTATCTATCTAGGTAAGAAGACAGGTTAATTTAGTTATACCTCTGAGGGAAGTAACACTCGTTGAATCGGTGGAAAATCAGTCCAGCACAGGAGCGGATAAGTCGATATTAGTCACAACCGCGCGTTCATCGTTTCTATTCGCTCAAATACACGATAGAGATTTCGTGGTGCAGAAAATCTCCGAGCTTCTAGCAAAGTCTAAACTCAATTTTCCGTATGTTTGCATTACATTTTCTAGTAGATATAAAATATATATGAAACAACACAAATTATAATCTTGTTATAGAATTAGAGATAACATATGTTTACCGAATTCCTCGAGCAGTACCATCAGTAATTGCGAGGAAGTGAAACCTACAGAACAGTGGAAACCACAACCGCCATTGATGGTACTTTTCAAAGCCCCATTGACTCCTGAAGCCGCGTTGAAGCAAGAAGCTAAAGAGAAACAATGGGAGCTTCATTTTGCAGAATACGGAAGGGGAATTACAATGTATAGGACTACAGAAACTACGAAACTCGTTATTCAAGGAATACCACAATCCCTCAGAGGGGAAGTTTGGCTCACTTTTTCTGGTAATATATAAACATGATACAGTATATTTTATAAATAATATTGAGTTTTAATACATAGAATATATTGTTTTATTACAGGTGCCTTGAATGAAAAAGCGATGAACCCAGATTTATACAAGTCATTGGTCGAACAGTCCCTTGGTAAATCATGTCAAGCAAATGAGGAAATCGAAAGGGATTTGCATAGATCATTACCGGAACATCCAGCTTTTCAATCAGATACTGGAATCAGTGCACTGCGAAGGGTGCTATCTGCCTATGCATGGCGAAATCCTCAAATTGGTAAGTCCAACATTTTTGTATTTGTTTTTAATGTAGCGAAATTCCTATTAGTCGAATTAAAATTCCTATTAGTCGAATTAAAATTATTTTTTATTATCTAATTTTGTTAAATATAAATTTATCAAGAGCTGATGATTTTGTATTAAAACATGAAACATTAATATTTAAAATATATATAAATAATTAAATTATGTTACTATTTGGTAGCACTACGTTAATATTAATTATTAAATTAAAAATTTTTCATAAATGTTTTTGTAGGTTATTGTCAGGCGATGAATATAGTAGCTTCAGTTCTGCTAATTTACTGCTCTGAGGAGTCAGCGTTCTGGCAGTTATGCAATGTTTGTGAATCATTACTTCCTGATTATTACGATCGAAGAGTAGTGGGTGCTCTCGTTGACCAAGGTCTTTTAGAGGAACTGGCAGCCGAGCATTTGTCAGTTCTACACGCTAAATTACAAGAGCTTGGCTTAATTAAAGTTATCTCCTTATCTTGGTTTTTAACTATATTCTTGAGCGTCATGCCAACTAGTAGCGCTGTAAATATTATGGACTGTTTCTTCTATGATGGAGCAAAAGTTATTTTTCAGGTAACAAACTAAGCGTTATAAGCATGGTTTTAAATATATATTTTCAATTATTGAGATCTTTCAACAAAAGTAATTCTCATTAAATCTTAATAGATTATTTATTGTATAAAAAAATTTTATTACGAATAAATTTAATTTAATAAATTTTTTCATTAGACAACTTTCTCCAACGAATTTGTTTTATTTTAAATTTATTTAAATTTTGGAATTTAATCAAATCCTTTTATTGTTATATGTAATAAATACAGAGATATTTCAAATAAATAGATCTTTTTTGCTTTATCAGATAGCATTAACTGTGTTGGAATGGAATCAAGACAAATTACTCAATTGTCGTGATGACGGAGAAGCTATGCAACTGTTAACAGATTACCTTGGTGGTGTTTATAACGACGAAGGCCCGATATTTCCTAAACCAGTTGATAGTGCATCACCCAATAAGGCAAGAATATACATATATTCTGATTATTTCATATATCTCTGATTAATTCCTGACTATAATATAGCTAAAATATATTTGCTATTGTAGAGTATATCTATCCAAACATTAATTTTTGAAGCGTATTCGAGATATGGGTCTTTGACAATTGGTGGAATAGAAAGATTACGCTTGAAACATAGACTAAGGGTAGTGCAAAGCCTTGAAGATGGAATTGAGAAAAATGTGATCAGAAGCGTTATTGTTGACAAATATATGAGAATAGAAGAGTTGCAGGTAATTTAAAATGATTTTACATAACAAACGATGAGAAATGATTATAAATATTTTAAATATGCTATGTATATAGGAACTGTTAAGTTTAGTAAGAGAAGAGCTAATGAGCCAACGCAAATCCGAACCCGATCGCTATGATCCAACCCAACCGCCATACGAAGCATATAAAGTAGATTTTGACCTATTCAGAATATTATTTGGTGGTCTCTCCCCGTGGGGAAAATGCACTCAAGCTGAATCTCTTTCTGCGCGACTATTTCGTGTAAGTTCAGTCTTTGTAAATAAATCAATCTTGATTCGATTAACATGCATTGTAAAACCAAAATTTTTTTAATCATGTTATATTTTGCAAGAACTGATTACGAACTGAACGAAGATAACATTAATTTATATCTAGTTACTTTATTTAAAAAATATTACTTTAGTTGATGGACCGTAATCGCGACGGTTTGCTGAATTTCCGGGAACTAGTACAGGCTATAGGGATGACAGCAACAGCTGATTTGACACAGAGATTAAAATTATTATATACATTGCATTTACCGCCACTTCTTACGCCTGCCGATTTCGAATCGCCAACACATTCAGCAGGTAGATATTCAGCGATATATATATATATATATATAAGCCATATATATGTCAAATGTGTTGTTTTACGGATATTATATTGCAATGTAAATCTATAAATTGGTTAGACGGAGCCGAAGTGGCGGCAGAAGCTACAGATTTTTTTGACAGCATGGAGCAGAGTGTAGCTTCCTTGGAAATGCCGATTAGCGTGGCAGAAGAGCCGACTGTAGGCACTCTATCACGATCTACGAGCTTGAATAGCCAACCAGGTGATCAATCGTGGGAAGTTCAGAGTATGGGTAGCTTGCGTTCTATGATAGCTTCAAAAGACAGTCCACTGGACCTCAAAACCGTGCCAAAAATGTCTCAAGGACATTTTATAGCATTATGGAAAACTCTTTATGACATGTTTCCTGCTCAACCCGAAGAACAGGAAACATATCATTGCATCGCTTCCATAGGTATAACATATCTATATTGTTGTATTTATTTAGAAATTTTATTGTAGTAATTTTTAATTAATAATTAAATAAAATAATACAAAACCATAGGTACCCTTCTGCTCCAATTAGGAGATGTTGGCAAGAAGTTTTATGTAGAAAGAGAAGAATCTGAAGATAGCTTACTTTTAGCTGCTTCTGCAGCTCAACAAGCTTCTTCAGTTATCGAAAGGGTATATATATTTTTACTTGAACTGACAACCGATACTTTATATTAGTAAGTTTATTAACTCGATATTCCTTTCTTTTTCAGTCACCCGACCGTAATGGAAATCCATCGAGCATAGCGTCGTCCGCTGATCCCGATTGGTCGATAACTGTCGAGCAGTTTTTGGCGTCTGCTTTGACTGGCCAAGCAATAGTGGACTTCTTTAGCAAACGAACCGACCTTATGGAAGCTATGACATCATTGAAAAATCGTAGATTTAATCGGGTTCATTCTTTATCAGACACCCCGACCCTGAACGGATGACATACGGTGATCAACGTGTAAAAATAGTATATCTATTTTTATGCATGGCTTAGATAAATTGACGAAGGAGAAAACAAAAAATTGCTTAAGAAAACTTTATATATTATTACTATTAGAGAACTAAAATTTTAATTTGGAAAGAAACGCATTTGCATGAATGGCAACAAGTGCAATATGATAGCTGTAAACAATACAAGTTTACTTATTATAATATCAATAAGTCGCGTCAAGATTTTTATAATTATTATTTTCTAAATTTTTGTGTTATAAATTTTGCAAATGAAATAATGTATATTGTGTTGATTAGTTTTAGTAGCTTCTAACAGCCTTTTACAAGATAGATTCAACTCCAATTGTATTCCAATTCATTATATTAAGGAAAATATAAATACGATTATTTTTAAAATATAGTTTATCCACTATATGGATTAACAATATAATTATATCATTAGTTTTTGAGAACTTTTTAACGACAAGGCATATGTTTAATATATCGGCCTACTTTATCAATCATCGCAAATGTATAATAGCGCGTCAATAGTAAAAATACTCAGGGTAAAAACCAATTTCATTACTTTAAAATTAAAATCTTTAAAATCTGAAACCAATTTCATTACTTAAAAATTATCCATAGATAAGTAAAAATTAATTTTCAAATACCCAATATTGACGCGACGCATGAGTGTTTCTGAGGAGGAATACTTAATTTGAAACACTTTCCAAATATAGGAAACTATTTTGATCGAACTTTTTGTTTCCTTGATTTCGCGGATATACCAAACGATTGCGAGATATGCAACATGTGTACTAACAAATGTCAGCTGTACGTCAACAGTTATTTACGTATAGACTCGTTATTTTATTCTCCAATTTTGCTTTACAGCATTAAATGTTATTATATACAAATGTCACATATTCCTTAAGTATTATTTTCTTAACTATTATAAGAGGCAAAATATTGAATGTAGAATTAAAGATTTAAAAATTACTTGTATCTTTACTTAGAAATTTCTAACAAAATATTGCTTAGTTTTTTCTTGGTTGATGTCATATTATAAATCTTTACTTACATCGATGGCAAATTCTAGTAAAACAAGCTGATATATAAATACATATGAAATACTCTAACAAAAATATGTTATGTTATCTTAAAAACAAACAGAAATAATAGAGCAAGACATTTTTTTGTAATTTGTTTGACCGTGATAGCAATCCAGAATTTACACCAATCTTTTTTAAGCATCTGCAAATAGAATAATATGAATATATAAAATTGCCATATTTAAATAATATACGTAAATGATACAAAATCTGTGTATTCAAACGAGATAATGTAACGCAATTTTGATACGCAGTATTATCTGAAAACTAATCATTGCCTTCCAATAATACTTGTTTCTTATTAGTCGATTCATTCATAAAAAGTTCCAAAGTATTAAGATTTGATTTTCCAGTGTATAAGTTATAGGGATAATTATTAATCTGTTTCCTTTTCTCATTATGAGAAAAGGAAACAGATTAATAAGAAAAGTTTTTTCAGAATTTCGAATTTTTCCTCATATAGTCAAAACTATATTTTGATCCATTCAATTTCGAAGTTCCAAAATCATGGTATAAAATAAACTAATGTAAAAAGCCTTAGACGATAATACCGATAGCAACTTGCATGGTACATTGCCTAAAAATATGAAACCTTAAATTTGTTTCTTTAAAAAGATCTATTATTTGACAGTAAATGGCTGGATAATTCTTCCTATTCTAAGAGCGGATTTTAATGTAAGAGATACACAGAGAGCTTTTTTTGATTGATTACAATTTATTAAGAATAACCAATCCCAATTGTACATGGCACAATATAATTACATACACACCTTAGTGATAGTTTTTATTTTTATATAACTGAAGAGTATTCACACGAACATAATTCTATGAGCGTAATTCGCGAAGCGGTACTATGGCATCTGATATGTACGGAGAAGTTATTATATCAATGTATTATACGTGTATATAAAGATATTTCATACCTGTAATTGTATGTATAAAATACATAATAAATGTCATCTATATAATATATGCCAGCAAGCAATAATTCGTCCCATCTCACAAATGCTACAAATAATGTTTAAAATTACATATTGAATACTACATATTAAATATTGAATTATTAATAAATTAAATATTGAGTTATTAATATTATTAATATATTGAATAATTAATATATTATTAATATATTTAATTATTAATATATTAAATATTGAATTATTAATTTCTACATACCGATTTTTGAATAGCGGAATGATTTTCCAGATATCCTATTTCATTTAATAATATTTAAAATTTAATTTTTAAAATTTTTCTGCGACTAATTCAACGATAAATAATGCTAAAATATTATTACCTGTCTTGGTTCAACGAAATTGAAGCTTGTTATAAATAATTATAAGTATATATAGTAAATAGTTGATAAGTTATAAATATAATATATAATTATAAGTATATACATATATAATAATTATAATTATAAGCATACCTGTAACAACAGGTATCCTGCAAATATAAATTTATTACGAATGGTTTTAATTTGTTATCGTCTTGTTGCTTAGCGTGCGAAATATGTTGCTACGCCTTACGTGCATGTAAATTGCATAAATAAATTTAATTAACAAAATACTTATTATCATTAAATTATTAATAAATAATTCCGAAAAATATATTATGCATCCGTTGAGACGCTTGGAAAATTATTAAACTTGTTAAAAGGAAATTTTCTTATGATAAGGAAGGCGAGAATTGGGTTTGCAGTCGTCAGAGATTCTCGAGAAATAGCTCCCGTTACCAGGGAAGCACGTTGAGCAAAGAGGTTGCAGTAGATATTCTAAAGTCGTCCCGCCTACTCTCCCTTATCGCTCCCCACCCTACATACCACGCCACCACCCCACCCAGCCATCGACCATGAGAGCGCTGGACGGGCGGCACTGATTGTGAGGGGAAGGTGCACCAGCCAATCAGTGCGTCGACACGAGCAGGCAATGTGGGAAGATGACGGCTCCGCCCAGAATACCTCCAACGACCAACTTGCTAAACATGCTTCCCTGATACTTCTGACGATTTTACCGACGTTTCCGACGACAGAAAAGCCAATTCTCACCTAACCTAACCTGACCTCTCAACAGTAAATTCCGAGAGGTAAACCGCTGACCAAAATTGTATACACCAATGTCTAGTAATGCCCAATTTTGGGCATTACTAGACATTGATGTATACAATTTTGGTCAGCGGTTTACCCCTAAAAGTACACAATTTTTGGGCATTACTAGTGAACTTTTTATGTAATGCCCACTAAAGCCGATTCTACAATTGTGTAAAAGTGGTTGTAAGCAGTTGTAATTGTAAGAAATTAACCAATCATGGTCGATAATTCTCCTCAAATTCACACAACTGTGATTGATCAATTTCTTACAATTACAACCACTTACAACCACGTTTACGCAATTGTAGAATCGGCTAATGTGCCCTAGTAATGCCCACTAATGCCCCAAATCTGTACACCGCAATGCCCTCAGCGGTTTACTCTTAATTTCAGAAAATAGACGCGATCCCTCGAAGGGGACGTGGTGGAGATACACGCACACTAAGGAATAGCCAGTAACACGAGTGCTACGTATACATGGACTACCTTTACGTGGCTACCCTTGCAATTAGTGTGTGTGTATCCCCATCACGTCTCCTTCGAGGGACCGCGTCTACTTTCTGCGCACCACACACATCACTCACTGCCTCTTATCAGAAAATATTCTTTTAACAACTTTCATGATTTGTATTTTCACGGATGCGTAATCAAATTCTCAATATCGTCTAATTATATCCTAAAATTATAATACCTAATTTACTCAATTATAACTATATATTTCTTAATTATATACGTTTATAAATTATAAATAATTCACGATTCGAACGATTCTCACTTTGTATGCTAAAACATAATTGAGATAACTTATAATGCACGTATTTTTTCTTGAAACAGCAAGATATATTAAATTACTTTAATATCTAAATAATCTGATTAATATATAGCAATAATAGGCTTTTATTAGTAAACAAATGTAATTAACATAATATTTTTCGAGATTCACAGATACGCAACGATATGCGGAGCATCGCTTCTCACGTCGACCAACATTATGAAACCACATTCTATAACTTTTTATCGTTTTACCATTAACCGCAACATAAAATATTTTCCTTAATTATTTTAATTACATTCGTATTAGTAACATATTTTAAATTACATCCGTAATTTTCAAGTCGTATTTTTCATTCGGTTTCGTTTAATAGTTCGTGGTATGATACTTATTTGTGTTTTGAATGTTTGTATATAAATTTTCACCCAAAACATTGTACGGCAATGTCTGAATTTTACAATAAATAATTAAAAATTCAAAAAATCTTGTTCATTGTTATTTAAAAAGATGTAAAGTTATAAAATGAATATTGTTTTTAATATTTTTAGGAGAATATATCAACAATAAGATAAAATATAAAATATTATAGTTATTAAAAAAAAAAATTTACATGGCGAGACTCGAACTCGGTCAGGAGTTCCGACTGCAAAAACGTATCAGCGTGCGCCTTAGTCCGCGCAGCCACGCTGCTTCACGTCTTTCCGTGCTAAGATTCTAGTACTTCAGTGACAGCTAGCCGCGCGCCCAACTTTAATTGCTAATTTCTCTGAAACTAAGGCCCATACACTCAAACCCTTTTACGCCGTTAGTATACTCACTCTTCCCTTTCGAATGCGCTATGGCTCATTCCATTTGGGATTTTACAGTTCTTGCCATCTCCTTGTTAGTGTACTTAATGTGGACGTATAACATTTCTCTAAGAAGGCGGCAGTGTGGTCTAGTGGTAGAGCGCCAGACTCGTAATCTGTAATACCAGGTTCGAGTCCACTAGATCCAGGTAAAAATAATTATTATTTTCCGACACTGCGCTCCCTGCCGGGAAGAGGATTCTCCCGGTAGGTAAAACTGGGCTCCGTCTTATCACGAATGATAATAGTTATTTCTCCAAGTTTCTACTGGAAACGCGATATGGAGCAAGAAAAAATTCGAACATTAGTTATACAGCAAACAATGCGACAAATTCAAATTTTTTATTAATCTAGTTCTTATTAACAATGTTCTAGCATTGTTTATTATCGAATCTTTTGTCAAAATGCATAAGAAAGATTAACACGTTTCATATGTTCTTAAAAAAAAGAAAAAATATTTTGAGAATTATTGGACTTTTATTAGTAAAAGTAGAGAATCGCCATTCTTTCAATAAATTATACAATAATGTTTTAGCATTGTTTATCCATTTAGCTTTTGCTAAATGGAACATTAACAAGTATATATGTTAAAAGGAGGGCATCTTTTGAGAATCAATCACATATTATTTCAAGTTATTAAAGAGCATACCAATTATCGAGAAGTTTCTGTGTTTTACTAATTGTCTGTAGTTGTTAATATTCCTTACACGTTTTAACATATCATAAAAGATGAAAAAGTTTAAAATATTGTTATATAATTTAACAAGAAGACGGATATCT
>NJRP01000012.1:1097750-1111747 GCA_003063835.1 Aphaenogaster floridana | reverse complement strand
ATTTTTTTGTTATTATTACTAACATTATAGCAGTAATAACTATAAAAATGGTGCACCTAACTATAACTATTTAACAAACTATTTAACTTTTCATTATAGTCACAAATATTATAAATTTTTCTCTCAGTGTATGCATTGGAGATTAGAATTTGACTAATCATAACGAAGAGAATAAAGATTAAGATTATCTAATTGGTTTCGTGTGCGAAGGAGAGCCTCAAAATAAATCGCGATTGTGAAATCAATCGTTAGAATTGAATCAGGAATTAAATTTGTAATGAAATAAAATATGGAACATGAAAACAGGACTCGTTGCGCGCAGTTTGTACCATTCCTTTTTCGAGACATTTGAATAGTGTTAAGAGGACCTTATAAATCTCATTACAATTCCTCGGGCGTGCCATTCTCGAAAGAACTTGCAAAGAGAGACTTGCAAATATCTCTCAAAGACGAATTTGAAATTGTAATTTATGCGTCCTCGCGTTATTATATGAATGTACTTTGAAAAATTCTGCAGTCTTAAGAACCATTTGCATGCAGAAAAGAGAATGGTTTAATTTTCTATCTTAGATCGCTTCCAAGAAGCGTGTCGAGCGTCGCTTGCATTTACTTCAAAGAGCACATTCGGCAATTTACTAAGATTTCGTTCTAACCGGCCTCTCACTCCCAATTTGCCTTTTACGAGTCTTTTCTCGCGTCCGTAGGATACGATCGAAATCGCCCGACAGTCCAGGAGGATTTATCTTCCCTCGTGAAAGCGTAACGCTGGATTCTAATTGCCTCGTCGTAGCTTGAAGGCCCGTATCTCGTAACTAATAGTTAAGCCAGGAACTAGCGATCGACGAAAGTTTCGCAAATTTACGCGATTCGTGCACGACACGTGCTTCGGGTGGCGGATAGTCACGCTTTGATGCGAGACATTATCTTAATTGGGTGAAGGATACGTGCACGTGCACGTTGTATTGTAAAACGGGCACTACGTCGCTTCGTAGAAATCGATAGTTGCGGCTGCACAAGTTTTAGCACTTGTATAACGAGTTTATTAATAATCGCAATATGTTCTAAGGAACACCGATACGATAAACTTTTACAACGATATCGGATTGAATGGTCGCCGATCGATGCTACGAAAGAAAATAATATACAATTTTTACTTTTACAGATAAATGCAAATTAATGTATAATTATAAAAATAAATTAGTATTGGATAGGACTCTAAATTAAAAAATAAAAATAAGGAAAAAACAAGCCGTTAAGAGCCAACGCAGTAGTTGTTGCGCAAATAGTATATTACTTAACAAAAATTGTATAGACGTTAATGTCTTTAAAAAAAAAGCCAAAAAGACTTTGGGCCAGTTGTGTCGATTTACATCTAATAAACCTTCTTGTTAATATCTTTAGTTTATTTAGTAAATAGTTAAATATTTAATTGACATTTCGGTAAGGCGATATTTGTGTTGATCATGCGTAAATAGGAAAATTCTTAAACCGCGTACCTCGGAATATCGCGGCTTCTCACCACAAGAAATTCAATTTGACATTTGCTCGAAATATCAAGGCCGCTTTGCGACCGGTTTTCGCCGCTAAAGTTTACCGTTAAGCATAATATATCGTAGCTCCCCGTGTTATATGGACGGATATACGTATATACAGGTGCAAGCGATGGAAGAAAGTTGGGCGTACTTCTAAGAGAGCCGTAAAGAGAAGCTTGTAGCCGAATGCCGGTCGTGTTCCGAAAGGAAATCGACGTTTCTCTTCCACGTCGGCCAATAAAATGCCATTCGATATAATAATACCGAAATTACACAAATTATATTATTAATGACACAGTCGACACAATTGCCGACTGCACGTCCACACGTTACGTCGATTTATCGTGGATATAAATTACGGGTGGGTCACGGGAGACACGTGACATTTGCATATCGTTAAGTGGTAACTGACGTCACGTCGAATTCTCGACGTGCGATCACGCACGTGTCAAGGCATCACGATGCATCATTCGCGATGAAATTACAACGTATATTGTTATAATCAGTGGCGTAGCCGGGGGGGGGGATTAGAGAGATAAATCCCCCCCCGAAATTTTGGAACCAAATATAAAAATATGAAAATGAAAGGTTGAAAACCGAGAGAGAAATGAAATGGTAAATGCTTTAAGGTCTAAAGAAAATGTTCTGAACGAATATTGTTATCTTATTTAATTAAAAAAGTTATGAGTTGTTCTGTGATTTTAATTTTTTTTAAATTCCCCCGAAATAAAATCCTGGCTACGCCCCTGATTATAATACATTCGGTATGTCTCATAAATATTTTTGAAACACGTCGCGAGGAAATAATCCGAAAGAAATTGCTTCACCCTTCTTATCCGCATACATCAGAAGAGAAAGAACTCTATTGATCATCTTCTATTTCTAATTTCTATTTTTAGTTTCACATATATTTTTAATTTCACACATCTTCTATTTCATCAGAGTTCGTCGTTTAAACAATGTAGACATTCCCGTCTAATGTTTAAATTATTTATGTAGAAAGATATAAGAAGCTGGATTTATCCCCTCTCGGAGATAAAACTGTACATCATCGATTCTCTCCTTCTTTCGACGTGCTTTTCTCTGCGTCTTGTATAGAAACTGTTACGTTCTATCGTGAAGAGTTTCCGGTCTCGCGATATTCCACCTTAGACTCTGCAGATGTGCAGAATGATCCGCTTATCTCAAGCGTCTCGATTCTCGAGAAGGAATATTCAGGACATTCATTTCCTTGAGAAAATAAATTATTACTAATTAGAAAAACAAGTTATTGCAATCAGAAAAAATTCTTTTCACTCTTTTTGTGAAACCTCGCAAAAAACTGTAAATTTATATACACAATTATGTATAATTTTGGAATTCATTTCTTGAAAAGATAATTTATTCCAGAAAATATTTAAGGGGTTACACTAGTGTGAACGCCTGAAAACAGAGGGTAACTTTGAGAATTTTTTGTAGCTAAATAATAAAATGAATCAAAATTCGGTTTTAAGGTCTTTATTGTACATATCTTAAGCTTTAAAAAAATTTTCAAGAAAAACGCGTTTAAAGTTTTGAGTAACATTATTTCGTACTGTAGAAATTTTCAATTTACTTTTACTCTGCGATGCCTGCACCATACAGCTGTCCTTCCAGATTAATATTTTCTTCATTTTCTTCATTTTCAGCTTACTATTCATTGGTGATTGATATCATGAATGATATTACGAACTCTGAAACCTTAAACCGCTGCGCGCTGCTCCGAACCGTTCGATGGCGCTACGACTTGCTGTAGATCGGCTCTAAAACTACTTAAAAATATTTTTGCGCGTATAAGACCAATTGTACCTTATTTTGAAGACTTTAAAGCATCATTTAAAACAAAAAAAAATTTTCCGATTATTTGAAAATTTCACACTAGTCTAACCCCTTAAGATGCCTCGAGATAAATGATCAGCTGCATATTATTATACATATTATTATTATTACACAGTCCAAGACGATGTATTTATGGTAATGTTTGCGTTCGTTTTGCAGACCGGGACAACGGCTTTGTTCTTCGCCGCCCAGGGCGGATACACGGACATCGCGGGTCTGCTTTTGGAGCACGGCGCGATCGTGGATTCATGCAGCATAGTAAGTAGAGAGGCGGAGAAGCTTTTAAACGCGTGTGTGTAACCTGATCTCGTTGCTCTTTAACGCTAACGTGTCCCACGTGGATTTCAGGACGGCGGCACGCCGCTCTTCGTCGCGTGCCAGTACGGTCATCTGGATGTCGTGGAGAGTTTAATAGAGAGAGGTGCTAGCTCGAACGCTCACATGAAGGTAAAGGACGCGCTCAAAGCGTATTGATTCCACTAAGCTCACCAATTATAACTATTCAGTGTATCCGATTGAAGTAACTTGAATACTTAGCTCTACAAATATCGAGATTTCTTATAGTTCAGTTATTTCAGTTAAACAATAATAATTAGAATAAAATAAAGAAGGACTCTCTGTTTAAAACCAATAAATAAAATCAAAAGGGCTAATGTGAGAATCAGTGCAGATCTAGGAGCACAAAGTATTATGTAATTTACATTTACAAATCACATGAATAAATATGATTTCACAATAATAATTAGGGGATAAGACCTTTCAGTTAAGTATAAAAAATATAAATTTTAAGTACAGTTATTTCAGTTAAATATAAAAATCGCAAAACGAAAACTTTCAGCATTAAGTTTATGAAGATTAAAGTTGCTACCAGAGTGATTCAATGCGCTTCAGCTGGACACGTTACTCGATGCATTTGGGATAACAGCGCGACATTAGTATGTGAGAGAAAGTTATGAAACGATTACTTGTTAGGATGGTGCCACGGCGTTGTTCATCGCCGCCCAGAACGGCCACCTCCGTATTCTGGAAGTTCTCCTGGAGCACGGGGCGAAGACGGACGCGGTGAGAACGGACGGCGCCACACCGCTGTGGATCGCATCACAAATGGGACACGATCACGTTGTCAGGAGGCTGCTGAGAGCCGGCGCAAAGGTCGACGCCACGAGACACGTAAGTCCCACGTGGATCGCGTGTCGCGTACCTCCGTCGCATAATTGCCGAAAGTGAGCTCTCGCTATTGTGCCATTGCACGCGGATTGTCATCGCGAACAATTTCCTTTCGCAGGACGGCGCAACCCCGCTTTTCAAAGCCGCCCACAAGGGTCACACCGCCGTCATCGGCGAGCTCCTCAAGTACCGTCCTTCGCTCGGCGTGCTGCCGGTAAGCGAGAGTTATAACGAATTCGATCACTCGCCCTACGCTGGATTAATGCACATTAAAGGCTGTTACATATGAACATATTTAAATGCAATAGTATAACATAACCAGTTTAACGATAAAATTATTAGAAAAAAATCGATGAGGCAATTCTGCGAAGTAGCCTTGTCTATCGACGGGAGTCTTGTACGATCTAAAAATTCGTATATAATTTTAAGCTAAGTCTAATCTATAACTTTATACACAGTTCTACGTATGTATATATTTCTGTTATATGCGCAAGTAACTATTAGATCTTACGTTTACAGAACGGCGAAAGTGCATTGCATGCAGCAGCCTTGACGGGACACATGACGGTCGCGAGGCAACTCGTGGGAGCGGGGGCTGATCCTTTGCTCGTAAATCAGGAAGGCATCACACCGCTTCAACTGGCCGTCCGACACTCGCAGACGCAGGTCGCCAATTACCTGAGGGATAAAGTGAGAGTGCGAACCGCATCCTGTTAGCGATACTTCCTCTATCCTGATACTACCATATCGAGAATCTCGAGATATTGTTCGACGAGCTCGGCTCATAGATCACAATGTTTCTAAGCAGGATGTAGTGTACACAAAGTGTCGTGAAAAAGAATAGCCTAGCTTTAAAGTCGATAAGAGTTTTATTACTGATAAAAGAATGTTATATTATAATGTTTAAATGTGAAAAGTTATTTTATTATTTTATTATATATATTATATTAAAGAATGTTATATACATATTAAGAATGCGTAAGCATAATATATATCTTATTACTGATAAAACTCTTATCGACACTGAAAATTGGGCTATTTTTCATGCGCTGCTCTACATTACATAAGTGGTATTAATCACACTAAGCACGCGAAAGATATGACAATGAAGAAAAATTTAATTTCATGTAGTAATGTTGGCGGATACGCTAACGAGCGTAAGTAAGTCGATTATATTAATAGAGACTTGGAGCAGGAATCCGTCTTTATGAAAGTGATTAGGTCTGTTTGTTTATGTCGTTCTTTTTTTCTCCAAAGCCAGTTTCATTTTAAGTACAGAAAATAATAAAAAGTGCGATTGAAACAGACAAACCTATTGTTATGTAGTGTACATAATCGTGATACCATTCCGTTTTGTTGTAAATTTTGGTAAAAATATTTTAATACAGTTTTCTATTGTCAGACGTACAAAATGACGTCAGAGAATGTTGTGAACGTCAAAAAATAATACATTTACTTCTTTCTATTGTATTCCATAGTATAACATATAGATTTTATAAACTTCACCTATTAGTAGTAATCTCATGCAATTGCATGCAATGAAAATTCAATGTATATCAGCAGTCTGTCTATAGACTAATTATACTGACTGTAGTATAATTATCGAAAAGCATTACCAGTTGATTTATTGAAATTGACGAGTTTATAAGACTGACTGATTTGCCTTGAGATACATATTTTCTTATTGTGCAACTATAAAATGCAGATCTTTTATCTATATTCTACTGTGTAAGGGATGTGCAAGACGATAAAGTTGTAGTTGCCACATTTATCCAGAATACATTTTATTAAAAGAAGAGAGTATCGAGTACGCGCGCGCACACCGGGTAATTTTCTTTGAAAAATTATAAAACGTCAGCGCATGAAATATCGCATGAAATATATTACATTTCAGTTATCGAAAAAATAAATTTCTACCGAAGTTAGAATACACAGTGATACTTAAAACATTTTACTTCGATATAATATTAAATATTTTGTAATAATTTTAGCTCTGTAGAAAAATAATAAGTACTCATCCTGTCTTCCTAACAAATAGCACACAGTTCATTAGTTATAGTTATCGTTATTGTTAACGAAAAGGTGCAAAAAATTAATAAAGTGCTCTATAAAAAAAAAGCAGACGACTTTTAATACAGTAACATATTGTAAATATTATTCCGTTGCGAAACAACTCTTTGATTATTATTTTTTGAAATATGAAATATATATATATATATATAAATGTGCGTATATATATATATATATATATATATATATAACTATCGCTGAATTAATATTGTTTGTACTTCTCTCTAATGTTTATTATTAATTTTTTTTTTTGCTAAATAACTAATTTATATATATGCATGTATAATAAATCATTAGCCAGGTTTGCTTCACGCATTATCACAGAATAGTTCACATAGTATTCGGAATACTATAAATTAAAATTTTAAAATACGTACTTTTTATTAACTCTATTAACTCTGGTGATACTATAATAAAATTAAAATTATTGCAATGCAAATAGCAATAAAATATATCCATATATTTTTATTAATCCTTATAAATTTAATTATTCTGAGTTAATAAAAAATAAAAAATAAAAATATTTTGTTATAATAATAAAATCAATTTATTCACTTAGCAAAAATAATTTAACTAAACAGTAAATTTTTTAAGTTGGTGTTAAAAATTTGTTTTTCTATCATCAAGTTCTGTTTTAAATAAGTGTTTTTGACTCGAATATCACGAAAAAAAATAATCAATGGCGATCATTGTTGATTAACGAAAATTTTTTTGAAAACTAATTATTTTCGTCTTTAATATTATTTGACAAACAAAAAAAATGACAAAGCTTTTAACACCAACATGATATCTAATATTGCTCTTATTAATAAATTAGATAAAGAAACGTGTAATTGCTTTAACCGTCGGCCTTCTGGCGCACAGCTGCTAAGTGCCCATTTCCTATTTCATTTCAGATGCAAAGTATCTTCTATCTACCTATGTGCACTTCAGATGCGTCACGCGTTTCAGTCGAAGAAACACTCGTGGTGGAGTGTTTCTCTGTCGACGACGATATATCGACTACGAGGTACGAACCGGCAGAACGGATTTTACCCGATATTCAGTGCACTGATAAGAGAGATAACGAGACACATACTGTATTTATTCCACTCACAGAATTATCAGTTACATGCCGATTCCAAAGGAACACTCATCATGGTTCGCGATCGTATGCCCGATTTGCGTGCCGTTAGTATTTTCACTTTTTCTACAATTATTAGAAATGTGTCGAAAAGGAAAAGACCTTGATCATCAATTGTTGAATATACCGTCTCGAACAATGCGTCCACGCATGAATCGTCTGTGCACATAAGTTTCGATGAAAAAAAGAAAGTTTCGCTTTAGAATCAATTCGGAATTTATCGCTATTCTCGCTTGTGACTAATAATACGCAAATAAATTAAACGGGCAATCGTATGAAATTACCACATAATGTACTAACTTCTCCAGAGCCGAAATAACAGCAGTACCTTTGGCAGAGGGTTCCTGCAGGACGTACACCTTCAAATAGCTCACAATAAAAAGCTCAAGGAGCTGCTCGACGAAGTACGTATATAAATATCGAATTCCCGTCAAACCGCGTACCTTGCACTCTTTCATAATCAAGATAATTGAGACACACACCGTGTTGACGTAGGCCGAGGAAATACGCACTCTGATCCAGCTTATAGTTGAAAACGTTTCTATCGTGAAGAACTTGCATAACAATATTCTATCGCATACGAATAAGGGTAAGTGGCAGTATCCAAATGTAGTACGAGAAATCTAATTTATGTGTATACATATATATATTTCTAGACTTCCAAAAAGAACTGGAGACTCGCACGTGCACGATCTCGCAGACGGCTTTTCGCGTGCAGCGAAAATTACGAGGTAGGTAGATTTGTACGTAGATTACGTGGACGATTCCTGTGATGTTTGAAAATGAGATCGAAATCATCATTAGCTTACGCTATCCCTTAGAATTTTACGTCGAGGAATATCCGGTGATATTCCTCGCTCGCTCGAAGACCTTTTCGTGCGCGATCCTCGGGCGGGAGAATTGCTGGAAAACGAATTTAAATTTCGCGTTGATATAGGCGTGCTGGTACCAAGGATCGGCTCTGGAGGTGGTGTTTGTATCAGCAACGATCTTTCCGGATGCACCGACGGATTTTGAATTAACGCGTCGTAAGACGACGTGATGTGCAGACAATTACTGGAATCATCTGTTTCATTGCTCTTATAACGCAATATCGTCGAGGGTGAAACACGGTGGAGTTGAACCCGGGGTACCTTACGTGTATCCATTGACGAATCCTTGTGACTTATACTGGATGACGAACTAATGCTTCTACCATCATCGTTTTCCGAATTAATTTTATCTTTCAGTCTCCTGAAACATTGTATTAGTACATATTTATATTCTGAGAAGACAATTTATAATACGGTTATAAAGGCTCTCTAAAAATTCATACTAGGATAAAATAATGGCAATAAGAGCCAAGTAATTAGGACGCATAAATAATTTATTATAATTATCAAGTAGACTTAGACGATAAAGTCATATTACAAAAAGCGCGGAGTCATTTGAACGTTTCGGTCCCTTTCTTTGGGCCATCTTCAGCGTAAACAATAATCAATAATAAATAAGACGTACAACAAAACAATTCGAACGTAGTCAACGGTTACAAACAATTAAATTACATCAGTCGTTAAAAATGTTACTTCCCTCAGCAACACGATGTGGAGATGATTATAAACTGCAATATGTTAGGAAGTCCTCCCAAAAACTGTTCCCAAGTTGGTTTCCTCGCTTACCAACCTGGGAACAGTACAATTTTTGGGAGGGCTTCCTAACATTGCAGTTTATAATCACCTCCACATCGTGTTGCTAAGGGAAATAACATTTTTAATGACTGATGTAATTTAATTGTTTTTAATCGTTGACTACGTTCAAATTATGTTATGTTACATGTCTTATTTATTATTAATTATTGTTTATGCTGAAGATGGCCCAAAGAAAGGGACCGAAACGTTCAAATAACTCCGCGCTTTTTGTAATATGACTTTATCGTCTAAGTCTACTTGATAATTATAATAAATTATTTATGCGCCCCAATTACTGCGCTTGACTATTATTGCCATTATTTTATCCTTGTAAAACAATTTATGTTATAATAATATACATTTATTTTTATGTCCTTGAATGCTTCATGTTATAATAATATACATTTATTTTTAAGTCCTTGAATCTTTATCAAGTATTCACACAATCCCGCAGAACATAATCTATAAAAGAAGAATCGTTTCACACAAAGATATACAGTACATATAAAGACATACAAATTTTAATATATTCAATCTCTCGAAATCGTTAAATCTTTAAGTCAAAGATAATTTTTATCTTTTGTAAAAAAATTATAAGAAGTATCAAGATGCATAAGAATTTTATAATAATTTTGTATTAGAATAAAGTAATCTAAAATCATTTATAAACTGACATACATACCGTTGATAACGATCCATTTCGTTTTCCAATTCAGGATATTCGTTTAACAAATTAATCAGCTGCTCTTTTTCATATTCCGAGTAAATCTTGAATAACAGACCGTCTACTTCATCTTCCAAGGGAGACTTCAATGTAACTAATTTCTTCTTAAGCGTAACTAATGTAGGTAATAAATTATCTAAATTATGTTTCTTCATTGCCGCTATAATGACGTTTGAGGCGTTGTTGTTGCTAGCTTGCGTACTCGAGGGAGTTGCGCTCGTTTCATCAAACTCGGGCGTATCATCTCTGTGTTTCTCACCGAGAGATGACGGTTGCAGACGGTTATTGCTAATTATGAACACTGCATCCTTCAAGACGCACGCTCCCTCCTCGGTCGTAACGTCAATAGAATTCTCGTCACATACCTCACGAAGTATATACTTGGTCAATTTCACAACTAGTTCAGACTTCGCGGACACGTCCAAATGCTCCAACATAAATTCGTAAATAACATTACGTTTGTCCCGATTCGCTCTTCCAGGCAGCGTTAGAAGCTTCCTCTCCTGATCGCGCATTCTGTGTCCACAGAACGCGCTTCGGGAGCGGCAATTGTTATAATGATATATGCTCTCCAGAAACTGTTGGGAAATCAAAGTCTTGTTCTTCATCAAGAGTCTCTCTTCCACTAGGAAGATCGTTAGCTCGCGTATCATGCTATCCGCATCTGATAGCATTGTTAGTATGTGAAAGAAAAATGGTCCCTTCATCTTTATGAAATCCTCCAATAACAGCTGAATGAATATCACCACTATAGCTTCTCTCACGGCCGGATTCGGGTCCTTCATGCTGATGCATAGGTCCGGCAGATACGGCTCCACCAGAGCGGTGAATCTCACGCAGATGTCAGCCAACGCTTTCGCGGCGTTTATCTTGACGGCAGTTCTCACCAGCGAGTTCGGATTCGTTTCCTGGCGCATCAGGCTGCCGAGTATCGGCGTGACTTCCCTCGCGACATCGCGATCTCTCAGCGCTTGCTGACAGAGGAGGACCACCGCGGACGCTTGTAAGTCTTTTATCTTCTTCACCATATCCGGCAGGGACTCCCATTGCAGCAATAATCTTTCTAGAATTCGTAAAGTTGACGACGTGATCTTGTTGGTGCACAAAAGCGACGCATGGCCCAGGGTAAATATAGCTCTCATCTTCATTATATCTTGCGTACAACTCTCGCTCTCCTCCAACAAGTCTTGAATCTCCGCCTCTGATAACTTCATCAGTTCCACCATATCCGATTCTATCAAATGGCTGCTCTTATCGTTATGCAAATGTCGTAGTATACTGCTTAGAATGTCCAGGCAGATGCTGATTAAGTTGAAATTGATTTCGAAGCGGCAAATACATTTGTAAAGATACTGATAGAGATCCTCGAGGCAATCACGATCCAAGACGGGCCAGGCGTGCCTCAAAACCTGTAAAACCAAACTTGCGTGAAAATCGTTCTTTCGGATGACTTCCTTGTAATCCGCGATATATTTATCTATACTTGGAATCTTCATATTCTCGGCTAGAGCGGCCATCAATATCCACGCGCCTATAGTGTTATCCGTACCGATATGCGATTGCAAATTCGATATCACAGACTTGGTAATAACGCCGTTTTTTACCCACAAGCTGCAAGCTTTCGACAGATGTTTTCTCATTCTCATGTTACTCAATTTATCCAGGATCCTCCATGGCAAACTATTCGCAGCATCTGGAATGTACATAGTGGCGTTCGTTATTCTATTTATTAATACGTTTCCCAGGCACTCCAGCACTTTTTCTTGTACTTTAGCTTCGATGTCGTATATCTGCGGTACAACAGCTTGTATCCAATCATCGAGAAGACTTGAATTGTGAGGGAACTGCTGCAAGATCTCGGATAGAACGTGCACGGCAAATTGGCGCACGGTCAAAGTAGGATCCCTGCAACGATCGCTTATCACGTGCGTCATTTTACTTACAAGCAATGGGAACATAATGGACAGATTTCTCGAGACCTTCAAAGCGCTCCGTCGCACCAGTGCGCGCTCGTCGTTGATTCTGTCCAGCAACATTGCAACTAAAGCGGTTGACCCTGGTAACGGATTAACGTCCTTCAACAGCGCTCCTTTTAGCTCATCAAGCATGGGAAATGTTTTATTCGAGGCTGAAGCTTCGAACATACTTTTAAAAATTGTTTTATCAGCGTCGTCGTTGCAATCAGAGAACAAAGCAAGCGTGGCCATAGCCTTCCCTCTCACAAAGGCAGAACGATCCATACAACGGGATGACACAACGGCTATCAAAATTTTTCTCATCTTTATCTTGATATCTTCGTTTAAATTGTTGTTCGATAGAGACGACTCTATCAAAAGCTTTCCTATAATCTCTTGCGCAAATAATCTGTAAGATATCTTACCACTGTGTGCAAATAATATTATGTCTCCGAAAACGTTTATGATAACATCTTCGTTACATATATTCAATAGTTTTATTACAACAGCCGCTTGTCTTTGACGTCCCTCCAATCTCTCTGGACATTTTACCATTAACTGATGTATCAAAGTTACAATTCCCTGTGTGGTTTCTTGCTCGTGGACCTTCAACAAATTTTTCAGAAAATATATAGCCGCTTCGTGCACGATGCTTATAGACTTTGGTTGCGTGCTCATGTGATGAAATAATAAATCAGGCAGCATATACTGTGCTATTAACATTATAGTCAAGGCGACAGTTCCATGGTTGCTACTGCACAGCTCTTGCAAGGCTGCAAACGCATTCTGGGACAAAGACATTCCATAATTGTTCTGAGACTTGATGTACATCTCCAGCCTCGTGACATCCAGCAGCATGCGTACTGTAACATCCAAGGACTCGGTGTGCTCTTTAAAACGAAATGATTTCAACATTGTAATGAGATCGGAAATAATCCTGTGTAATCCTCTCGCGAGCTTCGATCTCTCGGAACGCAACAGGCCGCAACGGTCCGAGAATTCGTCGTCGATACTGAAATTTATCGCGTCTAGCTCCTTACTGCTTCCAACGGTGAGGAATAAGCTCTCCGACATCTTCAATGTCTCGATCGCTCTCTGGTACAAGTTTGGATGGTAAACTCTGAACGCGTTGCTGCCGGGTATCGTGAGGAGCATGAGATACAAACTCGTGGCCTCCAGGCAAGCCTGCCTGGAATCCTTGTCGGTCTCGGCGTGCTGGCCAGCCTTCATTATGTAACCCAGCATGGCAAGCAGACCGCGCACGTTGATGTTTAGGACCATCAGGGCCTGCCACGAGAACTCGGAGGTTTCGTGCTCGCGCTCGTTCGCGGTGAGCCATTCCTTCAGGACGAGGCGGGACTTTTGCAGCAGCAGCCTCGCGTCATCGCTCTCCAGGTACTCGAGACACTCGTCGGGCGGCTCCTCGTAGACGACGAACTCGGCGTCCCAGACCGACTTGATCCAGCCCTCGTCGAGAGCGTCCAGCTTGAAGTTATGAAACACACGTAGGGAGTCCATGACTCCGTACAGAAACGCGGTCGCTATCGTTCTCTTGTCGCGGGCGCGGATCCCGCGGACGTAAACATAACCCCAACTTATCGTCACGATAGTGATAGTCACAGATAGAGATTCGGTGGGGTTTCAGGTTATCATCTTCTGCATGCGTATCGATAATGACTTTACGGTCCTGCTTCTACGGTACAAATGGCCCGCGAGTGTCTTCGTGAAATATTTATTATGAAACATTTCGTTCGCCGTAACGGGATTACGCGCGAGGCGAGTGACAGCGTCCATGTATAAGCGGGAAACTGGATCACTGGATAACCAATCGTCTGCATCAGCACAAGCCGCTTAAATGATCATATATATCACATATATCACACACATCCTTACACATATCTT
>NJRP01000012.1:1081688-1092799 GCA_003063835.1 Aphaenogaster floridana | reverse complement strand
CATTGTAATCTAATCCTTTTTCTCAACGTTTTTCTCTACGTTAAACAAAAAATTAATAATTTTATCCATCTGTGCAATAAATTAATAATTTGTCCATCTATACAAAAAAATTAGAATTCTATCTACCTATATAAAATAGTACAGGTATTACATATCAAGTTAATCGCCAATTAAGTTAATCGGAGTTACCCAAGTAGAACAGAAAATCATGACGACGTCAAAATGATGCTAAAATGACGCTTTTGACATCATTTTGACATCATTTTGACGTCATCATGACTTCAAAATGATGTTAAAAGCGTCATTTTAGCATCATTTTGACGTCATCATGACTTTCTGTTCTACTTGAGTAACGGCGATTAACTGAACTATAAACTGCTTGCAGCAAAATTTCTAACTAATTTCTACATAATTCGTCGTTCCTAACCTAATCCTTCTTTCCGTGTATGAAACAAAAATAATAGAGAAAAATAATTCTATCTATGTTACAAAAAATTAGCGCATATGTTGCTTAACAAGCAATCGCTTGGTCAAAGTTCGCGCTTTCTGCGCCTTGTTTCGTCGACGTTCCTTTTTTTTCGCTAATAACACGTGACGGAAGCTGATTGGCCGCCGCGTCGCTCGCCGCGTCGCCAATCGCCGCGAAACTCGGCCGTAAAATCCCCAACTCCCGGCGCCGAGGCCCGCGGTTGGCGGCCCTTCGACCCAAGAGAGCACTGAGCAGTCGCTCGCTTCAAAAGAATCGAAGCAAAGATGGACTCCTGAGAGATTTTTATACACACACCAGAGTCGTCGCCGAGAACTTCGGAGTATTCCGCCGTTAAATTCTCACCGAGGCGCGCCCGGAGGGCTGGATGTTCTTTTATGATCACGCTCGCGGGGTGTGAACGATGATCGTGCAGGAGCCAGTGCAGGTAATGGGTGAGCGAGGGGCGCGAAGGAGAGAAAAGTAAAAGTGTTGGATTCTCGTTGGACCTCGTTGCCGCTGTGACATGCGAAATTTTGTACATCGGGCCGCATTCACGCGTTGACGTCTCGCCGATCGGGCGCGTTCGCGCGCACCTCGGCGACCTTGGCCGCTTCGAACGATTTCCTCCACGATCGCCCCTCAAAGGCAGGATCGTCTCCCAGAGACAGCTCTTTGCACTCTCTACCTGTCCGTCTTTATTGGTGCTCTGAATGTGCATCTTCGCGGTTGTTTGCCTCGCTGCGAAGAAACGAACGGAGCGGTAGAGGGTCTTGGCTATAAATAAGCCCAAAACTTTGCTGTATACTTGTAGATTTTTGATAGATGATCATCTGAGAATCGAATATGAAAATGAAATCTTGCTTCTAGGGTTCATATCCATTGCGGTCTGCCAAATTGTTAAATGATTAACTTGTTACTTCGTTTGCAAGTTATGTTAATAAATATGGATATAGTACATGTATCGGCTGAACAATAAGATGCTCATCATCCAGAATTACATATAATCAAGTGCATTATTGTTTGTATGCTATCTTATCAATTCACAGATTAAAGCAATATTAATGATACTAGAATTTTATAGTGTTTGTAACATTGTATATGGCTAATTAAAATAATACTTTTAGAGATTAATAAATACAATTGACATATTGCATCATATATGTAATAATAAGAAAGCTATAGTTTTTTTTAATATTATATTAAAATCTGAGAATATAGATAGCAATACATATTGCATTGCTAACAATAAGTATTCTTCTCCTATGTCACTAGTTTTTTTATGTCACTTTTTCTTAATCACGTGATAATTTATGTTGTGTAATCAGTTACCAAGATAAATTGAATTTTCCCATTTTAGGCGGCCATATGGCATTGTTTAAATCATTATGCTTATCCAGACGCTATATTCTTGGCAGAACGGTTGTGTGCAGAAGGTAGAACCATCTACTTCGTTTATCAATTTATTCTCATATTCTTATAAGAATAAATTTATGATTATATATACATATATATATATATACACATACATACTGAAATATTATATTATTACAGTGGATACGGAGGAAAGTTTATTTCTTTTGGCAACATGTTACTATCGTTCTGGCCAGGTTAGGCAGGCTTATGCTTTATTATCCCAAAAGGCGCCTAGTTCGGCACAATGTAGATTTCTACTAGCAAAATGTTGTTATGATCTGGAAAAGTAAGTAACGTGGCATCTCGTTTCCTCGTGCATTATTGCATATAATACACACATGTGTTAATTGCTTTTATCGAAAACTAGATACGCAGAAGCAGAGGCTGCGATAATTGGCGGCTATTACAAACAACTGAAGAATTTGGAAGAAATAATAACTCAGTTCGGAGAACAGGCGTGCTTCTCCCTGCAGATAATAGCGAAGATTTATTACAAAATGATGCGTACCGCGAGAGGTAACGAAGCGCACAAATTGGCTTTGAAACTGAATCCCTTCCTCTGGCACTCGTTTGAAGAGCTATGTAATGTCGGCGAGAAGGTGGATCCCGCCAAGGTTTTTCAACTAGACAAACTAGATTCTTTTGCCATGTGCCATGGTACTGTATCTACATTCAACTACGTCACCGAACCGGATCTTATCGTACCTGGAAATAACGCCAATAGTACACCTATATCGAACGGCACTAACATGTACATACATATTTATACAATATAATACGATTTTTTTTTTATTAACATTTTTTCTTTTACGCATTGCAGCACACCCGTGACGACAGCGCCAACGCTGATAAATGGCGGCCAAGTACCACAGATGCGATTGTGCTCTTCTATAGAGGAGACGCCGCAAAATGCGCCGATTCATTACAGCAATTGCTCCTCGATATCACCGAGGACCAAACTGTCGCGTTATCGCAGCATGTTCAGCAATTCCATGAGTCCGCTCACGCCTAGTTTCGGTATTTTGCCACTGGAGAACAATACACCCGAGCCGATGGTTCCACCCTCGCATACGACTCTTACGGAAGCCAACGATCAAAAGAGCTTGGCGAAACGCGTCAGTAGTCTAAGAGCTCATGTAGGGGTGAGTGTAATCTCTCAGCATCATAATGTACAGCAACTTAATGTTTTCGCACTTGTATCTTTCAGCAATTAATGTCGAGAAAAGAAACACCGTTGCAACAAGGCAAATCAGTATTTTCCCAGTCGGGTAATACGAGCAATACGGCCAATATTGTGACAGTGACAGCAGCTAATCCAACTTCACCTCCGTCACCGACATTTCAGGGCACCAACGTTAGACGGTCGTCGCGACTTTTCAGCCACAATTCCGTAAAAGTATAATTTTTTGTTTTAATTCCTTTAGTTATACCCGTTCTATTGTTCATTGGTAATTTGATATGACTGTTATTTTATATATTTCAGGAAAACAATAAGTCACCTAATAGGAATAAATTTGCAACTCCAAAGTCTCCGTCTCGGAAGACGAAAGCGAGACTAGCGAAGGCGAATTTGAACAAAACCAACTTCAACGAGTTAAACGAGAGAAATAGGAACGAAAAGGAGAAAAGCGAAACGATTACGTCGGAAAAAGCTGTGGCTAACGCAAACGCACTCAACGCCCAAAATAATAATGTTCATTCTGGAATAACATTACAAAAGCAGTCGGCAGGTACGTTAATTATATTTAATTATTTTATTCGATATCTCTCGTCAGGATAGTTTAGAATTCTTGTTTGCAATTTTTCAGAGGGATTGATGTCTTTATTGCGAGAGTTAGGGACAGCCTATCAGCACTTGAGTCAGTTCAAATGTACGCAGGCGGTTGAAATATTAAGTATACTGCCGACACAGCACTATAATACAGGCTGGGTACTTTCTATGCTGGCTCGTGCACATTTCGAAATGATGGATTATAAAAAGGCTGCTAGGTAATCAATTTATATTAATCGTCACTATTAAAAAAATACATTTATTGCGGCACCTTCTTCCATCTATATTGAAATAGACATTTAAACTTTGGAGCAAGAAAATGAAAAGAAACGAAACGTAGAAAGTGCAACTAAAACAGCTCTCTTGTTTCTGATACATTTGTATTCTTCTTTAATTCTCTTTTTTTAATTTTGTTTTATTTTTTTCGTGCAAAGTTATTTCGCCGAAGTGCGACAATTAGAACCACAGAGGACAGAACTGATGGAGATTTATAGCACTGTTCTGTGGCATCTGCATGCGGAAGTACAGTTGTCTACGCTTGCCCAAGATCTGGTTTCCCAAGACCGTAATTCGGCGGCCGCATGGTGCGCCACGGGCAATCTCTTCTCGGCGCAGACGGAACACGAAACTGCGATCAAATTTTTCCAAAGAGCTATTCAGGTACTAATGCGTTTATCTTAATATTTTAGTATTTTATATTAGTATATTTTAGTATTTTATATTAGTATATTTTAGTATTTTATATTAGTATATTTTAGTATTTTATATTAGTATATTTTACCATGCTACAAGTATATACGACTATTATTTCATTCAATTTAAAGTAATACACGATTCTCTGATTATTTGTTAGGTGGATCCTAATTTTCCATACGCCTATACGTTACTAGGACATGAATATGTTCTGACTGAAGAACTAGATAAAGCAATAACTGCTTTCCGTAACGCCATCAGACTTGACCCCAGACATTACAATGCATGGTAAGTTCTCATAAAGAATTTTATTATTAACATAATGGCCGCGTTCAGCAGACTCAACAGTTGAGCAACGTTACTAGATTTATCAATGGCCGCGTTCAGCAGACTCAACAGTTGAGCAACGTTACTAGATTTATCTATATTATATCTTCATATATTATAGAAAAATCTAGTAACGTTGCTCAATTGTTGAGTCTGCTGAACGCGGCCTATATTTCATATTTTTTTATTACTAGTTTATGTGTACAACTTTTCTCTATATTGTTAAAGGTTTGGGCTGGGAACGATATTTTCGAAACAGGAGCAATACAGTTTAGCAGAGTTACACTTTAAACGGGCCTTACAAATAAACCCGCAGAATTCTGCGCTGATGTGCCACATAGGTGTCGTACAACACGCCTTGAAGAAAACCGACCAGGCGTTAAAGACTCTGAACACCGCACTAATTAACGATCCGGATAATACTTTGTGTAAATTCCATCGCGCGAGCATCAACTTCTCTATTGGTCGACATATGGAAGCTCTAAGAGAATTTGAGGAGCTAAAGAATATTATACCCAAAGAATCTCTAGTCTATTATTCGATAGGAAAGGTGAGAGATTAATTAATCAAACAAAATTTTTCATTTTGATTTTTCTTACATAAATATACCTCTGTTTTTGAAACAGGTGCATAAAAAATTAGGCAATACCCATCTTGCGTTAATGTACTTTAGTTGGGCAACGGATTTAGATCCGAAGGGTGTTAATAGTCAAATTAAGGAGACTATATTAAGTCCAGGTCAGGGAGATGACGACTCTCCGCCGACGCAATCAGGTATTATTAGAGATAGCAAGAGCTATACAGAATTATAATTCTTTGGCACTTTGAAATTTGAGATTATTTATATTAAAAATATTTGTTATTTTATATTTATATAACTGAAATAATTTATAATATCTTTGTTACAAATATAAATTATTGATAATATAATGGCTTATACAATTAATTTCAAATCTCATCCAAAGTTATTGTACGAACTGTATTGTACTTTTGTAGACGAACAACAAGCACAAAGTAATTCGATGGAACAGGACATTGAAACCAGCAGAGAAGGAAGTGCCGCGCCACTTGCCGGAAATGTCTCGGTTGAGCCTCATGCTGATGATAGCGACGATAGTTTATGAAAACGATATGCGAGAAGAATTCTATGAAAAAAAATATGGAGCGTCATTATCCTAGTGATCAGTCATCGAATCGTTTTTTATTTGCCGATATGGCTTCGCTTACAAAATTACTAATCATCGGTTTAAATTGAACGGTTATCGACATCTTTAGGAACTATTCCGTACGATACATGATTCGGTTAAAAGGAATTATTATATTATTTTTTCGCGTCATAATTTTCTTTTCATCTTGCACGAATTCGAAATTATACGCGGATGCGGTATCCTTGCGATAATAGAAGACTCGCGTGTTGTATCCTCTATCGACTTGTACATTACGTATTCGCCTCTGTATATTTTTTTGCGATTACTCGATCACCTTTTGTATTTCGTCAATCATCTTTCTCTCTGCCTCTCTCTTGTGCCTCGTTCCGTCTCGTGGATTAAAAGTCGTTTTAAGTCAAATGTGACTCAGAGACAGAAACTCGCGAAGCTAATCAAGTTTGATTTTAATAAGGCTCGATTACAATAAGGAAGAGAGGAGAAGGGACTATTTGATTCTTGCTTGCGGACGAGGTAGAGATTTACGATTGAGTAGAAACTGTATCATGTTGCGAGAAGATGAACGAGAATATAACCGTAAGCATGTCGTATATAGTTAGGTAATATAATTAATTGTTCGCGAATAAGGAGGAAGAGTCTTGTGTAAATGTAAATTATTATTACTGTGTATTTACTGCTATTATTACTATTACTATTAGCGCTACCATCATTACCATTATTATTCGTATGATTATCATTGTTGATTTAGTGATTGTGAAGATATCGTTGGCCGCTCGGCGTCGGAGCGGCCACTGGACGATCGTGCAATTCTCGTCATGAAGATCCCTCGTTTGATCGAACATACGAGTCCGAAACACCGCGACTGCGATTTCGGTGGTTCAGTAATCGCGCGATTACATTCTGTTTTCGATCTCGACTCGATATTCGGAATTAGCATAACTCGCCTCGCAAAATGTCTATATATATATATAGAAATACTCGTCGGATTATATTCTTAATAGTGCTGGACAGAATTTATGATGTTTACGGCGTCGGTCTTCGTATCGATATTAAGTGTACAATGCAAATTGTGTCGTTATTCTTTCCTGGAACGGAGATCGCAACGTGTTGCATCCGGAGGAATCGGCGTATATAAATAATATACGTTTATCTCTAATTTCGAACGAATTGAATTGTGATCCTGGCGCTGGTACCGTCGCGCGTGACTGTAACATTTTATATTGTACACGTAATTAAACGAAAGACACGTCACGGAAAAAAGAAAAAAAGTTATAGACAAATCGCCGACTGAGAAATGCGTCTGTGTGGTGCACGCAGATACGCGTATTCCTCTCGTTTCTTCCGCTCCTTTATACATCTCTATCCTTTTCAATTAATTTATTTATTTATCTCTCTTTCCCCACGCGTTCCATATTCCATCCCATGTCTTTGGGGGACAGGATGAGAACGAAGGTGGAGTTCTTTTTTGCATATATATCCGGCGTATAGCCTTCTAATCTCATTATTTATTAACGGCGTCTAATCGTTATTTATTATTTGATTCTCGTACGTTTATTACCGAGCGGAAATAGAGTCGCAACTATCTTCCAAAGAACTTAGGAAACCAATACGCGTATGTATGTGATGTCTGGCTCGCCTTTACCCAGCCTCCGCGATACAGAAACCGAGAAGGTTCGATCGAAGTCAACAATCGCTGCCGTGTTACTCGTTACAAAGAGGTGTATGCGCAAAATAAAGGCCTGCACTTTTTACGAAACTACTGTTTTCACGACTTTACTCCCATCCCTGCGTCTCCGATATATTTATACTACCCAAGGAGAACAGAAAAGTCAAAAGTCAATATGATGTTAATTTGACATCATATTGACCAAATTATGTCATTTTTTGGTCATGATTGAAATCTCGATCTAAAAATAAAAAAACAAAAAAAGAGTCAATATAAAGTCATCTGAAATCGAAATTTCAATTGTGACCAAAAAATGACATAATTTGGTCAATATGATGTCTAATTGACATTATTTTGACTTCTTTGTTCTCCTTGGGTACTTTTCCTGCGGCGAAGATTAAAAAATTATTTTAAGTTTAAAATAGCGTAAAGAGATAGCAGTGTATTAAAAATCATAAAACAGCGTATTTGCGGCGACGTGAGATAACTCCGGAGAGAATGATTGCTGATACGAGACACTCTGACCGAGAGGGGAGCAAGACGCTGGACGTCGACCCGTGGGGTCGTCCGTCCCTTTCGTCTTCTTCTGTTTATCGTTCTTGCCGTCGACGAGAATCGGCAGTGGTTCGCGAAGTGTGTTGTGAAACGATCGAATCGATGAGACGAGCGGACCGAGCGGTGAGCATGACCCTGCGAGGGTCCAGAAGGGACTCGGACGTCGTCCTATCCAACTTCGGTCACAAGGAGCACCTCTTCAAGTTCCTCGTTATCGGCGATTACGGTGTCGGTGAGTCACAAAATTCTTAACTGATAAACTTGTATATTATTCAAATCACAAAAATATAAAGTTTTCTTACGATAAAATAGATGAACGTCCGATAATCTTTAATCTTTAATCTTCATCTCGGTTTTATCGATTATCTAGACGCTAATTTCGTAATAAGTGACGTCTAGTGGTCTCAATAAATTGTAAACAAGTTTTTCGTGCAATTTTTGGTATCTTTGCAGTTGTCTTGAAATTTATATATAACGCAAAGTTAATAAGGCCCGGTAAAAACTTTTTCATATATAAATATATATAAATATATATAAATATACAAGGTGTCCCATGACTCGAGGTCCATATATTAAAGGCGTGTTATTGAAGTTATTTAGAGTTGAAATTGTTTAATAAACATATGTCCGTAAATGCTTCCTAACAGAACTACAATCATTGAAAGTTGATGTGAATATTTGAAAAAGGAAAGAAAAAGGACATTTAATTTAACTTGTTTATTTACAAATGTATTGCAAATTCTGTTTAAAATTATCTCCTGCAGATTCAATACAAAGTCTTGCCCTGCGTAAAAGTGATCTAACAGTTCGCTCTACGCGTAAAAGTAATCTAAAAATTCGCCATGCCAGGAGAATTTCTTATTAATTAATAAGACAATTATTAATAAACATATTAATAGGCAATAAGACAAGAATTAATAAAACAATACCAGAACTGACAGAAAATGTTTCAAATACTCACATCAACTTTCAATGGTTGTAGTTCTGTTAGGAAGCATTTACGGACATATGTTTATTAAACAATTTCAACTCTAAATGACTTCAATAACACGCCCTTAATGTATGGACCTCGAGTCATGAGACACCCCGTATATAAACATATATAAATATATATAAACATATATAATTATGTATGAAATATGTCCATACATAAAATTTTTCATATATAATTATATGTAAATGTATAGAAAAGTTATATATGATTATATTATATATAATTATATTCTTTACAGTTTTTCGGGTTGGGATGGGAAGGGGGGAATCTTCTTATAGATGCTTGTTAGCATCAGTATCATTAAATTGATTATCAATTTAATGTTGTGATATTCGAGAGCTGCGTTTCACCGATAGTAACGGCGCGCAGTTTATAGAAAAATTACACATTAATATTATTGGAGCACTAAGATCCGTTATGACCGTCATTGGCCTATCTCTCGATTTAAATTGTTTATACATATTGCGGTCTTGTCCTAATTATTGGACATAATTATATATGAAAATTTTTATGTATGGACATATTTCATACATAATTATATATGTTTGTATGTGTTTATATATGTTTATACATGTTTTATATATGTTTATATATGAAAAGTTTTTTACCGAGGGAGTTTTTTATAGATCCTAAAGTCTACAATTTCGCTTAGATTTTTACAGAAATTATTTATTTTAGGCAAAACTGCGCTGGTCAGAAGATACACGGAAGGTAATCTATTGCGATTTGTCTCCCATTATCGGCCAGAATCGTTTCGCAAGAAATTCCCGTTAAAAAAAAGATCTTGAACATCACGTGCGTTTATCGCGATCATAGACAAGCGGATCGCATTTCGCGCGAGGATATTGCGGGAGCGTGCATTCATAGAAAGAAAAAGAACAGAAATGCGCGCAAGCCGGCTTATCCGTTTTAACGATACGTGCGTCAAACGCCGCAGCTGCCGATACGGCACTAATCCGGACATCACTCGGCGCACACTCTCGAAACTGTCTTTTCCAGGGAAGTTCTCCTCGAATTACAAGATTACCATAGGCGCCGATTTTGCGATAAAAACGCTCGATTGGGATCCGCAAACTAAAATAAACTTGCAGCTATGGTACTTGTAGACGCATCATTTATATATTGCTTTACTATTTTCACTGTTCTTGAGGGCCCGCGCGTATATTCTTGCGGCCCCTCGGAATTATTCTTAATCTCTAGAGAGATAATTACGATATAACGAAGGCGATAATTTAATTCTGGACATTTCAGGGACATCGCCGGTCATGAGAGATTCGGATACATGACGAGGGTCTATTATAAATACGCGTAAATATGACTTTTAACGTGCCTATTATTATTCGATCAGGCTTAGTTTGTGTTTCCTTTATATAAAATGCGCTTATTATCATAAATACAATTTTGCTCCAATTTAATGTACACCTCGTCGAGACAGAACTACAGTCGACACATTCAATAGCTGCTATGTAACTAAAAAAAAACAAATTACATAACGAATACGTCGTAACAGTTATGTTACAGTTGTGTAATTTTTCTGTCTTCTTCTATATAACTGCTTCAGTCGACACATTCAGTTGCTGCCCCGGTAAAAATTTTTTCATATATAAACATATATAAAACATGTATAAACATATATAAACATGTATAAACATACATAAACACATATAAACATATATAATTATGAAATATGTCCATACATGAGAAAATTTTCATGTACATAATTTTTTATAATCATATATAACTTTTCTATACATATATATATGATTATATATGAAAAATTTTATGTATGGACATATTTCATACATAATTATATATGTTTATATATGTTTATATATTTTTATATAGGGGAACCCGGGGCATAACGGGAACGCTAAGGTTTATACAAGTTTACAATGTATTAAAAATAAATAAATGAACTTTGTTTGGCACTAAAATATTCTTTGAAATATCTACTATAAGGAAAATACAAGTTTTACTACAAAAGAATAGTTTAAAAGGACGAAATTATTGTTTTTTGAAAACGCGAGTTAACCTTAGTATGAATTTTATGCGGGGCA
>NJRP01000012.1:998808-1074767 GCA_003063835.1 Aphaenogaster floridana | reverse complement strand
TTCTTTTTGATGGTTTTATATCACACATACTTATTTTTTGGAAATATTTTTTAAAAAGTTTTCAGCATATATTACAGTTTTGTACAAGAGTTCTTGTTTGAAGGCGTTGTTAGGTGATAATTAACTTCGATTATAAGTACTTTTGCCAAATCTTAGTGTACTTAATGTGGACTTATAATATTCCTCTAATAAGGCGGCAGTGTGGTCTAGTGGTAGAGCGCCAGACTCGTAATCTGTAATACCAGGTTCGAGTCCACTAGATCAGAGGTAAAATATTTATTATTTTCCGACACTGCGCTCCCTGCCGGGAAGAGGATTTCCCAGTAGGTAAAACTGGGCTCTGTCTTTCGGAAGAGACGTCTTTACGTATGAAATCGTTCGTGTAGAAGAATGGTAGTTACTAGTTCTATGCTAGCACATTTGAATACATTTCATCACCATTGAACGTCATACATAATTGACAAATTACTTTTTTTTATTCAGTATCTTGCCGGCCTCATCGGATAAACCTGCAACAAATAGGCTATGGCACTACGTATCTCGTACACTGAGAAAAAAAAGTTGTTGCTTCAATTAAAGTGTTATCACGAGGTGCCAAAAACATATAAGTAGTTTATTCAATTGTATTGTTAATAGACCCAATATTTGGATTATTAAAACAATGATTGAATTATTGGTTTAAAAATGCAGACATTGGGTCTAATAATAATACAATTGAATGAACTACTTTATGTTATTGGTACCCCGTGATAACACTTTAATTGAAGCAACAGTTTTTTTTTTTAGTGTAGCAATTAATATTTGGCCAACTGTTGGCCGCTGGAGATATAACATTGGCCCAATATTTTGTGCTGCTTGGGAAATGATGAGGAAGCAATGTACAAGTTTCTAATTTGTACACTTTTTTTATTAAAAATTGTAGATTTCGATACTGAAAGCTTAAGTTTATTCCCAGTGAGTAATGACAGGTCGGAAAAACGACTATTAGACGTCTATGTTGTCTAATAGACGTCTAATAGTTGTTTTTCCGACCTATTATTTTTTACTAAGTTACTACATTATTATTACATTTTCCGGTGCAGTGCTAGGAAGTAAACGATTATCCGAGCTCGGGAAAACGTTAACGCACGAGCATCTGGCTCTCGATTTTCGCAAGTTTTATGTACCACCGCCAAAGCATCTTAAACATTTCCCTGACAGCTGTCCGTCTCTTCAGAATATCGGATACATTCGGCAGTATCCGTAAGTCAAATTGAAATATCTTTTGCATCTCCATAGTCCGTTTCGCATAGAAAGAGAATTTTCATACAATCGTTATTATAAACGTCACAACTACACGTCAATAAATAAATAATTGAATTAATAAAGATCAAGTTAAAGACGACAAATAAGGATTTAACTGTTTTGTATCAGGTATAGCAGCTTATATAATTTGGAGTTTTATGATGACGATGCGGCAAGAGCTGTCTATAAAGACGTGGAATTATTCAAAGAAGCCGGTGGCGGAACCATCGTAGAGAACAGTAGTCACGGTTTGAAGCGCGATGTTCCTTTAATGAAGAACGTTAGCCGGTCCATAGGAGTTAATGTGATTGCGGGAACCGGTATGGTGTGCTACGTGTAATAATAATAGGTTTGTTCGCGTCACCTGCTCCAACATGCTCCTATTCACTCCAATGCACTCCAATACGTTGATTCCGGTCATTCCGGTGACGCCAACCAATTAGAGTGCATTGGAGTGAGTAGGAGCATGTTGGGGCATGGCGACGCGAACAAACCTAATATTATCATTACAATTATATAATAATATAATTGTATAATTATTATATATAATAATTATATTATTATATTATTATATAATTGTAATGATAATAATTATTATATTATTATATAATAATTTTAAATAATATAATATATTATTATTATTCGTTATACATTTTCGCAACTTGACAGGATATTACGTCGCCAGCACGCAAAATGCATCAACTCTCAATATGACCAAAGAAGAAATGTATAATCTGATGTGCAAAGAGTTGGAAGAGGGTTGCGTGGAATGTCCCGATGTAAAAGCAGGATTTATCGGGGAAGTTGGCAGTTCCTGGCCGATCGAAGGTATGCACACAATTACACGCTGATTTAAATACACTTCTGCCCAATATTTTTCGTAATTACCACTATCGATTATTTTATTACGAAAAAACAAGATACGCCGCGTTGTTAAAATAATCGTTGATCTTTCCGAATTAATTGCATATTTTTACGCAACTTTTTGCATTCTTTTGTATTTAAAGCGAAGCACGTGTAAATGTTTGCGAGAGAAAGATGAATCGTAGCACGGAAAATATATAAGATGTAACGAATAGACTTTATATACTTAATTTCTCAACTTGCAATACAATGCTTGTCGCAAAGAAACCATTATTGCTAATAAAATAAATATAATTTTTTTATTAATAGTAATTTTCGAAAGAATTACATCTCAATTTTTTTGGTAATATAAAAGCTTATAGAAGTTACATATTAAATACGTTTACGAGTAGACTAAAATCGTCTCGAACATTGTTCGCGAATCATTCTATTCATGCTTAGCAATACTTGTACTAAGATATTACATATAATATTATACTAAAACATTTACATATAATATACTAAAATATTATAAAGTATATTTTTTGTATTAGATTTTGAAAAACGTGCCATTTGCGCGACTGGCGAGGTCCAAGCTCAATTACGTTGTTCTGTGAGCTTTCATCCAGGGAGAGACACATCTGCGCCTATGGAAATAATGAGGATCTATCAAGAGGCCGGTGGAGATGCGAGCAGGGCCATTATGTCTCATATCGATCGTAAGCGATTCGAGAATTTCCTTTTTTTATAAATTTCTAACTTTTAACTTGGACACTGGTATGTGTCGTTGCGGTATATTAATTAAATTAATTTACTAGGTACGTTGATGAAAAAGGAGCAGCTCATGGAATTCGCCGACGCTACCAAATGTTATATCCAATTCGACCTATTCGGTACCGAGTGCTCCTTCTATCAGCTGAATCCGTCAGTCGATATGCTGTCAGATGCACAGCGTGTCAAACGTATTGCACTGCTAAAGAAAGAGGAAAAACTGAATCGAGTTCTCATGAGTCACGATATTCACACCAAGCATCGACTGGTATGTGCCTCTTTCGTATTTTTCATTTCCCATTTAATTTCATAAATTAAAGCATTTTATTGACTTTTAAGATACGTTTCGGCGGACACGGATACTCTCATATCGCTAACAATGTTGTGCCAACGATGATAAACAAGAGCTTCACGATGGAAGAGATTGAATTGATAACGGTCGAGAATCCTAAGAGATGGCTTACACAGTAGAGAAAAAGGTGGTAATATGGAACCCGCAGATTTTATGGAACCCTCCAATATCTTAAAACAATTTAGTATTCCTCCTATAATAATTCCTTAAATAAATGTAATACTTTTTTGAAAGTTATTCAACGTTTCATGAATTGTTTTAAATTTTCCGCATTAAAAAGTAGGGAGTTCGTATTACCAGCACATTATGACCGCCCAATTGCTTACTTTGCGATAATCTTTAAGCAGCTTTTCTGTAAGTGGAGAATCATGAATTGAACATTAGAAATAGGTTACCAATAGAGTAAAGAATCTAAGCATACCAAGAATAAAAAAATTGAGCTTATAATTTACAAGAAATCGTTAAAAAACAAAGTGAGGTTCCATATTACCACTCTTTCCTCTAATATTGCCCAAGAATTATACTAATCATATGTAAATAAAAGACAATGCAAAATTTATATTTTATTATAAAATACAATGACACATGTGACAATCTTTGGTAAAGTCATTATCCGGTAGAGAATAACTTCCTCTCTCTCTATTCTCTCCGCGAATGCCTCGGAAATTAAATACGTAATATATTTGTAATATATTCTTATTATTACACTCTTTAACAATGAAATAATTTATAAAGTACTTTATCTTCTTATTTTATTAGACGAGGTAAAAAAATTATGCGAACTGGCTCGATAACTATTGCACTGTTATCAGAAGTAATTTCTTCTTTCTTCTTCTCTTCTTCCGTCTCTCTCTTCTTTTCGTAACGGGAGAGGTCTCTTCTCTTTTCGATTTTTCTCGACGTTAGCCTCATAGCTCCTCCTGGAATTGTGAACTTCTCACGGGATTCATAGCGATAGAAACCGTCGACACCATCGTTTTGCTGAAGTCCTTCGAGTAGTCTAGCCGAAGAATAAGATACAGCTGCATTTTGATAGGGACACTCGCAATCTTGCGTAGAATGCACAAAGAGAAAGAATCGTCAAAAAGAAGATAGCGAAGCAAGTTATTTTCAAGCATAGTTACAGATTAATGTTTTGTACAACATAATAACATATGGTGCCATATTAAAAAAAATAAGTATCTAAAGTACAACAAAATAATTAAAAAGACAAAGCTATTTTATTAATATTTATATACTTAATAGCTTATAGTTTATATTTATATAATAATTTGTAACTAAAAATCAGAAAAGAATAAAATATTCTTTCTTTAAAATTTTGAATCGAAGTCTCATAATCTTGTATTAAAAAGTGTTAATGTAATTTAATTTGAGTTAATAATTTAAAACTAGCGGCAAAGATTAGAATTGCGTTTAGGCAAACTAAATTAATAGTAAACTCAGCAAATTGCGATAAGAGGAAAAGGTTTCGTTAGCACACTGTTAATTATAACGAAAAGTGCGGAAGCATCAGACGACGGGTTACTTACGTCGCTTGCTCGTCTCAGTTTTGTGAAGAATGGAGTTAAGAGCGTGCTACTAAGAAGGAAATCAATGGTTAAAGAATGCGATTAATCATTAGTCACACACACACGCAGACTGACCAGCAGCGGTATCAAACGGCGATCAAAGAAAAAGCAGCAAACTTGTGGTGCCCTTGACTTACGAAGTGAGCGAGTGGTCGCTTAGCTCGCGCGCTCGGTCAGAGCTTGGTGAGTGTTACCGCGTGTCGTTGCTCGAAGTTACCTTGGGCGTAGTCATGCTGATGGGCCTGAAGACCACCGCCCGGTGCACTGCTGCCGTATGGCGTTAAACTCGCCCTTATCCACGAGCAGCCGATCACTCCGGCGTACGCCTGCCTGTACTGCTTGTTCATGATCACGTAGATGATCGGGTTCACGCACGACGCGAAGTACAGTAGCAGGTATCCCAGAATGTGACACTCTGAAACAGTTTGACGTGCGTTTAATATGATAAGAACGGTTAAACCAGCTGCCACCGCTAGAACAGAAGTCGGCGAGCTTCTTCTGTAAAGGACCAGGCAATAAATATCTTGGGCTTTGCAGGTCAAGAGAATGTTGCGTAGGTATTTATATAAGGAGAGAAAATTGATTCGCACAAATTTCTTATTGACAAAATTCAAAACATAATGATAGTAATTACGCGGACTGTAGTTTGCCGACAAACTCTATTTCCGCAAATTTTTTATTGGTGAATTTCAAAATATAATGATGATAATTACGCGGGTCGTAGATTGTCGAGAAGATTAAGAGAAGAGAAAAATGGAGGCGGATACGAGTTCAGATGCAATGAAGAGGCTTCATCAAATGCTATTTCACTCAAAATTGCGCGATAAATAATATATCTTTACCGGGACATCTGACTTCGGCGTCGGCCACCTTGACGATGGTGATCGGTAAGTAGCACGCGAGGAAGCTGAGGAAAATAACCAGTACCATCTTTGTGATCCTCCATTCGCTGCGCTTCTGCTTGAGCTCTCTGATATCCCTTCCGGGCGTGTGAGGCGATTTTATCGCCGGTGCGGCGTGCTTTCGCATTCGCGATTCTGACCTGCAACGTTAAATTCCGATCGATTAATGTAATATAATCGAGACAATGGTGAGAAGATTATTTTAAAATGTGATATAAGTGTCGGAAGCGTCAATTACTTGTGCACCACCCAGAATATCCTGGCGTAACAGCCGACAATCACTACGCAGGGTATCAGGAATCCCATGACGAAGAGGAATGTCTTGGAAGTGTGACCGTGACGATCCTTGACGATAGAGCAAGTCTCCAGATTGGGATCGTAGTCGAATTTACCTAATGAAGCGCAAATAAGTAATAAATAATAGCAAAATGTAAAAAAATATGAATATAAAAAAATATATATAACACAAGATATACGAAGATTTAATTTCTTATTGAAAAATCATCTTTATATCAACATTAAAAACTGATAGTCTTATTAATTATTTAATTAAATTATTAATATTTGTTGTTCATTTTTGGAAAATTTGCAACTTCAGCTTTCATTGAGATTTATCTGTTGTGAAGTGTGTGTGGTTCCTTTCTTTTCTCCAATCATAAATAATTACATAATAATTAAAATAGCGGCTTACCCCACACTCCTACCAACGTAGGTATCTGCATGCCGTAAGAGAATAGCCAACAGAAGACTATCATCGCGGCTATCCAGAATTTCTTGTAAACCTTGCTATAAATAGCGTGATGCACTATCATAATGTATCTAAAAAACCGAAAATTTCAATTATAATCTTATATTGAGTTTTGATTTTGTCGTATATTAATTTTCTTAGAGTCGGTCGAATCGAAGAAAATCTACCCAGGCAGAACAAAAAGTCATTTGGAAGTCAAGATGACGTCAAAAAGTAATCATTTTAGAAAGTCAAGATGATATTCGATGTTTTTAATGAACCATAATTTGACTTTTTTATGACTGTATTTTGACCTTTCGATGACTTTTGCCAAAAAAGTACGCGAATCGCTCTTCAGTTGTTAAAACAAAAACAACGCACTGCACGAAATGTGCACTGCGCATGTGCACTATGCGGGCGGTATTCATAGTCCGTTCTTATTTTAAGACCGTCTTAAGTAGTGTCTTAAGACGCTAATACGGCTCTGTGATTGGTTTACGACATCTTATGATAGTGCTTAAGACGGTCTGAAATATAAGAACGGACTATATATGAATACCGGTCTACATCATGCAAATCTTTTATTATTCTTATCATGATAGTATCATTTTTATTAAAAACAACATTTTATATCCATATACCACTATATTTAAGTCCTAACATATAATTATGAATATTGGAAATAATCTAAGATCAAATTATCGCGAATTATTTCCAACAATATCTCTAAATTTCAAAATCATAATTTAATCAATTTTCCGTCATAATCAAAATATGACTCTTGATAGTCATTATGACATCATTTTGACGTCATCTTGACTTCCAAATGACTTTCTGTTCCGCCTGGGTATTATTGGATCAAACACTTCAAAGAGTTAAAAACAGGGTGAAGAAGACACATACCTATTGATAGTGATTGCTGCGACAGATAGAAGACTGACGCCGACATTTCCGTACCGCAAAAAGGGTACGAGGATGCAAAAGAATCGTACATCCGCCCAGCTGGCGTTGATGAACCTGATGGAATCGAACGGTAGCACCAGCAGACAGAACACGAAGTCCGCGATGCACAGGCTGTTCCAGTGGCACGAAATAATTTCATTTTAATCAACATGAACATTAAGAAAAGTTGCGATTTAACATATGTATAAAAAATTAACTAAAATTTAGAAGCTATTTTTTATGTTAAAATAAAGCGATATGTTTGTATGAGATAATCGCAAACACACTGACGTAGATCTTTGAATATTTGTGTGAACAAGCTATTTATATCAAGTAAAGAATTTTGATGGCAGAATTAAGTAAATAAACTTGTTTATCGTACCTTATAATAAAGGCCGCCGCAACGTTGCGAACTTTGGGATATTTACATAAAGCAACGATTGTCAGTAGATTGCCGGTTAAACCAATAATCATGATGATGATCGCTACTACCGCCGCGAAGATCCTTAAGGGCTTTGGAAATCTGCAACAGATAAAGTAGCCATAAAACGACCATTCTCGTTATCATCTCTATTTATTAACAAGTAATCCAAGGCCCTGCGCACAATGCAGAAATATTAGATATTAGGAATAGGAATTAAAATTTTAGAATCAGTTTTCTCAATGAATATTGAACGCAACGCACAATGGATATTAATAAGATATGACATAAATGTGTTATGCGAAACACAACATAACTTATTATTTATTTATAGTGTTCATTGAGGAAACTGATTCTAAAACTCTAATTCCTATTCCTAATATCTAATATTCCTTCATTGTGCGCAGGGCCTAAGCAAAATAAATAATTTTAGAAATATTAAAATCAATTTTCCCAATTGAATTTAGGCTTAAGATAATACAGATGTCACGTGTGTAAATCCAGAAATTCCGCAAATTTGAAATAAAAATCAAGATCGTGCGTTTGAAGTTCAATTCACGCAATAAATTTGCAATTTAATTACTCAGAAACAATACCGCGACGTTTCTGTTGAAATAAGGTCGATTTCAAAGCAGCCAAAGAATGTATAATCGAAATATCGACGATAGATACAGTATGCTCCAAAAAGAACGATGTACCTCGACAGCTCCGCGTCGACGATGGTGCTATGCGTGGCGTTGTCCATGATGCGCGGCAACCACATGTCCGTACCGTCCATTATGCCGGCCGTGCCGAAGGTGTTGAAGCTCTGGTCCAGCGATTCCATTCGGCCTCGACCTGACCTTGAAGGCCTGCAGCATTTACGAGCGAAAGAACGGAATTAAATATTCGACCTGCGTTCCTTAGCGTCCCTTAACGGATGACTAAAGCAAATGACTAATTCTAAGTCTCGTAATTCAGAGCACGAACATTTTGGCGAACACAAAAACAACACAAGACCGGAATATCCCGATCTTTATTGTTAGATCAATATCTTATTCTATCGTTATCTGACAAATATTAATATTAATATTGCTAGCTTTGTAATTGGTAATACTAGGGGACACGATTGCGACAATATGGCGGGGCACGAAAGAGACATGGAATTCCCACGAGGAGGAAACCGCGATCTAAAATTCCGGTACGACGCACTTGTTCGAAGCGATCTGACGCAAAGCGGATGCGACGACGCACTTGTTTCAAAACTGTTTTCTGAAATGAACCAATAAACGGAGAATCGCGTAACATCGAATTATTCATTTGTTTTATCACGATTCAACAAGATTTATAAGAGCAATCTAAAATTGAAATCTGAAACCTAAAGTTTCTTAAAAAATTAAAATTATCAAAAATGTATTTAAGAATATGTATATCAGATTAAAACGTACATTTTTATAAAATCTATTAATAAAAAGTAACCTTATTATCCAGTAAGCAAGAAACATTAAAGTAGCATTTAGAAATGTTGATTTTATGTGCATATTTTGAACGTTTGTAAATAATATTGTATAAATATTTCAAAAAGATTAATTGATAACATGATTTTTTAAACATTGTTGAAATGTTTTAAAAACATTACTGCAAAAATTTTTTTAGTATTACATGTTCTATATATATATACAACGTTAAAAATTACATAAGTACTTGTAAACGTTGCATGTTAGTGAATATCATTATAATAACATTGTAGCAATGATTTTTTGCTTACTGGGTAATTATTATCAATTATTAATTATTAATTATTATTTATTATTAAGAATGGTAACAATTATCTAAATAAAAAATATTTTGAAATTATTGTTAAAAATATAATCGTTATCAACAATTAAAAAAAGATTTGATAACGTCACATAATACGTGCTATTTGTTTCCTTATATGCAGTCGAATTTCTATATTGTTCGCTTTATTTTAATGTACAGCATTTCCTTATCCCGAAAGAATACATCATATCGGTGCTTAGAAGACTAAGTGAGAACCCGCGAAAGCGATTGTCTGAAGACGCGTGGGACGTTTGACATTTGCGTTATGCAAATTCCGCGCGTGCGATTCTGCGCATTAAAATAATTCTCCGACGCAGACAATGGCTGGAGAACGACTTACGTTTAGAAAGACAGATCATAAGAATTTATTATTATTTATGGGTTCGTGACGAAGGGCGCCACCGACGGAAATGGGCCGTCCGGAGAATTTACGGAGGACAATGCGACTCTCACGATGAACGATACCACGTTAATTCTCTATTTTTCAATTTAGCTTGACTATTAATAATTCCGATCCAGTCGAGAATGTACTCAGTTGATAACAATTCATTAATACCTCAAATTATTAATATACTATATTTTTTATTATTGATATAATAATTATTGATTATGGAAAGATATCTCTTACGATATTTAATTACAGCAGTTCATTTAAAGCTCAATTCCATAGACTTCAGATAATTAGAATCCCATCAATCTATTAATTAAGGTGAAACAGGTTTCCTGTTTGGATGACACAGATGTAATATCGGCCTGTGTCGAAATATCATGATTCACATCATCTTTAAGGAATTCAAATTCATGTATCGATTATACGCACTTAAGAGTTTATTAGTCATAACATGTGATTTATCTTTCTTATTCTGTCTCCAACCGTTCGATCGCAGCCACGCTGAATAACTGAGTTTACTAACGACTGCAGGTCACCGGTACATGAGTCACTTGTGTTATTGAAACACGTGTAACAATACTCAATATTACGAACTCGCAATAGGCACGTATCAATTCCTTGTAATTCGAATAATTACTCCTAAGTGCTAATATTATTATTGCGACTTATCACGTTTCTTCAAATTATCAATTTAAATTAATTTCACATTATTAGTAAATGTATTTTATTAATTAAACGTTAAAAAATTTAAAAATAAGATTATGTGATCTCAATTTTGTATAGCTTTTATAATTCCGTTATTATATAAATATATTATGCTTTCGTTTCAAGATATTTTCGATAAATCTACGAAAAATCTTCTATGAATTTGGAAAGTACACATGTAATTCACGCTTACGTTAATTTCAGGAACCGCGATGAAGAATCACGAATAATTCATTTATCGATTAACGATCGTGATCTATGTGCAAATACATAGTTGCGGAGGGTGCGTTAGATTTGGTCAAACTGGGGTCAAGCTGCGGTGCATTAACCCCGATTGAGCTTAATTAAGGGAAATTAACAGACACCCGGTACTAGGCGTCCCCTCGCGACCAAAAAAAGCGATGAAAGCTACGGAAGACATGGGAACGCATTAACGCGTCGTGTCGGCTGCGTCGTTGTCTCGTTTTATACATTTCGTCGAGATATTTGATACTATCATAACTGTACTGTATAATTAATTATTATCTGAAAAAACCAAGGAAAAACTTCCGGGAAAACTAAATTATACATATTAGAATTCATCATATTAAAAAATTGACAAGATAAAAGAAGGATCGATTTTATCTAAAAGAAAATTAATTAATTAATTAATTTTTAAACTTGACATTCTTATATACCAAATTCAACATTTGTCACCATCATATTGCCATCACGCTTAAATAACGTAAGCAAGAAATCTGCATAATGGTAATTTTTAAATTAGAATTAGCATTACAATTTAAGAAATCATCCGCTTTTATTATTATTAGAAAAAAATTGAATTCCATCAGGCGGTGTAATAGTCTTGTTAATAGTTCGGGTTTGATCAGGTGGCAGGTATCCAACTTTGAAACGGGCGTACGTGTGTTTGACATAGATATCGGTTCGATAAGAGGAGCTAATCGGTCTGTCACTAACGGAGGAAGACGCGACGCGTAACCGCAAGCGTTATTTCTCGTTCCGTGGAAGTCCTCGGCGACGAATTGACGTCACCGAATGATTACCGTGTTAATCATGCGGCGAACGGCAATGAATGAGTCAAGTTGAGTCACGGTGAAAGTACCTAGCCGGCGCGAGTCGTCGATGCGTCGTCGATCCGCGTCTCGTTGCACCTCCCCGGTCAAAGGCGCGTTTAAACCTTGCACGCGGATTTACGTTTATCAGAGACTTATATCAACACCTCGTATAATACTTCGGTCCGAGACCCGCCGCCGATTTAGCCCCTCCTATATAAATTAACATCGGATAACACGCCGATACTATCTCCTCGAAACGCTTATTCACAGCTTCATCCGTCGAAGAATTGAGCTAATATTTAATTAAATAAACCGCACCTATACAAAATTATAATTTAATTGTAGAGTTTATCGTTTTTAAGGACAATATGCCGGGGGATTAAAATTAAGTATCACGCTTCGACTTCTCGCTTCAACAGTATATTAAAGCGAATGAGTAACAATGTAAATTATTATTGGCTTATTATTTGTATTTGTATATTGTATTTGTATATATATATTTGTATATTTGCTAATTTTACATTTAATAAATAATTTATTTCGTCCCAACACTGGCTTGGCTCATTGGCTTATTTTTTTTTAATTTTCCTTGATTTTATATCTGACAATGAGAGCCTCCTATTATTAATATTTAGTAAATTATTATATGATCTTCATTACGTTTGCACAAATTTTTTGCGTTGTTTTAACGACGTAAACGGTGAATGATCTTGAGCAAATACCAAATGTGCGAAAAGATATGGGTATGAGTTGAGTGCAGGATTGTTGAAAGTCGATCGAGCCGCGACAACTCTCGTATCCCGCCCACGAGAGCACCACGTGGTGTGGATGTCAAATGTCTGCACGTACGACACAAAACATGTGTCGCGCTATTCATACCGTGCATTTAGCGCCAAATATGCTGTACTTCGGGTGACATGAAAATACCGGTATCGTCGACTAAAACGTAACGTTTTCTCGTAACTATTAATTTTTACGCGTGAATATATTTACGGAGCTTTATAATTTATTAAGAAAGGAAAACAGTTTCGTATACTGCAAAGCAAGTAATAATAATCTATGGAAATCGTAGGATTTTTAAAAGTCTGAACTATTAGGAAATATATTTTATAAAATATTAGTTAATCAACTTCTGTACTCGAATAATTGTGTCCAATAAGTATTTAAGTATTCCTATACTTTAAGTATTCAAGGATCCACTTTCGCATTAACTTTCGGTACGACCCAGCTAATTGAATACTGCACCATGCGTCATAATTCTCTCCACGTCACGTTTCTAAATTGCCCCTCGGGACCATCGGGTAACTCTCGCCACGCTTTTTTGCCCAGTTCTCGGCATTGGTCCCTCAAGATCGCAGACCAACGCCGCCCTTGAGATCAGGAGGACTCATGCGGGTGAAAACCGCGATTACGATCAAGTGGAATGATATTTTTTAAAGAAGCAATTAGCCAATTTCGAACACGCGTGCAATTATCTTTCTCATTCCATCTTCTTTTAAGATGAGACTTTGAGCAATTGAATTCTATGGAAATCAGTTACGTTTTGTGAAGAGTGATCTTAATCGTTAAATTAATATACTGTAAATTGATATGATGTAAAAATTTAGAAAGAGAAGAACAGATAAGAAGAAGATGATAAATTAGAAAGTGTCTTCTCACTTACCGCTTGTTAGCTGCTCTTATCTCAGACCAGCCATAACTTTGACGAGACAGGCAATCGAAGAAGCAAAGAATCTGTTGGCTTTTGTTGATTGAAGAATATGACTGGAATTTTTGATTTAACAATAGTCTTTCTCTTCAGCGCGTCCTGTGTCCTCACGAGAAACGATTAAAGTCACTTCACGATATATTAGACCGAGAATTATTTAATAATGTTGTTTCAGAAGATGTAACAATTCTCCTATCGTCTAATTATAAAACCTAAAACTCGTGAGTGGAGTCTTGTAGTCTTTTTTAATAGTTGACTAGTACAAATTTGATTTGATATTAACTCATCGATCCATCATTAATCAAACGTTTTCTTTTCTTCTTTGTTATATATATTTTCTTCTTCTAAGTATATATTTTTATCTAGTTTCCTCGCAGAAACTTCACTTTGTCAAATTTTCAGATTTTCACAGAATCCACTTGTGTTTCTTCCTTCGAAGGAAAGCTGATCCCGTTTGTTATCACTCGCAAGAGTACACTTACTCCAACCAAGAAGAATCTTATTTCAAATTTACTTGAAATTTTGCTTGTCCCACTTTGAAGCTGCAACTCCCGTCGCAACTATTCGTAATTGCGATTTTCGAGGATCGGCTTGGGTCTGTACGATCCTTAAATATTTTATTTTAAACTGTATTAGAATTTTATCTTCGCACTACCAAGTGATGTCTCCCGCTTCGCTCGCAAGCCGGACGATCGCGACGACTCGCGAATTCGATTGTGCGCGATCGGTTCTACGGGGACCGGGGCCGATTCGGGGACCACCGGCGCGAACGGTGTTGCTGAGGCACCGTGTATGCGTCAGCGTCACCGTGAATGGACTGCTGCTTAGCCAGCATTCCGTCAGATTGTACACACGCTAGATACGGGCCCCGCGAGTAGGGCGACCGCAGGAGGAGGAAGAAAAGATGTGGAAGGAGAGGGAGTTGCGGGGGAGCGGCTCGGTGTGGGCTCGATGACAAACGTAGCGAGGGCACATCTGCACCCAAGACCCGGAGGGAGGGGCACCCAGTTGACCCTTTCGCTGTGACACATTGAGCCGCTTCTTTTTTAATTGTGCGGAATGTGCTGCAATTGCGATATATCGTGCTCTTTCTTCGCGTAATTGGAACGAGAACGATGCAAATTACGAGCAGCTTTGATCGATTGATTATTCTGCTTTCCTTCTTGTTTATTTGGGGTAACTTAAGAAATATTGTAGTATAAAATGATATTTGCATCTTTAGTTCTATGTCTCTATTGAGTAAGGAAGTAAAAAGTTTCGACGAGGTCTTACCTTACTTTGACATTATTTTTATTTCCGTCTCAATTACTTGCGAGTCTCTCGCGCAAGGCAAAAAGGGACGGACATCCTTAAAAGAAAGAGAAGGCCATCGTGAGACTCGTGAGTCACATGCGGATATGTGCGAGACGTCAGAGATACATTACAGCAAGAACGTTAATAATTGCAAATGACTAAATACTAAAAGTATAAAAATTTGATATACACGACATATAAATCAAATTTATAGTTTCTAACAAACGAGGCAATCAATTTTATATTCAATATATTATATCTATCTATATAAAGTATTTTATAAGAAAATTTCCCCCAAAAATTTACTCGGCTTGAAAATGTTAAATAAGTTGAAAAAATAATAAATAATATTAAAATAATTTAAACGCAAAAAGTGGGTAAAAATTAACAGTCTTGCGACCGATAATAACCATAAACCGCGGTACCATGGCGAACCATATTTGGTACCAAATTCGCGCAAGAAGAACTCGTACTCAAGTAACCGCGGACCTACTCGCGGTCAACCGATAAGATCGCCGCTTTTAATACCACGGGCGTGTTTATTACGTAAGCAACCGAAGACACGGCGAGAGTGAATTAGACTTAACGAAGTGGAACCGACCGGCGGCATTAATTGGTATGACTAAATCGAACGTCTTGTTAGTTTCACGCGTCATAAAGGCGACCCGCATCCAGCCGCAGTTGTCCGGAATTGACTTGATCGACCGAATCTCTCGCTTTTCCAATCCGTATCCTAGACTTATTCTATGTAAAAGAAGATATTATCAATATATGAATCTGTTTAGATAAAATATAATATCAATCAATCCCCATTTATGCATATAATATTAATAATACGCTTGTGTGCGGCGTCCTAGATTTGCCGGATGTTCTTCCGGTGCGCTATAGATACGCAATATGATAAATTATAAAAATGTCAATCATCACAAAGCAGTTCAGTGTGAAGAATTGAAGAATTGTCAGTAATTGAGTTTCGTATGATAAGGAAGGCTTAATTTTTAATTAATCAAAAATGTGTAACCAAAAAAGAGGGGATAGATTTCATTCAGAAAAAATTAATTTCAAATTATCCACAAAATATATCAATGAAAAATAAAACAAAAAACCAAGATACCTCATAAATTAATAAATTACACACATCATCCACTGATTGTCGATTGTGATTACCGGATATTTCTTCGGCCACAGATTTTTTTCATAAACTTTATTAATCCAAAATTTAGTTTTTTATTTAAATAAAACGCAATCTTCAATTGCTCCTGCAATAATGTATTCTATTTTATGGACAATATTTTATAGCTTCCTATAGTAGTCGGGGATTTCAGTGATCCCTTAAAACTCGGACAAGCAGCGAAATGGGGAAACGCGCTTATGACTTGCCCGCTTCCGCTCGCGATCGTTCGTGCGCAGCTGGAGGCTCTCCCCCTCGCGACCACTACTAACAAAATGCAATTATTTTTAAAAAGGATGTAGGGACGCTCTCTCGCCACGGTTTCCAGGGGACAGTACGCTCCCGATCAGGCATGTAGGTGCTCTACCACAAGTGGTATATCGACAATGGAACAACGTGGGGCTGCCTGGCACCGTTTTAACACTTTCGCTACCATGTCATCGGCCACGTATGCACAACATCCCGATTCGCATAACAAATTGTTTATAATAAGATTGGCGGTGTGCTGTCATTCGGTGTTTTTTTAGTTTTACAAAACGTAATGCAGTTAATATTTCTTATGTTATGTATTGCAAAAACTTTCTGTCATGATAATAAATAAAAGAAGATAATCGAAGAAGCGATTTCTTCCGGTTACCAAGAAGAATCAGTTTCTAAGAAGAAATCTCGATTATCTACCTGTGTGAAGTTAGCCCCCCAATGTCGAAAAATAAAAACATTTTTTTTGCAAACGTTTGCCCACGAATACCCCGTTCACGGAAAAAACGATAAGGTTGTCACAACCACAATAATAGTAATATTTGGTACAGCCACGTCCTGTGGTTGTCACATTCACATTGATGTGAAGGCAACTATATGCATTTGGTACAACAAACATAATAAATGTTGAGACAAATATATATAGGGTTGGAAAAGTTACTTTTACAAAATAACTCGTTACCGTTACTCGCTACTCATTCAAAAAAGTAACTCGTTACCGTTAGTCGTTACCCATTGGAAAAAGTAACTCGTTACAGTTGTCGTTACTAAAAATATAACGAGTTGTTACAATTTCCGTTACTTTTTCGCTAAATTTTAATGATCTTTTTTTTATAATGACATCCGACTGTCTATATTGCTAATTGATTAGTTCAACGCGAGATCTATAGTAGTCATGATTAATCGCAACATGATCAAACATAACATTCCATTCTTTTAAAACTCGCTTAAGCTCTTTCCGAACATATGTATTGTACATGTACAAAGTAACGATAAAAGTAACGATTATATTCATTACCATTACCCACAAAATGTAACTGCGTTACCGTTACCGTTACTAATGAAAAAATATAACGTCGTTATCAATTCGTTACTAAAAAAAAGTAACTGTAACGGTAACGGCGTTACAAGTAACGCGTTACTTCCCAACCCTGCATATATAGATGCACTACACAAAACAATGTGAATGTGACAACCACAGGACGTGGCTGTACCAAATATTACTATTATTGTGGTTGTGGCAACCTTATCGTTCTTTCGGTGTTGGAATTTTTGTTTGTTCCCCACTAGTTCAAAAGTTATAAGCAATTCAATTTTGGGAAGGCCAAGAAAATATTTGATTTTTTAACATTGGGGGGCCAGTGTAAAGTTGGCTCCCCCAAAATTGAATTGCTTATAACTTTTGAACTAGAGGGAGGCAAACAAAAATTCCAACGGGGCATTTGTGGGCAAACGATGAGCAAACGTTTGCAAAAAGAAAATTTTTGATTTTTTAACATTGGGGGGCCAGTGTGAAGTTGGCTCCCCCAAAATTGAATTGCTTATAACTTTTGAACTAGAGGGAAGCAAATAAAAATTCCAACGGGGTATTCGTGGGCAAACGATGGGCAAATGTTTGCAAAAAAAAATTTTAGATTTTTCGACATTGGGGGTCTAACTTCACACAGGTCGATTATCTCGATATTACAGTCAAAGGAGGAGTCGAATTTGGCGCAAGCGCAGCATCCGCGAAAAGTGCATACTGTTGTACACTCTTGATTCTTGCTAATAATTCCGCCAGTTCATTCGCGAATTTTACCAGATCCGCCTCGTTCGCACGATCCGTCAATTTTATTTCTTCTTTTCCTGTGTCTCCTTGCTGTGTCACGAATTTGGCGGATAAATTTGAGTAATCCTATCGTAAAAGAAGGTCCTTTCCTTAAATTTCGTTATCGTGAATATATCACACGAACAGTATCAAGACATTGCAACAAAGCAAGGCGAATTTTATAGTTTCCCAGAAGAAGCCACTCGAGTCTGCAATGCCAAGGTCAAGATGAGAACCGGCAAGAAGAAGAATAAGTCGGAGACACGACTAACGTCATCCCGGTTTCGAAAGGAGCGAGGAAAGATCGCCACGAAGATCTCAAATCACTATCGGTAATCATTGTTGTCGATGAATCGGAATTGTGTTTTTTATTTTCGCAAAGGTAAGTACAGCATCATAAAATAAAGTAAAAACCTGGAATTCTTATTTGAAACAATTTTCGTTAAACAGCTGAAGGCAAAAACGTGTTAGAATATTTACTATCATATTTTTAATGCTTTATGCTACATTTTTGTTCGCTCCTAGTGCAAATTCCAATGCAATAGTGAAAGCGACTTAATTTGCGTGCGAACGTTAATGTACTTGTCGGTGATGATTCGGACTATGCGAACTGACCACCGATACTCTGCAAGACTATAGATCGCGAGAGGCCGGTTCGAAACATAGAAACGTCGAAGAGTTTACGTTCCGACGAAAGAGTTTATCGTCTCAGGCGAAAATAGATCTCTCTGTTTCTCTCCGACGCACCGTTTGGGAGAAAAAAGAGGCGCTGGGTCCAACACACGGACAGGCGCGATCAGCGTGTAAAATTCGCGCCTTTGAAAACGCACGTGTCGGTCGTTAAACGAGATCTTAATGTAACACAAAGAAAAAGTATTGGAAAAAGTACAAGATATAAAATGAATACACACGTACATTTTCAGACTAGGGCTATAAATTCTTAAGCGCATCCCCTGCCAATCTTCCTAAAGACTCGCTTACACACTAATGCATAATTAAATAATATAATATACATTAATGCATAGTCGGATAATTTGCGTTAATCAATTTAGGATGTATCGGGGGTACAATCTTTTAGACAAAAGTGCATGAAATTTGAAATACTTGAATATCTACGCCTTACGCATAATAAATCTAGATGTAAGGAACTCGAACGATAATTGGAGTCTTATTTTTACTCATAGAAAGGTATTTCTAGCATTATTTGCAGTTTTTTTTCATTTATGAGCTTAAACTTTTGACAGTGAAAACGCCAATTTTCTCAAGTTATAATTTATTTCTTTAAAACGGTGTAGTGAAAACAATTGAAACTTGGCAGATATTTTCATCTATCCGTATACTAGATGTACCAAAAAATTGAAAACATTGGTACTATTTCTTCAGCTGTTTTATCCGTAAAGATCGTCTCTTTCCATAAGAAAGAGAGATAGAGAGAATGTAAAATCAGTGAAAATTAAAATTGTTATAACTCAGCAACCGTTTAGTGGATTCGTTTAAAAATTTTTGCAGCACTTCAGGAAGACTGAAAAAACAATCTCACAAATTTTTATCGACTTTGTAGGTCCAATATATTTATCGACTTGAAGATAGGTCCATCCTTAATCACGCTACGACAACAGTTCTCATTTAGATCACTCTCTATATACTGCAAACTTTAAATAGGTTGAATGAAATAGAAATTTATACGTAATAAAATTATAAGTAGTCGATATTATCTTAAAGGATTCTCCTGAAAATAACGAGATAAGTAAATATCTGGCAAATGCCGGAATATAAAGTGTCAAGACTCTATTTACGGCCCTGACACGACATTTGTAGACGTACTCGGCGAGAGTTCGACTTTCCGCAGATGCTGGAATACTGGTGGATGACGAGCAACGAAACCGGACGCAACCGCAGCGGCAACGTGACGATCGAGGAGATGCTGCAAGATCCAGGATCGGTGATCCTCTTCGTCGACTATCCGCGGTGGGTGTTGTGCTTCGCCGCCGCCTGTTGCATCCTCTTCATGCTGGTCGGCATTCCAGGAAATCTTATCACGGTGATCGCATTGTTTCGCACCAAAAAGGTCCGTAATTGTAACTGTAATTCTACATTAACTTTATATGATAAATAATATAATAATGTCAAGAAGGAAATGCAGAAAAGCATCTAAAAGTATTTCAAGCCACTTTGAACAAAGAAATTGATCAATAGTAGATTTGTTGATACAAATTTCGTACGACCTCGATATTAGCGAATAATGTAGGAAAACGATGACGGTTTGTAGAGAGAAGAATTTACAGAGAAATGATGATAGCAATGTTGGTATTGTCGCAATTAAGTTTCCCTCTAAGAGAAAAATATCCTGAAATGCGTATTAATATACAAATACGCACTCTAAATTTGTAAAACTCGTTTTGCGTTACTCGCGGCAATTTTCGCGTGCCCGGAAAGGCTTATTGTTAAGTATAATGAGTCCGTATTATGCAAGGCTACTCAAGTTTCCGGCATCGCTTACACGCAGAAATCTTGAAAGCTGCCCGTGTGGTTTACCTCGAGTCATTACCTCTTTAGTCTTACAAAGCATTAATCCTAGCTGCAATGAATGAGAACGTTAAATCATATAGAATATTTCTCGGTCTAATATTCTTAGACCACAGTTTCATTTCATAAAGATTCTGTATTATATAATTTATATATTTTACAATATCTTGTACATATATGAATTGTTTTATTGGATTAAATAACTTTTGTTCACAAAGTTGAGATTTCGAAAAATCTCATTTTATTTAAAATGAGAAATTTTTCAGTAAAATAACTCCATAATATCTATAATTGTAACACCGTATAATACTGTGTTAATAATAATAATGAATGCATTTTATGTAGTAATATTATTATTAAAACAGTGATATATTTTGAAATATAGGAAAGAGTTACTTTATAATGTAGCAGAAGGCATTTTATTTCTGACAAATAATCGACGATGAACGGAGGTCGTCGGCACGATTCTATGGCAAAGCCTCCTGCCAAAGTCGATCATCAATGAGTTAAGTTTGGAATCGATTACGCGGAACCGCGTGCATATACAATCGTGTGTTTTCACAAAGGTTCACGTACTCCGTTCCGATATAATCGACTAGAATCAAATCGGGAGGTCTCCATCAATTTTATCGTGTTTACTCCGAGAAATTTGAGAGAGCTTATTTGATAACTTCGCAAATTAATTTTCACGTCAACGATTTCTTCGTTATTATCCATGTATTATCAAATAATTGTTATAATCACGTTCGACAATAAGATAATTATATAAATAATTTATAATTATATATTTTTGATAATGTAATTAATCTCTTAACAACCATAATTCTGGCTAATAACACAACCAGTCATTTATTAATATAATTATTTATTATATTATATATAATATTTTTTTTATTAACATAATAAGTATACTAAACAATATTTAAAGGACTAATTTCATAATTTTATTTTAATTTTTAATATTAATTTTATCTGTTGTATTATTTTTCTATAATTCTCTATAATTAATTTTGCCACAGCTAAAGAACGCTACCGCGGTCTTCATCATGAATCTCTCGATATCAGACCTGATGTTCTGCTGTTTCAATCTACCACTCGCGACTTCAACGTTCTGGCACAGATCGTGGCTGCACGGGCCACTTCTGTGTCGGCTGTTTCCGCTCTTGAGGTACGGCCTCGTTGCAGTCAGCCTCTTCAGCGTTCTCGCGATCACAATCAATCGCTACGTCATGATCGGTCATCCCGGTCTCTATCCAACGTAAGTATTCTTCTCTTTCTCCTATACAAATATTTTATTTTAATATAATAGCAAAATAATAAATAATTATTGCGCACATAAGACTAGTAAAATAGATTCAAAGTAAATTTTCTGGAAAGCCAATTTGAACAAAAACCATTTTTATATTTTACATTTTTTACTTTTTACTCGAGGAATAATTATCTTCTCAGTTGTAATGCAATTAAACAAATTGATTATTGAATGTTATTCAAAGATTGTATAAAACGAAGTACTTAATACCGATGGTTCTTGCGATATGGATCATCGCTTTCGGCCTGTTGATCGTCACGTGGTTCGAGCGATTCGGACGTTTCGGATTGGATCCCGCTATCGGATCCTGCTCGATCCTGCCGGATGTAAACGGGCGGAGCCCGAAGGAGTTCCTCTTCGTTCTCGCATTTTTAATACCCTGCCTCGCTATTATCATTTGCTACGCCAGGATTTTTTACATCGTTCGCGAAACTGCTTCAAAAAGCAGAGGCAGAGACAAGATCTTCAACATAGAACTGGAAACCAGCCATGACGTAAGATTTATTTATTTCTACAACAAAATAAGAGAAATAAAATTTATATTTAACACAAATGAGAAAATACATATTAAGAAAAAAAAAAGAAAACTGATTTCTGTTTCTGTACACGTTTTGTTGAAATAAGTACGATATATGCTTGACGATAGATATTTTAATATTAACAGAGAGACTTTATGTGTTCTTTAAATAAATAAAAGTAAATAAAATATTTATAATTATTATATATTATAAAAATAAAATTAATAAAATAGGTAAATTCTAGCTTATTGGTTTTGATAATTATCTTTACAGCAACCATCGACCACGAAAAATCAAGAGCAAGAGCTCTCCGTTCTCTGCGCTCCTTCTTCATCGATGCAAGCGGTTCTTCTTAATTCGGACGAAAGAACGGATCTGGAGCTACCATCCATATCCGCCAACGAAGATTCGTCGGGGTCTAAACAGCCGATTTGTGATCAACAAAACACGGATTGCTCGACAAGATCGTGTACAGACGATCCAACGACGAATGTCAGCGTTTGTCCCGATTCAAACTTCAGCAACGGTTACGACGCTTCTCAAGGCAGCCTGTCGGAGAATATATCGTTCATGGACGATTGCGAGATCGAGAAATCAGACTTCATAGAAACGAGGCTGTTCCTGAACCGGAATCAGTGCGAGCCGCAGCGGAAGTTGTCGGAAAACTCCTGCGGTCGGCTGGGGAGGCTGACCAGTCGAGCGTCCTTCATGGTGGAATCCTCGTTGCAGAGGATTGCCGATGGCGAACGCTCAGATCAGCCACCCGAACAATCCTGCGCGAAGAAAGCATTTCGCAGGCAATCGAAATTTAGGAGCGTCGGCAGAACGCGCGAGTACGGTGCGCCCAGAATGTCCGCCAAGGACCGGAAGCTGCTGCAGATGATCCTCGTGATATTCGTGTCGTTTCTCGTGTGCTACCTGCCGATCACCGTCACGAAGCTCTTCCAGAGCGCACTTGATTGGCGGGGCCTCAATATTGCCGGTTACATACTCATCTATCTGACGACATGCATCAATCCGGTTATCTACGTCGTGATGAGCTCCGAGTACAGAAGCGCATATAAATATGTGCTGCTGTGTAAAGGGTGAACAGACGGCGAGCAAGAGAAGATTGCTGGATCGGCTGACGTCCAGCTGAATATCTAAATATAAATAATTACAGAGATAATGATGAATATATAATTAATGCGTAATTTATGTTTGTTATCTAGTGCATCTGTACGATCTGAGAATTTTCGTTGACGCTTATCGATGTTTTCCTTTTTATATTTATGAGATAATATCATCTTCGAAGATCAATGGTACTTGAGTAGTTAAAATTGTTTATTTATTGTTAAAATAGACTTGTACATTTTTAGAATTCTAATTCTAATAGTTTAAAAATAATTTTATTTATTCCGACAAAATTAGAATGTATTATTTTATCGATGGTGTTTGCCATTTTTACTCGCTTTGCTTGTAATCGGACGATGGATAATTGTTGATATTTTTGTATACCTAATCTATTAGAAGATAATCAAAATCTCTAAATCTAAACGATCTCTCTTCGAGGATATCCGTAATTTGGTGTATATGTTCCGTCAGCGGTCCTTAGCCTTCTAAATATTTGCGAATCTGTGTTGAATCGCTATTAAAAGTTAAAGCTTGTCAAATAAATAAGTATAAAATGCGTTTTAAAATTTTTGAAATTTTGAATTAAAAATTTTACACACTCTTAAAAACCCTGGGATATATTACACAATCGTGCGAGCCGTAGCGGAAGTTGTCGGGAATTTCGATCACGAATCGTGAAGATTAAGAACCGCTGATCTATGCTGTACATACAAGTGCATTACTAAAAACTATGTAACGTTCTTACAACGAGGTAGTTAAATAATTAATTTTAAATATGTTACACACGACGTATTGAGTCTTATCTATATCCTTATCTACAGGATGACCCATTTTAATCTATAAATCAAAATATCTCGGAAACTATTAATTCTTTTATAACTTTGCCTTAATGCTTTTTATGCCAAATAACTAGAGAAATTATATTACGTAAAGAAAATCATAAGTTTCCATTTAAAAAACAAAGGTCACTTTGAAATCTCAGGAACACCTCCACCTAGAAAAAACTTGTGTCCATCATAAGATGTCCTCCTCAAAACAGAGTAAGTTTTACTTGAAACATTTTTTTTAATGTGTATAGTTTCCGAGATATTTTGATTTATAGATTAAAATGGGTCACCCTGTATACATTCGCGAGTTTGATTATTTTTAAAGAAAAATAGATTTATCTCATTCGATAGATCACTAGGCTGAAATGTCAACTCCAGATATATTATGTTTGCCATGACAGCTTCAGCCTTTCAGCTCTTCCAATCACTTAACGTCGCAACATAATAAATTCTTTTTTACCTCCATGAGAAGGGATGATTCATCACCCTTTACTTTTTGAAAATTGCCTTTCGTCGTATTTGAGAAAGCTTACTCGATTATATACATTAAAAATGATTTCGGTTATAAAAAGGTATCCGGGACTGAAGGGACGAATTTTCGCGACGTTAATACTGATATTAGCCTCCCCATAACGGGGTTCAGTTTCTGTCGAGGTTGGACGGCACCGACGCCGCTTGTATCGTGCTGATATTCATGCCAGGTGGCCAGCTCTTTTCCGGCCTCTCCCCCCCGCTGGCAGTCTTCGGAATGACCTTCGTGATGTCCAGTTTGCCGGTATCGCGATTCTGCTTGTACTTCAAAAATCCGGCCGCGCCACCCATGCCTATCCCTCCAAGTATCATTAGCCACTTCAGAAAGCTGCAAATCGAAGCGCCAAATTAAAAGCTGATTTATCATGTCGGCAAACTTCAAGAAAAATCAGCGAAATAATTGCTATTTATTTAAAAGAACGATGTTAAATTGATACGCATAAAAGTTAAAAAGATACGCATACGTTAAAAAGATACGTGTAATTAAGCTATAGGTATTAATATTAGCTACCCGTCAAATATAATTATTTAAAAAACATTGCGGCAAACTGCAACACTCACTTGACGATCGCCATCACTTTGAACACCACCTTCACCTTGTTGACGAACTCATCGTCGAGAAGTATCCCTTCCTCCACCCAGAACAGAGGCAGTAGCGCCTCCGGAAAGTTCTTCATCAGTTTGAATTTTGGTACCGGTTGTATGAACATGTTGAATTGCAGTCGTTTATGCGCACGTATCGGCGTGGCAGTCATCGGCTCGAAATCCATGTCAATTTCATGCTCCTCCTGTCGATGGATACAGCTTATTACATGTCTCCCGTTGTATTTATTTTTTTTAAAATTATTTCTTTACAACTATTCCTATAATGGTTATTTAATACTATATGTGTCTGTCAGCTATCTGTAACTATCCGTGTATCTCGATATCTTATCATTTATTTATCGATTACCTGATTCGGATTCAAACCATCCACCATTTTTAAATATTCCCCATCGGTGTCATAAAAATGCGGCAGGGATCCAATGATGGGTACGCCCAGACACTTCGTCATGTCGTAAAAATTTTTCGACAGACAAGTCTCCGGTGTCGGGCAGAAGCATTTTTCCATAGGATTCGTGCTCATGTCTCCTAGATCCGCGGTGTACTTAAGAGTATTGACGCCTGCGAGTTCGAGAATGTTATCAAAACGAAGCTAAGTGACGATAAACGTACATATATATTCACTTGTGTCGCACCGTACTCTTTCGGTATTTTACGAAGTATTTTAAAGAGAAAATTATAATATAAGAAAAATTATATTATATATTATGTAGTAAAATTTTATCAAAAAATATAGAAGTATTACATTCAATAGCATATACATAATTTTACGAAACGTTTTTACATTTCGAGATATTAAAGTCTCAACTACAATTTCACTTCTTGGCATAAATAAGCGCGACGCATTTATTTTGTAGATATCCTAAAATTTAAATAATCGTACGTATTTGTATAATATTTTTTAAAATTATTTATTTTAATACGTGCCTTTGATTTTGCTATGACGCTGGAACTTCGCGCTAAGACTTCGGCAGATCTCGTAGCCGAACGAGACAATATCGTCGTCCGGCCCGAACAGAGGAGGGAAGATCGTCGAATCGGTACCGTTGTAAGCGTTGCAGTGATCCTCCGGCCAGATATCTAACGCGGGCTTACCGTTGTATTCCAAGACACGACCGACGTCCTTGTAATATTTAACACCACGCAGAACTTTCATACGTTCCGGCGCGACGGTATCATTTTTCTGCAAAAGTTAAATTTTCCGCGAAATTATATTTTTATTAAAGAGCAACATAATAAATTTGTATAATTTTCTCATACTTTTTAGGTACGTATTTTTCGCGAGTATGTAACATCCAGCGAAACGACAATAATCTACCTTTATTTACGTCAGGATTGCAGTCAGACGCAACGTAATAGTTCGCTATTATCTCCATGCGTGACTCGCATTTTTTTCAACATGCAATTAGACCGTTAATTTATCTACTTATCATCATATCTCCGAGAAGACAGAGATATTGGAGAGCTGCATTAGAATAATGCTATACACTACGCATTTATATGAAAAAATTTATATATAAATCTTTTTAAAGTGTAAAAACATATAGTACCCCCCCCCCAGGAACGATAAACCATTCGAACCACTTGATGATATTTGCAAAATTCTAATCAGCTTTGCCTTAAATAATTGTGGCAATATATGAATATTCTTCATTTAAATATTATTAAAAATCCTTTGCTTAAGCTTATTTAAACAAATATAAAAATTTTCAAGCGTAACTTTAAACAGTGCTTATACAATCTCCGTATTAAATAATAAAAGATTTATCATTTTCTTTGGCATTGAAACCACTTACCCCGCCGAAAAGGGAGAACTTGTAACGATTTTCACCGTCCGGCACCAAATCTTTCGCTTCAGTCTTCAACAGGTTGCACACCGCCGATCCGGCGAAGTCTGTCACGGTGCAGTCGACGGGCAGACCGTCGAAAAGTATATCCTTGGCCTTGGCTGTCACGAATATCGAGTCCGGATTGTGGAAGATGCTGTTGACGGCTTTGCCTACGTTATTCGATCAGCAATAAATTGTAACGAATTTTTGACATATATTTTAAGGTTTGTACATGGAGAAAATTTTATATTAAAAATTACTATGTATGGCAGTAGTCGTGGACCATTGCTGGAATTATAAAAATTTTTACTATGTTTTTCTCTTACTTAATGAGTTTAATATAATTATTAATATAACATAGTAAAAATTTTTATATTTCCAGCAATGGTCCACGGCTACTGCCATACATAGTAATTTTTTAAATAAAATTTTCTCCGTGTATAATAACTTTTTTTTATGCTTTCTATGTTTTCGCAAATCGCTCGTTATTTTCGTCCAGCTTAATCGCCGCGCCAGGAAACGCACGTGGCACGAATATGGTGGCGATCGAGGCAACGGAGACCTTATAAATAATTCGCACCTTCGTCGGAGGTGCACGTACGCTATAGGAAAACGTATCTCACGTTCCACTTTAAACGTTCCGACGCGCATTTATTATTATAGTCCGCGTCGACCCTGTGATACGGCCGATTCGCGACCGCAATCGATACACGACATTGAAAGAAAATGATGGTAATCGATACTGATCAATCGTATCTACGTACCGACGATTCCAACCGCCGCGGGCTTGTCCCTAAGGGTGGCCGCCACCATGCCTAGAATCATGAGGTGAGGGTACACCATTATCTCCTCGCCCGTCAATCCGTTGCTCTTCTTGGGGTTGAAGATCCACTTTGACTTCATGCTATATTCGACGGTGTCCTCATCCTCCCGATCGACGAGGTCCAGCTTCATCTTGTACTCACTAGAGTCGATATTGTGTGTTTGAAAAAATTTCAACGAACACATTTACGAGAACCAGGCGTGATTCTCGATTAATCGGGGTTAAATAAAAAAGTTTAGATCGATTAAAGTGAAATTGGATACATCAATGGAAACGCGAGCAACCAAGTACAAAATTTAATTTTTAATAGCAACAAGAAAATAGAAATAAAAGCGACTTTAAATGCTGTATTTTTTATCGATTCTGTAAATTCTGTGACAATATTAGATTTTAGATATATTATTAGATTTTAAATATTACATGGAAAGAACGGTTTTACTGAAGTATCTAAAAATTTAGCCAGATACAGATCTGAAAATAATTATGTTGGACCATCCAAAATAATTATGTAGAACGCTCAAGCATAATGACAATGCTGCAAAAAATTTTGACATCCTAGCAAGTAGCTTGAGCGTCCTACATAATTATTTTGCATATGTAATAAATTGCAAGACGACCCAACTGGCAAGAGATGGTATTCTATCTATTATTTATCACTACGTATCAACCATACGGAAATAATTATGTAGAACGCTCAAGCATAATGACAATGCTGCAAAAAATTTACCAGAAATCCGTATGGTTGATACCTAGTGATAAATAATAAATAGAATACCATCTCTTGCCAGTTGGGTCGTCTTGCAATTTATTACATATGCAAAATAATTATGTAGGACGCTCAAGTTATTTGCTAGGATGTCAAAATTTTTTGCAGCATTGTCATTATGCTTGAGCGTTCTACATAATTATTTCCGTATGGTTGATACGTAGTGATAAATAATAGATAGAATACCATCTCTTGCCAGTTGGGTCGTCTTGCAATTTATTACATATGTTAATTATTTACTGGCGATTTAGATTATTAAAGTTTCTGGATAATTATTTTGGATGATTCAACATAATTATATTTTCTGACCTGTATCTGACTAAATTTTTAAATACTTCAGCAAAACCGTTCTTTCCGTGTAAATTATAAATTTTTGCGTATCGTGATTATCGTAAAAGCGATCATAGAAACTTACTCATAGAAAAATGGCCCGACTTCTTGCAACTTCGGTTTTTGACCCTCCTGAATTTCTTTAGCGTTAGTCACATTGAACAAGTAGATCTTGAAATCCAGAGGCAGCGGAAAATTCGACCACATCTCGCGTATCTCACTTCCTGGTTTCAGCGCAATTGCCTGTGCATTACAATTGCATTACATTAAATTTTGTCAGTTTATGATCACAACAGAATTGACAAATAAAATAAATGATGAAAATATTAATTTTGTAATGTCCATTTCTACCAATGTAGATTAACTTTGATCTCGGTTTAACTTACTCTTTATCCTTTTCTAGTTCTAACAATTAGAAAAAGATAAAGAGTGAATTAAACCGAGATTAAAGTTAAAGATGTATGTCAGACCTTCAAAAATAACAGCATTGCCATAATATTTTGCTAAGATGTTTAATAATGTATTTCGTTCCTACATATGAAATTTGAAGTCAATTTACCGTATCGTTTTCAAGAAAATTATTATTCTAACTGTCTGTAAGACGTCTATATTACGTCTTATAGACGTTATAATAATAATTTTCTTGAAAACGATACGGTAAATAGACTTTAAATTTCATATGTAGGAACGAAATAGATTATTAAACATCATAGCAAAATATTATGGCAATGCTGTTACTTTTGAAAGTCTGACATACTACCTTAATCTACATTGGTAGAAATGGACATAAGACATTGATTTCTTAAAATTATAGATTTAAGACGATTTCGAAAGAAGACCCTCGAATGTTTGCAGCAAATTTTACGACATAGAATGATATAGAATTTTGCAATCAAAAATAAATCTGCACCCACATGAATTGCGCAAATTACAGTCTTGGCGCAGCAGACGCGAGCATGTCGATGAATGTTAATTGTAGCTGTGGGAGTAAAATAAATGTTTATCAGTACTCATATACGATCAATTCTGAAAATGTGTCCGCGTCACGTAACGGTACAGAAAAAATTACATTAATTCTACCATATTTTGGATCGGAAATTATAATGTAATAATATACCGAAACAATATATTGTAACGATACATTATAGCAAATGACAACGAGAGTTCAAGGATTTCGTGACATATACTTTCGCGGAATGACTTGAACGTTTCACAATATTTCACAAAGTAAAAACGACTCCTTATTGTTAGAGATCAGACACGCAAATTTCTTAGGATGATGATCTGGGAATGGCAACAGAAAAAAATCAACAGATTACGAAAATTCGAGAAACAAAAACATGACACCTTAGACAGCATAATTCCTGAGAATTAATTTTCCGAATCACGCAGAAATAAAATTATTGAATAAATATATAATATAATTTAGAACTCTCTGAAACAGGAGAAAATTGTTCCTGTCGAAAGAAAGTGCTGAAAAATTTCGTTATTTCAACAGCACTGTCTAATTCTAAATAATTATACCTCCGATCCCCATCAGAATTACATAAGTTTTGCTATAGATTATTGTTCTTACCCCGGCATATAATGAGTGATATTAAAATTAACGAATAGGCGATATAGAATCACTTTTTGGCAAGATGAAAATATTTCATGCAAGAATAGAAATAAAATTTATTATTAAAACATTATTCGTTTACCTTTTTAATCTGCGACCTAATCAATGCTGGGAACCCGCACCAGAGTAGAATGCCAAAAACAAACGAAACTCCACCGCCAATTCCGAGCTTCTTTATAGACACCATTTTAACACTCTGCAGAAACGCCAAGTGATATTTAGGCATAAGCACACGAGAGGACCGAAATAGACATTTTAAACGTATGCATAAACGATCACAAACTTAAGCGATCGAATCACACAAAATTAGGGATACACATTTAAGTTTGCAGAACTATTATATGATGTTATTACCTATTAACAAAAATTAATATCGATCAATTACGATTTATTACGCGGCTTAAGTCACGCGATGTTCATAAAATACTTAGGAAATATTAAAACGCTAATTGTCATGGCTCGTCCTGCGTCTCCTTCTGGAGCGATCGCGCTTATGAGGGAACGTTAATTTTTCACGAGTTCTATTCTTGATTCGCGAAGATCGAAAGTCGACATTAAACGATCGAAACCTTATTGTATCCTTCGAGGACGCGGAGCACGTTGTCAAACGCTTTGCCGAACGGAACCGTGTGCAGCAACTTCGTGCGTTTTAAGATATCGTACATCCTCCGAAGTTCGCGAACGGCGACGTCATACGCGCGTCGCTTGGTGACCATTATTACGCTTGATAATGGCACCCAGGTACGCCTGTTCTTGTTGATTTCGCACCACTCTGATTTGAAAAAAAAAAGACACCTTTTGCTGCACTGCACTTGATGAAGAAAGATTCAATATTCTTTTGATTGTAATCTTTAAGATCATCTCAATTGACTCCCCATTTTCATAAAAAATTTCATCTGCATATTTCATAAAAAATAGATTCCAATGGATATTACAATATAATATATAAGATAATGGATACAAAAAGTAAAAATAACAATAAACATGACATACGCGTAAAAGTGTTCTCAAACTTGATAATAGAATACAATATAAAACAAAGGATATATTCTTTGTTTTATATCTTATTCTATTGTTAGATTAAAATTGATTTGGAGAATGTCGAGTTAGAGTTCGTAAAATTATTTAATAACGCAGCAAAAACAAATTAGAAAAATAATTAACTTATCCACAATTTCACGTTAAATATTATTATTTTTTATAAAAATCAAGATGCCTAAGAAAAATTCATTCTACGCCGTGAGTGCTTTTCGTCTCTTTCTATTTTTATCTTCGTAGTCCAAACAAGTGAACTAACAATAAGCGCATAATCTTTCTTCAGTATCTGCGCAGTACCAGTATTCACTATCAATATCAGTATTCGGTATTTAGTATGAGTAATCTGACACCAACATTAGTATTCAGAGTATTGGTATTAGAATTTCTTCCACAATTTTTCCCGTCGATTCTTCTGCAAACCAATATCTCGTCTTTGCGTAATTTACATTTCTTTCTCGTTATATTTACGAAAAACCCGGATCGGTCGTGTGAGCTCGCGTTAAAATTCCGACTGTCAGGATCTTCGTTCACTCATAGTCCTTTCTTCGCGCAATGCAGACTGCTCGCTCGTCCCTTTATCCGCGTTTAAAATCTCGCGCGGGTGTCTTAAACTATCGGGAGTCGCGAGATGGAAGCCCCGATCTTCCCGGCGTGGTACCGTCTTCGCACCTGTGCGGTCTCCCGGTCGATCTGTTCGCACCACCCTTGTCGTCCTCGTCGTCGTCGACGTCGCCGTCGCCGTTGATCGTGCGCGCGGCTCGTCGCAAACGGACTGCCCGCGCGATAATGACACCGACGTCTTACACCAGGCTGGCGTCGGCGTACTCCTACTTCCTCGACCCCGTCGTGGACTTCTCGGTTTCCCTTTCTTAAAGCACGGCATCTCCAGCAGAATCGGATGCACCAACAATGACGACAATATGATTGTAGACCCGTAGTTCTACTCGCTGACTCGCAAAAATGTGACGCAAATACGCTGGAAACTCCCCGATCAAAGTCATGAAAAAATGTTTGAATTATGCCAACCGATATGAAAGCTATGATAACCCTCGCTTGTCGCGCGTTCTTCGATTATACGGACTATATAGTAATATAAAAAAATAAGCAATAATAAGACTGCGTAATGTATAATACAAATTAAAATCGAGAAGGGCCTAAACGGTCATAGCTAGATCTTAGTGGTTGATAATATTTTATATATGAATATTCTAGTTCAAACAAACTGCGCGCCGATTAATGTCGATCTTGAAACGCAGAATTTTGAATTGAACCAGAATAGTAATATCACAATATTAAATTGCTAATCAATTTAATGATAATGACGCTAACAAGCATCTATAAGATTCCTCCCTCCCATCCCATCCCGAAAACTGTAAAGAATTTATTGCAAAAAATGTTACCTCAGCCAGGAGGCTACGACGCCCGCACGAATTGTAGGGAGGTCCAGGTTCAGATCCTGGCTGAGGTAATATTTTTCGCAACAAATTCTTTACAGTTTTCGAGATGGGATTGGAGGGGGGAATCTTATAGATGCTTGTTAGCATCATTATTATTAAATTGATTAGCAATTTAATATTGTGATTAGCAATTTAATATTGTATTACTATTCTGGTTCAATTCAAAATTCTGCGTTTCAAGACCGACATTAATCGGCGCGCAGTTTGTTTGAACTAGAATATTCACACATAAAATATTATTAAGCACTAAGATTTAGCTGTGACCGTTTAGGCCCTTCTCGATTTTAATAAAAAATAAACATGTGCAAAGAGATAAGTAGAACAGTTGTAGAAGTTTTGGTCGTTTCGATCATTACTTAGATTGTCTTCAGCAAACAGATTGCGAACTACCGTACCTAATGATTATGAGAGTGCTGTTATATCTAAAAAAAGAATACATGAAGAGATTAGTAATTATTAGTACTATACCTTGAAATAACTGTGTAACAGTAATTGCTACATTCGACGAATATTTTAATTTGTATTGAGCCAAATTCTATTTGCTACAAAATATTTGAGCAAAGATACGATATATTAATTCTATATTTTGATCTTTATTAAATTTTAAATTATCTTTAACTTTTTTTCAAAATTTTGCAGAAAGATATTAAAGTCTAGAATACATCTTAAAGCAGACTGCTGTTGAGAATAAAAAATGTTACTTCGCAACACTCATTAGAAGATCTCCAAACAATTTAATCTTTTCTCCGGGAATAATGACGAAAGAGATTATTCAATTATTGATCAGTTTGCTGAGAAGTAAGTGGTTTAAAATAGCATATCAGTCGAAATTTCAACGTAATTTTCACGGTTATTGAAAATTATTTAAAATAGATTTAAGAAATTATTATATTACTTATAAGACTGTGACAGAAAAAACAAACCATCGTGATTACTGAAATTTCCTATCTTTATTTAGTTTTTTATAATATTGATTTTTGGTACATATCATGTCGCGTCATTGAAAAATATAAGCGTCTTAATAATAACTATCCCTTACAAGTGCAATTTTTATCTATATACAGCATAGAAGCTAATGACGTGAGGAGCAGTTTAATATTGATGTTAATCGTTGTTTAATTGACAAAGTACTTCTTGATCGATGGTGATAACGACGTTCATAATACGCGTAGGTACAAACGATCGTAATTGCTAATAATGATTTTTTTTTTGTATTTAAGGCGATCGTCTGTTAATGTAAATATCATAAACGTCGTTACTATTGACCTAGAACTAACATTAGAATTAAAATGTAACGTTATTCTTTCATATCTCATGTCTAATGTCTAATCTGTCAACGATATTTTTCAGAATAATATTATAACATGCAATAAAAACATTAATCAACTACGATCCGCGCGCGTTTGTGTAACAGATATATTATTTCTATCTACTTATATGTCACGATAACTGGGAGTGCCACTGGGATATACGTTGTCAAAATATTAGCTAAGTAAAGATATCTTCTAAATTATTATTTTCGAAATGTTGCAATTGATATTACAATCAATAACGTCGCCTCCCAGCTTCTTCAGTGTCGTGTAACAATAATTATTAGGAGAAAGGGAGTAAGATGACGATCTTAAGGTTTTTCAATTTTTCCTAATTTGTGTTATGACGTAAAAAAAAATAATGATCCATTTTTTTCAGAATCACGAAAGCTTTACCTATCGTCTATAAAAATTTAAAAACTGTTAAATAAATTAGAATTTTTTGACGTGTCAATTTTGTTATCTTGCCCCCATGTGCGGGTAAGATGACTTTCAATAACGGGTAAGATGACGAAAAGTCAAGTTAAGTTAAAAATAGTCTTTTTTATGAATAAAAAGGTTTATTGTGTGTTGTAATAAATTTCTTATATTATTTTGATATTATAATATTTTAACGCAATGAAAGAAAATTATATTTAAAACAAGAAATATTATGTATATAATTTAAAAAAATAAAATTACTAAAACAAAAATAAGTATTTATAGTGTGTAATAAAAAATAAAACAAACTTAAAGATAAAATAAAAAAATTATTAATATAATTCCGTGGCATTAAAAACCTGTATGAAGTTAGCCCCCCAATATCGAAAAATCAAAAATTTTCTTTTTGCAAACGTTTGCCCATTGTTTGCCCACGAATGCCCCGTTGGAATTTTTGTTTGCCCCGTTGTAGTGTTTAAAAGTTATAAGCAATTCAATTTGGGGGGGGGGCAACTTCACACTGGCCCACCAATGTTAAAATATCAAAAATTTTCTTTTGAACTAGAGGGGGTAAACAAAAATTCCAACGGGGCATTTATGGGCAAACGATGGACAAACATTTGCAAACAAAAAAAATTTTGATTTTTCGACATTGGGGGGCTAACTTCACACAGGTGCATTGAAATCTATTTTTTGTTTATTTATATACAAAAATATACTTATATACAAAAATTAATCCAAAAACCCTATTAGATAATTTATTTTCAAATTTTAAGTTTTAAGTTTTTTAAATTATAATTAATATAATTAAAGACAAATTGTATAATGATATGCAATGTTTGATATACTTGCATTTAGTTTAGATCTCTGTATGTCTAATATGTAAAACATACATATTTTCTTATATATTTGATACTATAATGTAACACTACTTTATTTCAAAAACTAAAAAAAATCAGTAAATTGCATATGGTGATATTTATTTACACAAGTAACCAATATCAAAGAACTAACTAATTATTTGACACGCATGACGTTCGTCATCTTACCCGCGGTCATCGTATTTATTTATTTATTTAATAAAACTGTTGCAATGCATAAAATGAAAAACACAAATACGTTATTGTATACTTTTTTTAGCTATACTATACTGTGATTTTATAAAGAAAGTAAAAATATTTACTATATTTATGTCATTCCTTATGAGCCAATAGCAAAAAATTACATATAAGTGCATCCAAAACACATTTCTTATTATATAATTCACTTTTGTAAATATCATAGATTGAAATTAGACTACAGATTATTTATTATTATCTAAAGTCTCTAATAAATTGAGCATCTCAACTCGTTATCTGTTATTAGCTTAAAAAAATTAATCATCTTACCCACTTCGTCATCTCATCCCCCTTTCCTCTACTTCCTGTTAGTCAATCCTAGGTGGTACCAATTCAGCTTGTATGGTACTAACGGTTATCTTCTCGTTCTGCTCCGGCACAAGATCCGGCACCGCAACGTTTCCCGCATTTTTCTCTTTATAATGCCTCGCTGCGGCAGCGATCATCATGCCCAGACCACCTAACATCATGAGCCACATCACTATCCTGCAAAGACAGATCCATTGCAATAACTTTGGTGCGAGAATACCTCATGACAAAACTCTTTTGCAAAATCGTTAGTTTTTCAATATGCAAAGTAAGGCATTTCAACCGGACTGCCGAAACTATAACACGATAAAAGCTTACAAAAAGATTATAGATTAGTATTATCACTCACTTTGCGATTAAGATCTGTTTATAAGCGAGTTTCAACGGTTTTATGAGAACATCCCCGAGTTCGAGTCCATCCTCTACCCAAAATAGCGGGAACATTGCTTCCGGAAAGGTCTTCATCAGTCGAAGTTTTGCGATGGGTCCAACTAGCAGGTTGAATTGAATCTTTTTGTACGCTTTTATTGGAGTGCCTGTCATCGGCTCAAAGTTGAAAGTCATCCGGTGCTTGTCCTGCAAGTAGCATTTCAAGTAATAATTCTCGTAAACATTGTAATTGTTTGATAATTCGTAGTAACTTGCGCGGTCTGAAATTACCACAGTAAATTTATGCTGTTTCTTGAAATTTATTTATCGTAAATTTCTTATATTTTTAACTTGTAATAAATTATAAGACGACCCAACTGGCAAGTGATTTATTCTATTTATTACTACTTCGACCTTACTGAAAATGGACGAGGACAAGTCAGTGGAGACAAGGGTAAGAGAGAGAGAGGAGAAAGAAAGGAGAAAAGAAAGGAGAGAGGAGAGGAGCAGGAGACCAGGGATGACCACGGAGGAAGAGATCGCAAAAAAGATGGAGGAGAATCTATTGATGGACACAGACGAGGAAGGAGCCGAGACGAAAAAGGGACAAAGGATGTCGGAGGAGACGGCCCGAGGAATCCAGAATGGAAGAGGGAAGGAAGGGAAATAAAATGTAAGGTCGCTCAATGGCCAGGCAGGGAGAAATAATGAAATATAAATGTAAAGGTTTTTGGGAACGTTTTTACTGAAAAAAGCGCCTTTCCAGCCCCGGAAGGGGAGTGAAATAAAGATTTGATTGATTGATTGATTGATACTACTTCGACCTTACAGATTGTAGTGCTTTTCGTAATCAATTTTAATAATAATAATGCTAACAAGCATCTATAAGACTCCCCCCTCCCTTCCCTACACGAAAACTGTAAAAAATCTTATTTTTATTAAATAAAATCTATTATTTCTATCAAAAATTAATTTTATTAGTATAATCTCCCTTTTCAACGCTTAAAATTATTACATGCATATTTACATAAATTTTGATTGGATTACATAAAAAGAAGCTATTTTGTGTGAGGAAAAAATCATGGGACGAAAAATAATGGATATATTTATTTTGATGAGTAAATAAACAATTGTCAAACTTACAGGGTCAGGATTTAAACCTTCAATCATGTCGAGATATCGTGGATCAGAATCGTAAAAATGAGGTAGACTTATCCTTATAGGCACGGTTTTGCAGGGTCCTGCGTTGTATATGTTCTTAGGCATGCATCCTTCGGGCTCAAGACAAAGACATCTTACATCCTCGTCCTCAGATGGATCGCCTAAATCCGCCGTGTAGTGCAGCGTCTTGAAACCTGCGTTGCAAAATTATCTAAGAAGATCACCTTACCGAACGATTTCTAAGTGTGGTGTGTCTCAGAATCGACGAATAACGGACATTTAGCGTGACTTTTTGCAAAATTTGAAACATATTTGATTTTTTATCAGTTCAGCATTTAAGTATCACACATATTTTTAAAATTAAACTTCATTCTTCAATTAAATTGATTCTTGCATTACTGATAAATCGAGTTTACTAAATTTAAATTAAAATTGTCTAGAGTGTTTTACTATAAGATAATTGAATTTGTTAATTAATAAAATTATTTATAATTCATTAGTTTCGTATCGGGCTACCATCGAATTTTATGCTATCGTGATTCGCATTAACGAAACGTTTAAAAAGTCAGTTTGAAAAAGGTGGTACTTTTTCTCGTGAAAAGTTATGTATACCTTGGACCTTCCCTGGTTCGAGGTAGTAAGCGCCCATACTTCTGCAAATATCTAAAGAATGTACCCAGACTTCTTTATCCTTGTTGAGAAAAGGCGGAAAGATGGTTCCGTCTGTGCCCCGAAAATCGTTGCAGGGGCTGCCAGGCCACATGTCCATCTTCGTTTCATTTGCCAACGTCACCATACGACCCACGTCTTCGTTATTTTTAATTCCACGGTATACTCTTATGCGTTCCGGCAAACGACTCCCGTTTGTCTGAAAGGCATGGATAACATTTTCAAAATATACATTTATATTTTTACATATGTTATATTTTTAGAAGTTTAATTTCGCCCGAATATATGTATACATATATAAAAATGCACACATCCCAATTATTAAAATTTATTTTATTTTTAAAATTAAAAGAACGATTTTTAGGTTCAGTAGATTAAAATCATAGAAATTAATTAGGGCTGATGAGCCGAGCAAGTTTGTCCGAGCAAGTTTGTACTAGTATATATTATATCCTTAAAGCACAACAAACTTGCTTTTCAGCACTATTAATTATATTATCTCTATTTATAATTTTATTTTATTTTAATAGTTTCTGATAATAGTAATATTATTTTGTTTTGTATAATTAAAAAAATATGTTAATGTATAAAGATATTAGTCAAAGACTTCTGTACTGAAAAATAGATAATATTTTTGAAGCCAAAAGAGTACTTTTCTCTTTCATTGATAATATAAAAATACAATGGCGCAAGAAAGTCATAATATTTGCAGATGCATTACCTTAGCAAGATAACCAAATCTGTAACGTAAACCACCCTCTTGGATTAATATATGCTCCCTTTCCTTCAACGCGCTACATACTGCAGATCCAGCGAAATCCGTTATATCCGTGCAGTCAAAAGGTATACCATGAAAGAACAAATCTCTCACAGTGGTTTTGACAAATATCGACTCGGGTTTCTTGAAAATACTGTCCAGTGCTTTGCCTAAAAAAATGTCAATAATGTAAGAAAGCGAATGAATAATTACATTTATTTTGCCTTGCATAAAACTTTAAGGGAGAGGGGGAAATAAAAAGAGAGAAAGAGAGAGGGGGGCACATGGTATATAATATGTACATATTATACTATGATACTTGTACATATTTCGGAATAAATACAATTAACATAATAGTAAGAAAAACCAAATATCAAAGTGTTGAACTGTAATCTTTAGTTTCCAGAATTGACGAAACCCCGATTTTTATTAACAAGATGCTTGATTTAGAAAATTGACGAGAGATTCAATATTCGAAATTGACAAAATCATGTGGACCAAATATTTACGCATTACGAATATTTAAGTATTACATTGAAGTAGACATTTAAACCTTTTTGATTGTATAAAAATATGCCGTGTATTTATCCTCTTGCACGTTGTAAATACATACTAATTACTCCCATCGTAGATGGCTTGTCTCTTTGAATGATTAGGGTTACCGCTATCATGATAGGATGAAATGAGTAAATTTCCGTGTTCTCCGGCAAGATGCTCTTTTCCTGATTGAAGTACCAAACTTGTCGTAAACTATATTCAACAGTATCGTCTTCTTCTCGGTCCACGATGTTCTCCTTGTCCCGATATAAACTGAGAATCACAAAAACGTTCATCAATTTCTATTGTATGTCCACTTGTTATTTATGTCTACTGAAGATATAAATTGTTTAATAATAAATGAACGCTTTTGCTTCTAAAACACCCTGGCAAAAATAATATGTTTATTAAAAGTTTATAAGAAGTTTGCTTAAGTGTTGAGTAGATGTTTCATTTGAGCTTTAAAACATTTATTAAATTGTTTATGAGATAGAAATTTAAACATGGAATTGATTATAAGATGTTCACGTCTATGTTTCTTATGAAATGTTTCAGTGGCGTTTAATGACATAGTCTTAAACATTTTTATTATAGTTTTGTAAGTATTTATAAAATGTTATTGTCAGCATTATTTGCAACGCGCGTTTCTAAACAGTGTAACCATCTATAAAACTCTTCATAAATAGTATAACCATTGATAAAACTCTTCATAAACAAATATAGACACAATCTCTCACTAACAATTTTCGCCAGGGCAACAGGCAAATTATGCTTTCCAAATCCTTTCGAAATCTTAGATACGTTACATAAAAATTTGCACATGTATGTTATTTAATGTATGTTACTTCTTCATGTTCAGAGATTCGAGATTCACTATTTTTATAACAAGTGACAAATTGCCTCGGTAATCGTAAATTAAATTATATCATATAAAAGAGATTACTCACTCGTAGTGAAAAGGTCCTAGTTCTTGGAGAATTGGTTTCGATCCTGATGCAATCTCATTGGGATTTGTTACGTTAAAGACATAAATATTGAAATCCAGCGGCTGCGGAAGTTTCTCCCAGAAATCGCGTATTTCGCTCCCTTTCTTCAGTCTAACTTGCTATAAATTTGGTAAAATATAGTACTTTAATACGAACGAACTTTTCTTCTCTTAAATATGATATTCGAAGAATACAAAATGTAACAGATCACCATACAGTAATATTTTTATTTGCAGTATTAAATATAGTATTATTAATAAGAATTAGTAATTGTTATATTGATAATCGTTAAACAAAAATATACAACTACATAGCAAAATTCTTTTAAAATTAGTTGAAAGAGATTTTATTATTAAAGTATTTATTACTTTAAAGTTAAATTTGTAGTGATCCAATATTGAAAGGACTATCATTCTCGCAGTTTCGATTTCAGTATTTGGAACAGAATTTGCTAGATTGAAGATATTGATATATCAATCATTACTTACAGATTTAACTTGCGATTTCAGCATAGAAGGAAATCCCAGGGTATAACTAATAAGCCCGATGGAGAATGTACAGGAGCCGGCGAGTCCTAATCTTTTCACGGACACCATATTAATCTGAGAACACACCACGAGCGAACTGAATTAAATTTTCTGTCTTGGAGCAATTTCGATAACAAGTTGGCACCTTGTATTCGTCAATAATGTGTAGCACGATGTTGAGAATTTTTCCGAACGTGAAAAAGGATAATAAACGCCTCAGATTCGGATTATGCATCGCGTTGTCTATTCGACGTAAAGCACGACGCGTGTGGTTTTCCAGTCTTTCGAAAAAGAATTCTTGAAAAGTGCCCGTTCGTCGCGCGGACATGAGTCTCGATTTTCAAAACAGACAAATTCCTCGATTATAAAATTTGATAAAATCTTTTCTAAAATTGATAAAATCAACAGTTTCTAAAGTTAACAAGATCCTAAGTTTTCAGAGTTAAGGAATTCCTCGATTTTGTAGATCATAATTTTTTAATTGAGAGAATTCTGATGTTTAAAATTTTCGGCTTTCAAAATAAATACAAAGTTCTCGATCTTCAAAATTATCAAGATCCTGTCTCCAAAATTGACAAATCTTTCACTCGGTTTTTTAAGTCTCGAAATTTTTGATTTTGTGCTTCTTTTTTCTTAAAACTCTGTCCTCTTGAGGCTTCTGTGGCACACCTGAGGAAATTCTTCTTCGAAAACGTTGGCGATGTGCGAATGTCCACTTCCGTCGACGTCTTGCGCTCCAACCTCGGACGTCTTCTTGTTGACGGTCCTCCTCAGCAATTCTCATCGGCAAACTACCCGCTCCCCCATTCTCTCTCACAGTTGCTCTCACATTCACACGTTCTCACATATACATGCATATCTTTGTTTGTCCATTGACTGTGATTCGACGACATCGGTTGCGACTGCGCGATCAGCAACTTTTTAGTAGATTTATCGAATTGCGATAAAAATAGCTTTTCAGAAGAACTTTTCAAAACGATTTTCTCTGTATGATATTTGTGTTTCTTGTGTTTATATTGGCTAAAAAACAATTAAAATAATTAGACATAAAAAATCAGATGTACGACGAAGAAGTGAAAGATATTACCCTACGCTTTCAAGATGGTGGGGGCTTACATCTTTGAAGAATACAAATAAAATTTGAAATATAAAATTTGCAATATCCAAGCAACAGACATGTACGCAGTAGTAACAGCAGTATAGAACTTCAAAAAATTTTTTCCTAGTAAAATTCAACATAGCAATGTATTATGGAACTGTGCTTTTACATTAGAAAATCTAAATTCTTTTTTAATATTATATAATATTTATATAAAAAATAAAAATAAAAAATTTTCCCAAATTTCTGAAAATCTTTCTAGCTACTGAATTCCAGCAAATGACAGCAATTTAAATACCTTAAAGGTTTAAAAAGTTTAAAATATCAAGCTAAAATTATCCAAAATGATAACTAGTTAAAAGAATTTTCTAATAGTTCAAAATGTAACATATAAAATGTGGTTGAGAGAATTACACACCTACAATTAATTTTTTAATAACATAAAGAAATAATCGTACTTAAATTAGAAATATTTTACTTCTACTAGACACATTTTTAAAATATTAAATTTTGTTAACAATTGATTGTATAAAATTTTTGAAAAGAGAAAATTTTGAAGCAACATGTTTTATAACCGGCGCTTATTTGACAAAAACATAATTTTTGTAAAATGTATTTTTGCTTATTTATAATATGTATAAGAATATATATTATCAAATTTTACTAGATTAAAATACATATGTCTATTGCTATTTATCGATTGCTTGCGTGTTTGACGTATAGCTTATGATATATAGTTAAATGGGAAATATGTATATCCCGCGGTTTCTTCTAGTTTTGTATCTACAAAATTTTTAACAAAACTAGATACAAATTTTTTATTATATCGAAACTGTAAATAAACTAGTAAATAATAAAATGATATAATTGACTCTCGATAAAGTCAGATAATAAAACATTAAGGGCAATTAAGAGTCAATTGTTTATCATGTCTTTTTATTAATTAACATTATATGTTATTTATGGCGCACTGTCTACAGCACTTGACTCTTAATTGCCTTTAATGTTTTATTATCAAACTACTAAATGCTATCACAACAAATAAAATTCAAATAGATTAGTTCTAAGCGAAATGTAACAAATTAATTGCAATTATACATTTTAGATAACATGTATTAATAAAGAAATAAATAATTTTAAAACGTTATAACAATTTATCATTTTATTAAAGTAAATTAAAAATATATATAATAAATTTGCATAAAAAGAATTTTTAAATTTCAATATGACAGTACCGACAAAAGAGGAAAATAATTTTACTTGTTAGAGTGTAATCACTTTTGTGTGTTGTTTCGAATTGAACCCCAGAGTTCATTTTTTTCGATCGCGACGATGATTTAAGTCGGCTTTAAGTCAGTGTTATGGATCCGCGCCTTTGGTGTCAAGTGTAACGCCTATCGAGCGCAAAAGGCGCTGAAGAATCAATTAAATATGAGCTTGCTATAGATACCCTATAGCACTTGCTACGAGCAACTTATACATTATTACTCACGTCTATTGTAGACGTAGTTACCATAACCGAGGTCTCATTAAAATAAATTGCTATATATAAAAGAAAGCCGAAGCTCACGCGTAAGACAAGATCTAAGGGTAAGGCATTTCTTTTAAGGAAGTCGCGATCAAAGATTGGAATGTGCATTCTAAAAAATTACGTAACTAATATGATTATCAAAAGCAATGCACTTGCAATCGTATACGAAGAAATTTTATACGAAGAATTAAAGTAATTAACTTCCACTTTATATAACACAACATCCTTCTAACATTCAGAACGATATATTTTAACAATACACGTAGAGAAAGAGAAGAAAACAACTGTAATAATTTCGATTTAAATTAATATTTTCTTATACACTGATAAAATTTATCAGCATGCTGGATTATTATTAGAGCCACCATAAAAAGAAGAAATTAAAACCGTCTACGAAAAGAATAAAATTTTATGCTTGTTAGGTTTTCATTTTTGTATATTAATAATTGATTGAAAAGAATAACACAATTATAAGATAGCTATAATAAAATTTTACTTTTACATTTTATTCTGTCCCTCAATTCGACTTCTCTGTTTTTAGTTTCACAAGAGTCATTTGAACATTTAGGTTTAAACATTTAATGTATATAATTAAATCACAAACTAGATAGCACATATATATATCATGTTGAATACACGAGAAGTCCATCCTCTCGACACAGTGAATCACATCAAGCTAATAAATAAATTATAAATAAGTTACACTCAACCATCTTATTACACCGCGAAACTCAGACCAGCGGATGTTTCCTCGTGTAACGATGAGAGATCGCCAAATTTTTCGCGTAGGAAACTAAGCACTAACATACGATCACAACTAAAATCTCTTTTTGCAAAGGCAAAACATTCGCGTATCGTACTGAAAGAGAGAAAATCCGCATATCTACCTTGCCAAACGGATACTGAGAGCTATGATGGCTGAGAGATAGCGGTTCACCGTAACGGGGTTACGGGTTTCTTTTGAGCATAGTGATCTGACGGATGACATGAGCCTGTTCTCGGATGACATAGGGCGAGAACGTCCACGTGTTTTCTCGCTTAATTTACGGAGTAACCGATGTGAATGATGGCCGATAACCAGGAAACCATCGCGTTTGTTCACACGATCGCTGATATATCGAGATCGTGTATAGCAGCCCTTAGCTAACGCTGCCTGTTTATCTCCTTTTGTACATGACATTTACTTGCTAAGCAATTTATTTTCAAAAGCAACTATTAACCATGAGAATAGATAATAATTTTATTTTTCATGGCTTTATATTGAAGTATAAATGCAAATAAAAGTGCTGCCATATTTAACATAATAAAATAAGAATCATTAGAGAGATAACATGTCTAAAATATTATAAATAATATATTTGTAGTATATAATGTAAAAAAATGGCAAAAAGGTATCATAACAATATTAATTAACAAATTAATATAATCAATTAATCATATTACAAAATATATAAATTCAATTATAATGTAGCTAATGTAACTAAAATGTTAGAAATCGAATTAAACTATCTTCAAATTACTTTTATCAATTTTTATATAAATCAAACTCTAATTAACGTAATAGCAGCATTAAATAATAATTTTTTTTTATGATAAGTTACAAGAAGACATAATTATTTTTTTGTTTATCTTTTCTCGCAATTTCTTTGATATTAATTAAAAATAATTAATATGATTATTTATAAAAACAAAAATTATATTACATTCATCGAGGAAAGTAGAGACTAGCACATAATAGCGGATAATTTACATCAAAAGGTCTCTATCAATCGCAATCGATTGGAGATAGTCGGAAATTTGCGAATTCATCGGGAATTACTAAAAAATGTAGTTCTCGGACCTATAGACGAAAGTAGGATTATATACGTTTCCTAACACGAGCGGTGGTAGCGCGCAACGCCTCAGCTAGCAATTCGCTCGTCAACAATGCATGAGAGTCGTTACGTGGAAAACGCGACCTTTCCCTGTTGCCTCCATCGGTATACTTTTCCGATCGTAGAAGGTAGGCGCGACATTTTCCACACCGCATCGCTCGATGCGCAAGCACGGGTAAGAAGACACGCGATGGCATTTCATTGGCCGTTGAAACCTCCTTCCAACATGATAATAAAATTGTCAGATAAAGCAATACGCCAAATTTTTCATCATTTATGCTTTTCGTATTATTAGGGAAGCATTTTTCTATATCTTTCACTATTTTATTGAACTCAAAGTGTTATTATTATTCAAGTAATCACGCAAACGTGATTACTGATATATCACGATTTATCACTGACTTTTCCGATTTTCATAAGCTCTGTAAAATGAAATATGCAATCTGTGTATTTTGTATACTTTTAGCTGCGTAATCATTCCTCTGAACAAAAAATTGTTTATGTCAAAGATATAAAAATTTCAATTGTAATATTGATAAAAAAATAATATAATATGTCTTACGAGCCATTCTTTATATGCTCGCTTATTCTGGCTTTGATGAAGTCTCTGAAGTAGAAATTATTACATTGTTGATACTTTAAAGCTACATGTATAAATATTATTAATTACAAATTAATTGTAAAATATGATGTTATATGTAATAAAATGTATAATTTAATTTAATAGATCATTATTGATGCTGACGCACTTAAAGGGCAAGGACATGCCGACGTTGCATAGTTTATAAACTTTTCCATTAGGTATACAAAATCATAAATAAACCGTTCTCACCTTGTAACTACCTTTGATGTGCAACATTATTACTGCATTAATTATGATAAAGATACTTACTAATAGAACAAGTTCACACCATTCATACGTGGTTATAGCAATATTATTCTCAAGGTTGCCGCAAAACACGGATTTTGGTAGAAGATTTATTTAATTTTTCCACCTTTACACAAAATCCATATTGATGAGCAACGAAACGATAGAAGAACCTTCGCAAGCATACACATATTTAAAAAGTAAATTTTTTAACGAGATGTTGTTTATTAAAAAGAGACAAGCACAAAAAGGTACAAAAACTCACTAACGCAGTAGTCAATTTCTAATGTACATTTCAGTCAGGCAAGATTAATTGTAAACAATTAATGAATAATTAATTAATTATCAATAATAAATCTATAACAGGAATAAGATGGCTACACTTATATTACTATTAACGTTAAGTTACGATATTAGCAAAAATATAGTATCATCGCTGTATTAAAACGGAACTCAACGAGTGGGTTACCAACCGTGCGACTTGTAGTGTGCGTGTATGGCGACCGGTACCGGGTATGGCTTCGGCACATGCACCGGCACGGCCACGTGCACCGGATAAGGTCGGTCCACGTGCACGATCTTCTCGAAGGCAACGGGATACGGTTTCGGAACCGGTACTGCCACGTGCACCGGCCGATCTACCGGGATGTGCACCGGTTTCTCGATCGGCACTGGGACCGGCCGGTCCACGTGAACGATCTTCTCCACGGTGACGGGATACGGTTTAGGTACCGGCACTGCCACCGGCACAGCGCGATCGATATGAACCGGTACGGGTACGGGGAACGGTATGTGTTTGGTGACCGGCACTGCCACGGGCACCGCAACCGGTTGCGGTATCGGATGCGGCACCGGCTGCGGAACGGGCACAGGCACTGCTGCTGAAAAAGAATACAGAGATGTTACTCACAGACGTGTCCATTAATATGTAAACAATTAAAATAATTACAATATTAGATCTAGTTTTACATAATGAATAAAATCCAAAGCAACTAAATAAAATCACGTCTTCCTTCTTTTGTAAAACTTTAGATCAATTTATGAACGATTTCTTGAACGTTTGATATTATCAAAATGTTTTTAAGTTAATTCTATCAATATGCTTCAATTTCAGAATAAATTTAATATCAATAAAGCATCTCCGATAAGTTTACTCACCGACTGGATGTCCAACGACGGGGGGTGATGGTTCCGGTATGTGTCCCGGTATGTGTACCGGATGCCCTGCGTCTGGCGCCGGAATCTCGTAAACGGGCGGTGGTGGCACTGAACCGTACACGTGTTCCTGATATTCCTGTAGACTGTATCCCAAGTCGTCCAGACCTCTTTTTCCATGTTTTTTCGCTGTTACAAAAGCGCTGTGACGTTGTTCTGAATTCCTATCAACGGTAATGGCTGCACTACTGGCTAACACCAGCATTATTACCTGTAAAAACGTGACGAAAGGATGTCAAGACGAATGGTTAACGTTTTTGCATAGAGAATTGGACAATTTATTTTAAATAAATTTATTATATAAAATGTTGTACAACAATTTAATCAACGATGTCAGAAGCTGCATCAGATTTTGCATGCATCCCGAATTTCTTCAAAAAAATAAAAGTCTGATTTCAACCAAGTTTTGAAAAAGATTTGATTTGTACATTCAATTGCACCGATTCAGTTGCTTTCATTTGCATTTTTATTGCGCGGTATTAGATTACGATTAGTTTAGATCATTTTAGATCGCACGAAGTATTATAAACGACGCACAATCGTTTTTCGCAATTCACAAACAATGCACAAGTCACTGAATCAACGTGTCGCGTTCTCCATCTTTCGTTACGATGCATCCGAATGTAAATCGCGCGGAATCGAACTTGATCAATGATAATGAAATGAGCGAGAATTCGCGCTGGTACCAGAAAGAGCCTCATGATCGCTCGAGGGTTCCAGTTGCCGATCGCGATGCCGACGAAAAACTGAGTTCGCTCCGGAATCGTGACCCCCATATGTATTTATAGGGCATCAACCGATGCGACGCATCGCCCGAACGAAGAAGAGGAGCGATTCTATGGGCCGATACACTTTCGCTGCCACCTGGGCGACAGCCAAATGGCGACCGCTTTTCTCTCCTAGGAGACAACGAGGAAGAAAAATCCTGGAGCATACATTAGTGGCGGAGTTAGTCGGAGGTTTACTAACGATCATTTGGTCTTCTAGATCGTTAGATAGCCGCGATCGCGCCCGATACGTGATTCGATTCAATAGCGCCGTGGCACACGATTGGAATCGGTTCGCGCGAAATGCATCGATAATTGTATTATAAAACATGCGTTAACGATTAATGCTTTAGACGATTTGTAATTTGTATCAGAATTTAGCATGGAGTTTTATTTTATGCTCCGTGTAATACGGAAAACATTTGAAAAATACATACACAGTAATACATATTAAAATACATCGATATATAAAAATATAAATGTATTTTAAAATCTGATACGAAGTATAGATAGTTTAAATTGTTACGAGATAATGCAGTTCGTCGAATAAATTGATAATTTCTTAACAGAATAAATTAGTTTATAGTAATCAAAGCAATCAATCAGTAATATGCTGTCGTTAAATAAAAATATCCTGTGTACGATCTCAAGAACAGAAAAGTCTAAATAATGTCAATTTGACATCATATTGATCAAATTTATGTCATTTTTTGGTCATGATTGAAATCTTGATCTAAAAATCAAAAAGACATAATAAAAAAGGAGTCAATATAAAAGTTATTTTTAAGTCATCTGAGATCGAGACTTCAATCATGACCAAAAAATGACATAATTTGGTCAATATAATATCAAATTGACATTATTTTGACTTTTCTGTTCTCCTTGGGATAAACTACTTGGGTAAAATAGAAAGACATGATGACATTAAAATAAGGCTAAAATGACGCTTTTGACATCATTTTGAGGTCATTTTGATGTCATTTTGACGTCATCATGACTTTCTGTTCTCCCTGGGAAAAGCGAGCGTTTCTTAACAATAAGTTAACGAATTATCATTGATGTAATTCATGGATTTCGCGCAACAGCGAGAGACGAAGATATACGGCAGCAAATGCAAATGGTAACTCCGGTTTCTTTCAGCGTCCCCCGGCGTCCTTTATTCGGTCATCGAGATCGAGACGGGTGAGTTTTCCTCTTCGTTTCCGCGTTAACCGCGGGGACTTTCCTAACTTTCATTTTCTAAGCCTAATGCCGGCCACGCTACTCGCCATTCATTATTCATCGGCAAGTTCGAACCGGCAAACGCGTAACAACACGCCCAGTGACGCTGACCAAGGTTCGCCAGCCACGTATCGTGAATTAGCGGAATGCACACGTACGCGGTGGTGAGGTGGTGTAACAAAGAAACGGCTCGGTAAACGTGCAATCCGAGAGTTTTGACGGGGAAACAATGTTGTTACGAAGAAACGAGGAACACGTTCGTTGCTTGAACGGTTCTTCTTTCGTTTCCTTCATGAACTTCGATGAAAGCCTAAACTTTAATTCATTTCCATTTCTGCCTTCTATTCTTGCGTACAAATATTAACAACTTTATTGTAATTATATTTAAGTTCTTAAAATACTATTTGCCAATCTAAAAATAATATTTGCAAGGAGTTAACACATTAATCTACATCAGAGGTGGCCAAACGGTTGATTGCGGATACTCGGGCGGTCGATCGTGTAACAACGTGAAATTCACAATACAACAATTGTAATGGCAATGTAACCATAATTAATTTAATTGTTGCTGTTTTATGCCCAATCGCAACACAAACACACAAAATAAAATAAACATGCTTACTTCATATATAAACCTAAATCGCTGCGACAAGGAACCATAAATCGCGATGGGATGAGGAAACTGAGAGTAGATCTTGGTGCTTCTAAGTTTGACCATGGCACCTCTGATCTACATTATTTACATTTTCTGATGCATCATATAGGAGAATAGTATTTAAAAAATTAGCTGTTGCAGTTCTATGTATCAACATTCATCCATCACTCATGCAGGCAGCATTACATAGCGCGCGAAATTCTTAGGCGTTTTCCTTTTCACCGTACGTGCGCGGAAGTGCGTTTCCAGGCATAATTAAATAGGTATAGGGATGTAGGTAAGTAGTACAGGTGCTTTAATCGTCGAATATAATTACGGCGTCAACATCGCGAGCACAAGTTTGTAATCAAGTGGAAAACTGGTGTCGTTCTTGGCAAAAGACACATGCACTTATAATATTAAATAGTATTCAGTTATTATTTAATATATAAATCTTAAATATTAAATGTTTAATATATATGGCAGGGGCGTAGCCAGGATTTTATTTCGGGGGGGATTTTAAAAAAATTAAAATCACAGAACTCATAACTTTTTTAATTAAATAAGATAACAATATCGTTCAGGACATTTTCTTTAGACCTTAGAGTATTTACCATTTCTTTCTCGGCTTTCAACCTTTCATTTTCATATTTGGTTCCAAAATTTCGGGGGGGATTTATCCCCCTAATCCCCCTCCCTGGCTACGCCACGGATATATGTAAGCATTCTGATCTACATGAATCTGCATGAATCAAACTTGTATAATCAATAATATAATCAATTTAATATTAATTTTTTTATTGATCTCTTTATCGAATTGATTTAATATTAATTAATATTTATCATATTATAGTTCATAACGTTCTTTATAATACATACGTTTATTATCTTATTCCATTCGCTACAAAGCTGTATCTGTCTAACGTTATTTTAAAATGTCGCCGCAAACTGGATTTATCGCAGGCAACTTTCATCACCGGAAGCTCGTAGTATCGATCGACAAGGGTGAGTTTCCGATTTGATCGTAAATGGGAACTTGACCTGTTCCTCGATCTGGATTCGTCAAGGCGTCACTGGTACGATTCGCAAATATAAAAGGCTTCCGTTGTTACGATCTTATGAACAGTTTGTCCACGACAAGAGAGCAATGTCGAAGATTCTTGTAAGTAGCCACACTACTTCATTTAAGTAGCGTAAATCGAGATTAACGTTTATAGATATAAGCCCGTATTCCTCTTTTATCGATAAAAGTGCCTTAAATGTGGCTTCGCAGCCAATCAGGTGGCTTCTAAGCCTCTTTTAGCGGCACTTTTATCAATAAAAGAGGGTACAGAATACGGGCCATAGAATATCTGAGTTCTAAAGTAAGCATTCAATTGTTTCCATAATTGAAACTCCGAAGTATCTTCATTAAACTTATTCGACTTTTCTAGTAATTTATACAACGCATTAAATAATTAAAAGTTTTGTAAGACATTAAATTTATCAAAATTTGAATTTCTTTACGTTGATACTGTATTTCAGCTGTTCCTGACATTATTATGCACCTGTGCGTTCGCGTCGGTGCCGAAAGATGCGAAACAACAAAAACGGGGTATCATCGGTAATGATGGATGGATCGGTCTACCAAGCTCTTATGGACATGGACAACCGTGGTTGATCGATCACACCCCCTGGAAAGGACTCAAGCTCCCCGAAGTCAATCTGCACGCAGGGTAAAAATATATAATACACTTATTGAAAGTAATAAATAAGATTTATATATATTTTAGAGTAATTTAGAGTAAAAAAAATCCCAGCAAACACAGAACATTGCAGCAGCATTGCGGCAATGTTGTAATATTGTAGCAACATTACAGCAATATTGCAACATTGCCGCAATGTTGCTGCAATGTTCTGTGTTTGCTGGGAAATCTCTAAATTGTATAGGCGGTTTGCGTTAAGTTTTAATATTTTAAAATAAAAATTCTAATTAAATGATATATAAAATACTATTTAATTAGAATTATTTTAGTTGAAGGAGAAATCGCACGGACATCATAAAGAATCCGAGCATTAGAAATATTTCTGGAAGGATTATCTTTTTCCTTGCAAATTATATATCTTCATTCCGATATATTCTGGTTTGTTTAATATACTTCCTAAAATTATAGGATAATAATAATGAAGTGCATTTTAATATTAAAATTATTTTATTCACTTTAGAAAGACCAAAACCCATGGTCGAAAAACGTCGCGAATCACGATATATTAATTTAAATTAAATTGGTCAGTTGTGTGTCGAAACAAATCACTTCTGTGGAATAATGAAGTTAATCGTTATTTTCACGAACATTTCGTATCGGTTGGCAGGTTGGATTTGGCAGGTGCGACTTATGGTAGAAGTGGAATCGCTCTGACACCCGGAATTCTGAAAACTCTCCCAGTGTACATAACGAAGCACGTGGTAGTGGAAAAGCCGGTGCCAGTTCCGGAGCCGGTAATCATAGAGAAACCGTATCACGTGCCGATACCGATCGAGAAGATCGTTCACAAACCGGTCCCCATTCCTATACCGGTACCTCAGGTAACGTCTCGTCCATTTTACTTTCATTGACGCGCGAAGTCTGTTAACAATAATCACTCTTCCTTTTGCAGGAAATTTGCGGAAAGCAATGCGTAAAAACGATCGTGGAAATTACTTAATGTTTAAATTAACATTGATAAGCGAACGTTTTGAGTTAATATTCTAAACACATACAATCGCGATTTGCATTATAATGAAGAATATCTTCCCCATTCAATCATACCTCGGAAGCTTATTTTTAGGAATAATATTTTAAAATAATCCTTCCATTCCCAATTATAATTCAAAGCTACGAATGATCTACTTAAAAAAAATCATTTCTATAAATTTCTCTTTAAAATCATAATTGGAACTCTATTGATCCTTCTATCGAACGCGACTATTTGCAAATCTTATATACTTCCTTATATTTCTTCTTTTTTTATATTTCCTATTCTTCCTATTTTCCTATTTTTCTATATTCTTCCTATTTCCCACTTTCCTATCTTTTTTATTTTCCTATTTTTCCTATTTCTCAATAAAAAAGATAGGAAAGTGGGAAATAGGAAGGAAATAGAAAAATAGGAAAATACGAAAAATAGGAAATAAAAAAAGAAGAAATATAAGGAAGTATATAAGAGAGATTTGTAAATGGTGCAAGTACTGCATACGTTTCTTTGTTTGCCTGCAGGATTCACACTGCTTCCGACATCCGATGTGCGATGATACGATATCCAATAAAAGAATTTGCTTTCTAGGGTTTCTCTCTAATTAACGACATTTTTTCTCTAGGAGATAAATTCTGCTATTGGATATCGGATCATCATACGTCGGATGTCGGAAGCAGTGTGAATTCTGCAATAGCCCTTGGCCCAGTTCCACAATCTCCAGTTAACTTAACCGGCCGGTTATTCCATTGGAATTGACCGATCGCATTTGTTAATTTTGCTTAACGACAAATGCGATCGGTCAATTCCAATGGAATAACCGGCCGGTTAAGTTAACTGGAGATTGTGGAACTGGGCCTAATGGTCATTTCTACCAATGCAGATTAACTTTAATCTCAGTTTAACTTACTCTTTATCTTTTTCTAATTCTTAGAACTAGAAAAAGATGAAGAGTGAATTAAACTGAGATTAAAGTTAATCTGCATTGGTAGAAATGGACATAAGTCGCAATTAATCGAAGTATCTTTCCGACACGCAGGCAGTGCCGATTCCCGTGGAACATCCAGTACCGATCCCGGTGAAGCAGCCGATCGCGGTGCCAGTGCAGCAGCCGTATCCAGTCCCGGTGAGACACCCAGTGCCCGTGCCCGTGCCGGTGCCAGTTCCAGTTCCGGTGCACCCGTTGCCGTTGCCGCCTCCGTCGCTTCCGCTGATCCCGACCGGCGGTCTTGCTGGCGCCATCTATGCGCGTGACTACGCACCCGACCTTTACGTCCATCCGCACCCGCCGCCGGCTGCCGTGCACTTGGACCACGGCTACGGCATCGCTCCCCTCGCTCATGGCTTCGGCCATGGGCTTGGTCACGTGCTGGCGCACGGTTACGGCGGTTACGGCCACGGTTACGACTACCACGATGCCCATGCCGACCATCTTGCCCACGGGCACGACCCGCACGATCACAAAAAGAGGAAGACCGACAAGAACTGACTCGAGCGGAGAGGGTCGTCGAAAGTGTACATAGAAAGAGATCGCCCGACGCCCCTTTATGTTTTAAGATTGTTTTAAGAGAAATTTCAGTGGAATAAAAGGGAGGATTCTAATTTACGTATCCTGGGGTTAGATTCTTTAGGATTCTCAGAACGATCGAAACTATCGAGGGACTTTAATTGTGGAGAAGAGAGCTAGCGAGAGTTTCTTATACGCTTTGCGCAAAATCGTGGTTGCGCTCGAACAATACGAAAGAATTCAGAAATTAACTGCTTTACACATTGCAGAAAAGTCTTGAGAAAGCTAAAAGCTTCAAAAAACAAAATGCCCTTGCGATCCTTTTCCGTTTCTTGTTTCTGATGTTTCGTTGTCGAGAAACAGATCATGCGCTCTCGTGTTTGCGCCAAAATATGTATAGCGGATTGGCGAGAGAATATTATATCTAGGGTTAGATTTCATTTCTTTTCATTATAGAAGATCGCTTCGATAATAACGATAGTTTACGTGTCTTCAAAATCATAAATTAACAAACCGCGCCCAATAAGCAGGAAACATTATTAAAGTAGCATTTAGAAATGTTGATTTTATGTGCATATTTTGAATGTTTGTAAATAATATTGTATAAATATTTCAAAAAGATTAATTAATAACATGATTTTTCAAACAGATTGTTGAAATGTTTTAAAAACATTACTGCAAATATCTTTTTACTATTACAGGTTCTATACAACGTTAAAAATTACATACTTGTAAATGCAGTTGCATGTTAGTGAATATCGTTATAATAACATTGAGCTCAGTTACACGGCCCGATTTACGCCGAAGTTATAACATCGATGTACTATCCGATCCAAAAATTTTCTTTTTTGACCATAATGATTATTTAAATACAAGTCTATTTTGATGTTCTAAATTTTTGAATCAATCTCTTTTAATATACGTATATTAGAAATTGTAGTTTAAGTATCAAAAGAAGCTCATATTTAAATGATCATTATGATTAAAAGAAGACAAATTTTGGATCGGATAGTACATCGATGTTATAACACAACTTCGGCGTAAATCGGACCGTGTAACTGAGCTCATTGTAGCAATGATTTAATTTTTGCTTACTGGGCGCGTATCGCATTGTGAATTTACAATTTGATATTGAGTGTCGCATTTTTGGACAGTCCAGACAATACGAATCTTTGAAAGATACTGTACATATGGCGAAGAAAAAGAGAAAGGCAGAGAGAGAGAGAGAGAGAGGGGAAGAAAGAAAGAAAGAGAGGGAAAGAAAGAGAAAAGAAAGAGATACTTTTGCGCCAGAAAGGCCCAACTTCGTTTTAATAACACATCCAAAAAAGTAACACAATTTTATCTTGTAATTTACAACTAACGAATGAGCATTTAAAAAAAATGAAAAAGAATCGGTATAAACTGAAAGAAGTCGCGCAATGTCTTTGCCTCCTCCTCCTCCTTCCCACCAAACAGGAAGTTCGTTTAAAACAAAATAGGCGAACATCCGGGCTTTATCGGTCCGGACTGTCCGGAGTCTGGTCTGGGTGTGTTATCCGAGGGAAGGAGGAGGCAAAGAGATTGACACCGAGCACCTTCTTTCTTCCTTTCTTTCTTTCGCATCGATTCGCGGCGCGAGAGCTGCCGTGCTCCGATATCGAGCCCTTTCTACCACGAGGCACGAAACGAGAACGGAGAACGGTAAGCGGCGGTAAGCGACGCCACGGCATGGCGAACAACGAGATCGGTCGGTCTCTCTCTCTCACAGCCGTTTCGAGGAACAGCTGATCCAGCGTGATCGGGGAGAGAAACGCCAGGGCTCGCGTACGTGTTCCTGGCGAACGAGCCACGAGTGGGCAGGGTATTTCTGCGGCTTTCTCGCGCCACCCTGAGACAGCGGACAGCCATACGCCCGAAGGAATTTCCGGATCCCGGAAAAATCAATGCGCGGGGGTGCAACGTGACAGCGTCGGGAAGCGCGACCAGGGCCCTTCCGTCAACTATGCGACTAATCGCGACACGTGAGTACACGCCAGGTTCCCGTAGGACTCGCGAGTTCTCGCACGTTTTCTCACATCCGTTCGCACGACTGTTAACAGGACGCGCCGAGGTGTCAGGTTATGTCACAACGTCTGGCGGTTGTAAACACGCGTACCCCGTTGCATCGATCGTGTAATACAGCGTCGATGAGGCGACGTGACCTGAAGACTGACAAGATGCTGAAGCTGGACGAGAGCGAGAGCGAGAACGTGCCCAAGAAAAGGGGCAGACCGAGGAAGAACGCGGAGGAGAGCAAGAGCAATGGGCACAGGAAGAGCAAGTATACCAGTGGCAGTGGACGAAAGCTACGGAGTAGCATAAAGGCTCTTCCGCACAAGGTGGAACCTGAGGAAGAGGAGACACCAATGGATTTGCTGTATCTCACGAAGGATCCCTCCAACGTGTCATGCAAGATCGAACCGTCTGTGTCCAATGAGGACAATTACATCCTGATGCCCCCCTTGGAGACCCTCGAGGATTCAGCGGTAAGGATGGAGGAACTGTTCGAGCAGAGTATGCATAAAATTTCGAAGAATCAAAAGAACGGCAGGTGGAAACACAGTTACAACAAGATGGTATACTTGCGGAAGTACGAGACTAACAGCGATCAGTCGACGCAGGACGAAACCACCCAGAGCACATCCTCCGAGGAGCACGAGCGTATTCCTAAGATCGAAGATATCACGTACGACAACCTGGAGAAAATCAAAAGGGACAAGAAGTGGGTGAAGAAAGTGAATCCTCTTTCCCTCCACTACACAGATAAGAGGAGACCCTATCTGAAGTGTCCCGCATGTGGCGCAACGTTCTTCAGTCCAAATACGTATCAGAGGCATCTGCTTTCTCACTTGCACATGACGGCGGAGAATTACACGTGTAATTTTTGTAATTATTCGAACGCAGAGCCCGGAATGTTATTTGCTCACTTGACCAAGCATCTAGACCAATGCGAATCCTGCAACGAGAGCTTGATGCGCAAGGACAACTACAAAAAACATTATCAGTGCTCGACCAACTTGGAGTTCGGTCTGAAACGCGATCATCATGGAATGTTCGCCTGTACGGTTTGCGAATTGGTGTTTGATTTAATAGCTCAACTAGAAAAACACTGGTTTAAGCATACCTGCAAGAAACGAAAGTTGCATCAGTGCAATGAGTGTAGCGGTATATACGAGAATTTGGAGACCCTGAAGAATCATATATGCCTCAAGTGTCCCATTTGCGGCGAAGTCTACGAGAGTCTCCATCGGCTGAAGGTACACACAATGTGGACAAAGCACAACCTGAAATGTCCGATTTGTTCTTACGAATTTATTCTCTCCATGGATCACGAGAAACACATGGCTCTACACAGAAAAGTTTATCAGCCCATGAAAGATTACACGAATTGTTTGCGTGCGGCCGACGGTAAAACATTTCAATGCAATTTATGTGACAAAATATTTTACACCTTACGTACTCTTCTCACGCATCTCATGGAGGAGCACAATGTGGGGAATATGGTAAAAGTGGAAGAGGTGATTATGGGAGAAAACAGTTACGAACTGAAGGGAAATGCTATCGATATCGTTGTAGTTCCTGACTTTAAAGAATCCGACAGCTACTGCGACAACGAGATCGATCCTTTGCAACAGGAAGCAGATCCTTTGCGACAGGAAACCGATCCTTTGCAACAGGAAACCGATCTCTACAATCCGTCATAAAGACAAGAAAATACCGTTTGAGCTTAAGTCGTGAAAACAAAAGCAACAAACTTTTCCTATGAACGGTCGTTAGCTTTTACTGTCAAACATCTTCTCGAGCATTCTCGCAAGTATCTAGTGATACTCAAGTCGGACTATCAAATAAAACTGATACAATTGTGCCGTTTATAGATGTAACTCATGCGCTATTCTTAAAAAATGTATCGTTTGCTTCAGGATTTTGATATCAATTTATACCACAGAACGTTAATTTTACACAAAACATGTTACATTCTTTTTCTTTTTCTGTTAAGTAAAATATATCGATGATAACTAAACACATATATTAGCGATGCGAAAGTAGATAAGAAGAAAATAGATATGGAACAGATAGTTGTGAAATGATCGAAATAGCAGGTATTTTCTGATGAACGTAATAGAGAGTTCGACTACCTGAATTAGTCCACACTGATGTACTCTAAAGACTGTATTGTACTTAAAATTATTTAAATAAAGAATAATTAACATTGATCGATAAGAAATATCAGATATATCTTACAATTACAATATATATCGTTTTGATCAATCAAGGTATTTTTGCATTTGGATAATTTCGCGTATAGTACGGCTTTTAATGTGCATCAATACGGAACAATGTGATCGAATTCTCTATATGCTATCGTAAAAAAATTTAGGAACACATTCAGATAAACAGTTGTTGATAATAGCGATTGTAATTTTGTGGTTTTGTAAAAGCTTCGAAACGAGAAGCCATTAATTTTGAAGATTATTTCAGAAGCTGATAATTATGGTGCTTAATCGATTTTCCGAATTTACTTTTCTTTGGTCAACAATTCATTGTATTTGTTAGCACGTTAAAGATATATAAAAGAATTTGATTATTATACGAAGACCCGTGGGAAGGAATGTCAGTTTTATACTTTTTGAGTAAAATGAATTTTAAAGTTTGTTATTTCCCGAATGTTCTATCTTCATTTTTTCACTGATTAATACAGTTTTTAATCCAACATTGGCCGTGTTCCGATATACACTGCCAGTACTGAAAATCTATAGTTCACGTTACATATACTATAGATTTTCAGTACTGGCAGTATATATCGGAACACGACTATTGTAGTATCATTGATGCTTGTAGTATCTCTCAAATTCTACAAAATGACGATCATAAGCATTATCGACATCGCGGTCGAACTGCATTCTATTGCCATTCCAATTCATTACTAAAAGTTGAAAACATGGAATTATAATAAACTTTAATTTTTCTACAATCAGATTGACTTACGATTGAACTTATCTCATTTTAAATAAAACTGACATTCCTTGTTTTTCCCTCGGGTCTTCACATATATATGTAGATTTATATATTATATTATGCAGTAGTTATTAAATTTGTTCCATAAATGAAAATAAAGTGTGAGCCTTGAAAATTCTGAAAGTTTTCTATGTTTTATTGTCAAATATGTTTGCGATTTCAAATAAAAATTTTTTTTATTAAATTGATTATTTGATGTACGAAGTGCAATGTAATAAATTTAATTTTATAAATAATTTATTAATGTTAGATATTATGTATGTTATAATTTTTCTTTTGTAATTTATATATAAATTTTTCTTTTGTAATTATATATATTTTTTTTATTTATGAGATTGACATTTTTTCTTGTCTTTTATTTTCTGCTTGTGTTCCTAAATTTTCCGAGTAACGCAAAAGTTTTTCTACAGACCCTAAATACAGAATACAAATTAAATTTGTAAATACATTTCGCTCTATCACATGTGGCGCTCACTTTATATGGATTATCCGTTCAAAAATTTGCATCGCAGATGCAAAGAATTTTCTTACAGCCTGTAAAGGTATATATATTGATCACATTATAGGTTTAAATCTCATCGTGTATATTACGTATATGTCAAATAATGTATGTTTATGTAACATTCTTTTAATTATTCCTATATTGAAATATATTTAAAAAAGCGATATTCCGAGCTATCAGTCCTGCTGTAGCCTGATCATAGCTATCTCGCTACAATTAGCTTCATTAATTTTAATTAATTTCGATTCGTGAAATCTGGTATTATCTAAAGATTTAATCAACGCGTGAGACGCGCGATATCGTTCTCGTAATGATTTATACAGTAACGTGAGAACACGGAGCTAAACACGATGGCATTTATAATGTATGATAAACACTCGGAAACATCTCGCAGGGTTATATTTACGCGGGTCGTTCAAATTCACTCGTGCGTCAGGAAATATTTTGCGGCGTATGTAAATCTAATGCTGTAGGCCTACGCTATTATAGTTTCACATCAAGAATTTCAGCTCTGTTATGTATTCGTTCTGAAAAATAAATGTTCATTAACAATATTCTCATTTGTATGAACATTATTTTTTTATGTTATATATCAAAGCAGAGCAAAAGAGTAAAATATCAATTTTCGTAGTTATAGATTAGAATCATTCTTTCTATCGATCGATATTTGATTCGTATGCAATTTTAGAAAGAACAAATACAAAGAAGCTTGAAAATCTCCATTTAAACAAGAATTAAGCTGAGCACACAATTATTATACAATTACATTATATATCACGTAGACATACATATATAATCATCGATCATTCATATAATTATCAGTATATTTTACAATGCGTTTTTTTCCCTATAATTAGTATGCGCACACACGTCGACCATAAAGAATTTGCGTATTTAACAAATGATAAATATACGCTTTATTACATATAATTCATCCACTTTTATATATATATTTTACTTTTATATTTGAAATCGTCGTTCGGAAATATTGTAAAAATAAAGTTGGTTTCTCTTGAGATACTTTTAATCATAAGTATAAGTATGTGTTCGATATCCTCGCCAAACCACAGCTCATTTCACCGATCGTTTCAAGCCTTTATCCATTGCTCCACGTATTCGAGCGCGCCCGAAAGAATTCTCTTTTCTGTAACCCTCAGTTGAACTGCCATCTTTTTCATCTGCGGCAACGTGGTCTCCAATAACTCTAGATCCTCCTGCGAAAAAAAAGGAAATATTCGTGTTGATTAACTGCGCGTGATCGCTGTGGAAGGCAGAGTAAAGGCAGACGGCGCAACATCAGGTTTCACTTTCACCTTCAGTGTTGTCGGATAATTAGCGATTAAAAGCTGGAGCCTGGTCAGCAAAAATTTTCTGACATTCTCCTCGACGACCGTCTCCAACGCACAATCCACGTGCTTCAGGTCGAAGACCTTGTCCGAGCGTAGCCAATGCGTGAGCTCGGCTTTTCGCATACTGAATACTCGCAAGAAGGCTAATAACGTATCGGAGATGGGTTCCGTACCCGGCTTCAGTAAAAATTCTCCTACTGATGGCAAATCCAGTTTGCTCAACAGTTCTATTCGCTCCTTCTGAAGGGAATCCGCTTTGCTGATACCGAGGCGAAGCTTAAAGCCATCCTGTAAATTGCAACATATCTCTGTAAATAATATATAGAGAGAGTTGCATCATGAAATTCGCTTTTCACTACAGATTCCTTGATAAAATCAACGTTGATCTCTTTTTAAGTAAAGATACTACATTGAGAGAAAAATTTATGATATTTGTGACTATAATTAAATTGTAAACAATTATATGGTTAGGTGCACCATTTTTATAGTTATTACTGCTATAATGTTAGTAATAATAACAAAAAAATAGTTACAAATACCATACAATTTAACTATAATTATTATAGTTAAAAAAGATTCCAACTATAATAATTAATAATAATTAGCTATAATAATTATAGTTAATTTGTGGTTTTTGTAACTATTTTTTTGTTATTATTACTAACATTATAGCAGTAATAACTATACAAATGGTGCACCTAATCATAATTATTTACAATTTAATTTTAGTCATGAATATCATAAATTTTTCTCTCAGTATAACAATAAAATAAAGATACTATTAGACATCGGTTACTTTCACAGTTTCTAATATTAAACTTGTCAGTAATAGATTAACGTTATTTTTTAAATAAATAAATAAATGTGCATACTTGTTCATTATCCATGCAGACAAAGCCCGAATGCACGAAGAAATCTGAGTTCGTCCTCGGGCCGTAACTTATAAACACCTGTTCCCCTTTCTTGAAGTCCCTCAACGCGTAGCACTCGCAGTGATCCGAGGTCGCGTTGAAGTCCGTCGTAATCTATAGTAATGACAGAAAATGCATTGCTCGTCCGCACAGGGCTCATTACCTCCATGACTTACCCTTCCGTTCTCGTGATTGCACATATCCCACATCGGGATTAAAGCGTGTATCATGCGCGAACCATCAGGACTCGGGATCAGATTCTGCCTCGTCATCACCGTGGAAACTGCCCAACTGAAAAATTCATTCAACGTTATTATCGGCATCCTTATTATAGTCATCCCTATTAAGATTCCTTGGTTCAGTGTCCCAGATCTTTTATTAATGAAAAATAATTTAAGCCGAGAATTACTCGGATTGCCGACTCGAAGTGAAATCCGTCGGCTATCAAAAGTCGCCGTTACGACGAATGCGTGCGTATCCGCGTCAATCTCCGGAGCGTGAAGCGCTTTCGCCTTCGGGGAAGATTGAGGAAGAACATTGTTAACTCGCCGCGGGCAAGCGGCTGCTTTTCGGACACACAAGAACTTGACCCAGAATTCCGGAAATGAACGTACAAGAGGATTCATTGCCGCAGCCATCCGACAAGACAAACTTTCTCTCTCTCTCTCTCTCTCTCTCTCTCTTTCTTCGTCCGGAGAAACGCGCGCTTCTCATCATCACCGTCGCGCTAACTCCACGTGGGAGATCGCGTGTTACTCTCGTTCAACCGGGATTTCATCGTCTGTGCATATAATAAGACCCGTACGCGTGTACACTGTTAACCACTTTGCCGGTTGCGTGATCGAGCTCTTCCTCGTACAGAACAAATTAATTCCAGTAAACTGTGCCAAGCTAATGACGCCTGAGCGCTCATTGTCCACCGAGGATACGGCCTACTCCTACGGTCCTTTCTATCAGATTCAACATTTTAGACAATTTGGAATTCGGAAAAAAGTTGAACTCATTTCCAAAACGTCTCGAATCCGTATTAAAAAATAATAATTAAAACTATGCTACGAAAAATTGTAATTGCGTCAACTAGCTATAAAACTTTGCGACATATACATTAATTTTTATAATGCTTACAATTTATAATGCTTATAATTACAATTTTTCATAGTTCTAATTGTTATTAAATTAAAATAAACACATTTATTAAAAGGCAAGATAAACGTTAACGTTTCGATTTAACTTAGTCTTCTTCAGAACGTACAGAAAATTAATTAGTCATATCGTAAAATAAGAACGGTTAAAATACTTCTTTACGTTCTGAAGAAGACTAATTGTAAGTTAAGTGGAAACGTTAACGTTTATCTTGCCTTTTAATAAATGTGTTTATTTTAATTTAATATCTGTTGTTTTGTTTGCTCGACTTTGGCCTATTAATCTTCTCATAGCTTTTGCTTTTATCGAGCGGTATATTTTTAATTTATTTCTAATTGTTGTTTTTTAATGTAAACTTACACTTTTTTCTTAAATATAGATTTAAATAATGAAAATAAGTTCTTTAATTCGGGACAAAATTAAATTTGCGCAGTTCTACGCATGTAATCTTGTCTCGAATTCTATCTCGAAAATATAGACCGTCTAGCATTAGAGGCCAACAAGATTGATTGGCGAAAAAGTCAACGACCCTGTGCGAAATATTCAGATCCGATTGGGAGATAGGCCCGTAAGAACAGGTTTGCCGGTGCAGTTTCTCTGCTCGATACCGCAAAATGATATGTCACTACTTGGCAAACCGCTGTAATCTATTACGCGCGAAAAGATTGCGAGCGAACAATCAATAGACAGGACAATCATCTCGTAACAACAATAGAAATGAAATTTTAGTAGAAAAAACTATCTTCGTAATAGAAAATCAGGCATCCTCGCCGCAATATGCCTCAATGTCGGTTCGCCTTACGATAAAGAGAATAAAATTTCACGGTTCGTTGACACAGTTCGCTGCATTTCTAACACTCGAGTTTATAATTTCGTGTAACTTCTGGGAGTCGCGCGAAGCGTGTCTTACATGCAATAAGAAACTGCCCGGGATTACTCGTGCGTTAAAAGCAATGATAGCACGCGCCACTCGTGGCATTAGCGAGCGCTGAAAATGAATTCGAAAAAGAATTTGATGAAACCAGCGAGATTTCGCTTTTGACACGCTTCATAATTCGATGTTGCAACAAGATCGTAATTTAATGCGAAGTATCATTCTATATATACATTTTTTTTCTACGAAGTCGTAACAATGCAGAAATAAATCGAGGCGAATAGTCGAGACTCTGTATACACACTGAGAGAAAAAAAAGTTGGAATAACAATAATCTCACTATATTTTATAGTGAGTTTTGGCCTCAAGCATATTTTTATAGTTCATTTAAACATGCAAAATATAGCAGATGAGCACAGATTTATAGTCATATTTTCTTTGTTGTTATTACCATGTGTATAGTAAAAAGCATGCTAAGAATAGGTATAGTTATCTGTACCAATATTTGCCAAATATTCCAATTGTATTGACTATATAAAATGGTTAATTTCTCTTACCCATTCCATGTATTCTATCTTACTATATTTTTATTTCAAATGATTATAATTATTGATAAAAATTTTACATGGGTCTCACTTATACTCTGCCTATATCGTAATTGTTATCAACATAAATAGTAACACTTACTTATAAAAATAATATTACTAACTAATAATCATTTACTATGTCATTCACTGTTAATTCCTTTGGGTCATTTTTAACTATTCTATAGGTCGCCACTGCTCCTACTCAATATGTTGTTAATTTCGTCTTGTTTATTGTTGTTGTTAATCTCGTTCTTGTTTTAGTTAAATTAACGACAAATGTGGTCATTTTGACACACACATGGTTAAATGTTAACCAATGTTTTAGTTAAAATGACGACACGTTGGGTAGGAGCAGTGGCGACCTATAGAATAGTTAAAAATTACCCAAAGGAATTAAGGAGGTTGGTTACTCAACTAAAAATGATAACTAAAATTAATGATAACAAGGCTCTCGGATATAAAATCAAGGATAACATGGAAGTAAGCCAATGTGAGCCAACGCTATTATTGGGGCGAAAATAAATTCTTCATTAACTATACAAATTACAAATATACAATAATATAAAAATTATAAGAATTAGCTCAAATTTATGGAAGATATTCGTCTATGGGAATCTGCCATCCATGCAAAATTTAAAGTCAATGGTCTGCATGGTTGGTTTAATAAAATATGTTAATTTATTTAATAATTTTATATTCAAGTTTGTTCAATTTTGACAAATTTTTATTCGCATCACATGTCTCTACATTTGGTTCCACATTATTCTCATTTATAATGATGGAAAATAATAACGAAAAAAAAGATACAATTTTTGCTATGTCGCCCGTGTATAAGAGTATAACTTCAATAATTAATTACTCGACAACCATGCAGACCATTGACTTCAAATTTTGCATGGATGGCAGATTCCCATAGACGAATATCCTCCATAAATTTCAACTAATTCTTATCATTTTTAGTTGAGTAGCCAACCTCCTTAACAGTGTTATAGTTCAAAATATAATATATTTTTCTCCCAGTGCAGAACGCTTTTGTTTCTAGAGTCCTCGCGCATAAATTGTTATCAATGTAAACCGTGCACCGTGAAGAACGTTTCGTTCTTAACACTCGAGATGTTAATCGAGATGCGCTAGGAAGACCGGATTTGTCATGAAAGTTCGGATCCGTGTGAAAGTGCGCAAAGCAACACGGGTTCCATAACTCTCGCGGGCCGAGATACGCGAGACGAGGGATATCGTCGAGAGTAGCGAAGCGCGCGTTCTCTAATGTTCTCGCTCGAGGAAAGGCCCGCTCCGTCGCCGTTTCCTCGACAACGCTTCCAGTCGCTCCGCGTCCGCATTTGCATGCGAGCGTGCGTATGTGCGTGCAAGCTGCATGCTGCGAAAGCGATCACGCGTATCTTTCGCGGGGTCCGGCGTTCACCAACGTGACGCTATATCAGTATCATTAACAATAACACACCGGTAAGAACGGTGAACGCGATCGTATCTCGCGCAACGTTTCTAGCGATTGCTGTGCTCTTTTCGCACTGGAAAGACAAAGTTTGTAGTCAAAATTTCTGCGTCGTATTTAGTTGTTTATTAGTGTGATGACTGCGACGCTTTGAAATATTTAACAGTCCACATATAATAATGCAATATAATTGTATATTTATACCTCATATATATATATATATATATATATATATATATATTTATATTTAAAATATAAATGTATATTTATACTTTATATAAGATAATTGAGAGGGGATGACGCCAAACATTTTGTATTTAATTTATAAAAGAAATAATATATATATTTCGATTAATTCAAATAAATGTATTTGTTATTTAAACAATACAGTGTATTAGAAAACACTATAAAATGAACATAAAATAGTAGTTAACTTATAAACTTATAAACGAATTTTGAATCATGGTTGCTTGGCATCTTACTCCATTTAGCATCTTTCCCCAATTATCTTATTATTATATTTAAATAAATATATATTATTATATTTAAATAACTAAATATTATTTATATATTTAAATTAATATATTAAATATATTATTATATTTAAATTAACAACACGAGTACGTCATCCCTATAAATATATATATTAAATCCCTATAAATCATCCCTATAAATATCCCTATAAAAATCCCTATAAGTCATCCCTATAAATATATATAGCAAACGATTATTTCTTTAATTTTATATATATTAAATAGGATTCTTATGAAAGATCTTTCATAAGTAAACAAACATGAGATAGAATATTCTTCTTTCATAAGAATCCTATTTATTTGTAGAGACGACGTATTTTCATATTGTTAACTTAAATTAGTTGCTAACAGGTTGATAAGTAAGCTAGTGGGGCACGACTACGTCACTGCTGTAAAGTTTAACATATATATCTATGCATAAAAAGATTGCTCAAAGGTTGCTTAAGTTCTCATAATGCGAAATTGACGAGCGCATAAATATATATATATTTCATCATAATACGCGCGGCAAAGTCTCCATAATGATGTGTAATATAGTTAACCGGGACAGGGAAACATTGCAGGACAGGATTCCCGCGTTAGAAATCCTGAACTGCCAACGCAGCGTTTTACAGTAGTCATTAATCAACCTCAGTTCAATACGTGCTTGCATACAGTATCCGCGGTGGCAATTACGTATTAATGTAAAAAAACCATAGGAATATAAACTAGGTCATTGGAAACTGGATACTTAATTTAAAAAGCATAACTTCTCTATTTAAAAATGAACGTTTCCTCCGTATCTCTCAAACGCCTCTCCACACGGAGAAAATTTTATCTTAAAAATTACTATGGGCCAATTTCACCAACCACGGTTAACTTAACCGGCCAGTTATTCCATTGGAATTGACCAATCGCATTTGTTAATTTTGCTTAACGACAAATGCGATTGGTCAATTCCAATGGAATAACCGACCGGTTAAGTTAACCGTGGTTGGTGAAATTGGCCCTATGTATGGTAGTAGCCGTGGACCATTGCTGGAATTATAAAAATTTTTACTATGTTATTATATTAATAATTATTATACTCATTAGTGAAAAACATAGTAAAAATTTTTATAATTCCAGCAATGGTCCACGGCTACTGCCATACATAGTAATTTTTAATATAAAATTTTCTCCGTGTATTGCTGATCCTTCTAAGATACATGTTAAATGAATTATCATATAAAGTAATTGGAGGGAAATGCCAAATGGGGTACACTGTTAATTCCTTTGGGTAATTTTTAACTATTCTATAGGTCGCTACTGCTCCTACTCAATATGTTGTCAATTTCGACACCTTGTTTTAGTTAAATTAACGACAAATGTGGTCATTTTGATACACACATAGTTAAATGTTAACCAGACAAACCAGATGAACAACGGTACTTTGACGAGAAATTGAGCGAAGAGTTTGGACACAGATGCAAAGTGAGGGATGTCTCGATGAAAGAGAAAGATACTCATCCAGTGCGTTATATTTTCTCATATCAACACGTTAGATTGGAAAGTATCGCCGGCGCTCGCGCGCTATCATCCTTGTGGGTTACGAGAACACGGGATTTCATTAGATGCACGGTAAACTAAGGCGATCGCTATTATTTCCAGCGTGAAACGTGTCCGAGGCTGGTCGGTCGGTCGGTCCCTTCGCCGGCACGCTCGCTTATCGCGTAGAAAGTGTGCATAGAGAAGATCTCACGATCTCCAATTCATCTCCGCGACCTTCCCACGTGCGCTCGACTGTGCATCCATCCCCGGTGTGCTATTAGTGAAGCCCATATATCAAGCACTCTATAAATGAAGCTTATTTCCCAAATATCATTCTGAGTTTACATTTAAAATAAAGATCGTCATCTTTCGCCTGCAGCTTTAAGGATTAATTTTTTAATCTATTAATATTATAATTTATCAGTTATATATAATAACGTTTTATATTACGATTTGAAACATAATAACATTTTATGTTACGGATTTGGAAGGTCTCAAGAGAGATGTACACTGAGAAAAAAAATTTGTTGAAAAACGCAAAATGTGTTTCATCCAACTAAAATATTTAGTCCTATACGTTCAACTAAACATTAGTTGGTTTAACTGAACATTAGTTGAATCAACTAATTCTTGATTAAAAAATTTTGATGGTTGACATGAATGAACTATACCCTTTTTTAATGCAACTTAATAATTGTTAAATTAACTATTGGATCAACAACTATACTTTAGTCCGTACAACCAATTTTTTTTCTTAGTGTATGAAATTGTATGTCAAATTCTATCTAGCGTTATAGATCGCCTAAAGCAAACCTAAGACAATGAAGCCGACTTCGATGTCTATCTGCACCACAAAGAATTGCAAAAGAACCGCATCGTCATTATCCTTGTCCTCGTCATTGTCGTTACGTCGTCGTCGCTTTACCGTAGTTCATTAGCGGCGAACTCGCGACAGCCGCTCTCATCCACCGGGGAATCCTCGTTAATTTTATTCGGTCGCGTTACGTGTTAATCGCGAGCTATCCTCTCGTGTTATAACTAGCTGCATAATGCGATAATTGAGACAAACTTTCCGCGAGAAATAACGGATTCACACGCGAGCTCTTTCAAGAGATTTTATTGCTGGTCGCGACCAACTAAATTCTTCCCGCGTCACAGTAACCTAAGAGTTATGAGAAAAAAGTTGTTTGTTATTTTAATAATATGCTGTTTTAAATTCGTGAAAGCACAAAGGCGGAAAAATACAGTAGAATAAAAGACAAAGATGATAAATGTCACCAATTTAAACGCTGAACTTCTGCTAATATTAAAGGTATTTGTCAGAAGTAGGATAATATCAAGATTCTCAGGAAATTATTATGAATTACATTCCAAATTTCGTTGGCAAAAGGTATCACTTTAAAAGGAGGAGAAAGGAGGAGAAATCACGGCTATTATAAGTATTGTCTACGTAAATTACGCGTAAAAGGATAGTTTGCATAGCCTATTGTTGCAAACGATCGACACACTTTTCTACTTTATGGTCACATTTGCTGATCATAATTTGTAATGCTGCAACATGCATTAAATACACACTGGCAAAACGCGATACGATTCCTCTTGCCCTGTTTCTCCGATTGTGCGGAAAATACTCCAATCTTATATTTAATATCCAAGCTACGTAGATTCAGTGGAGATTTAAAAAATAAACGCAGCGCGTGCATATTATCGTGTAAAATTAATACCCGCAGTTCGCATAGTTTATTGCTACACGTCCAAGTATGCAGAAATATATACGCGAAGAGTCGCATGAAATCCCGCGAGCGTGAGTTTTATCGGAATTGAAGGTTCACGGTGACAGATATACGCACGCGGCATTTGCGTTAACAAGGTTTTCGCTTCGAGCACTTAACGACTTCCTCCTTCTTTCCCATGCAGCCACTGGATGTGGTCGCACGGATTCCTAGCAATCAATCGCGATAGGTAAAACCAATAATTGAGATATCAGCAAATAAATTAACAGCCTATCGATTCTTAATGACTACATCACGCGCAATTATTATATCTCTTTATATACCAATAACGGTTACTTAATCGTATACACATATCCTTGCGTCATAACTTTAAAACGTTTTCTTCCTTTCACAATTATTGCCAATAAGACACGTATTGAACCATATCAGGTTTCCAAGTTTGCATATCCTCAAGGAAACGTAATCCTCGCACTGAGACAAAAAATTTGTTAAAAAACACAAAATGTGTTTCATTCAACTAGAATATTTAGTTCGATATGTTCAACTAAACATTAGTTGGTTTAACTGAACATTAGTTGAATTAACTAATTCTTGATTAAAAAATTTTGATGGTTGACACCGAGGGGTAAACCGCTGAGGGCATTACGGTGTACAGATTTGGGGCATTAGTGGGCATTACTAGGGTACATTAGTGGGCATTACATAAAAAATTCACTAGTAATGCCCAAAAATTGTGTTCTTTTAGTGTACTTAGTAATGCCCGAAATTGGGCATTACTAAATACACAAAGTACACAAAAGTACACTAAAAGAACACAATTTTTGGACATTACTAGTGAATTTTTTTGTGTACACCAATGCCTAGTAATGCCCAATTTTGTCAACCCCTCGGTTGACACGAATGAACCATACCATTTTTAATGCAACTTAATAATTGTTGAATCAACCATTAGATCAACAACAATACAAATTTAATCCGTTCAACCAATTTTTTTTCTCAGTGCGCAATTGCGCTTATAATATTCCATTTTAATGCTGCCGATCATTTGGTACTCCACTGAATATTCTCTGGAATAGTGCTGGACTTTCTCCGACGTCATCTTTTTTCCTTTTTTCGCGACGCTCGACGTGAAATAACACGTTTCCCAATTTGGGATAGCAAGTGCGCGGCGCTTCTTCGCCGATCGCGGATGTTAAGCCGATCGAATCGCTCGGCTTGCGGTCCGTGTGTAGTGATTACCGGAATTCATCTCTCCGAGCCGCGACTCCGGCTCCGGGAAAACATCCCGTCGAGAACGGGCGGTCGCGAATAGTCAGCAGTAGAAGAGGCTCGCGGTGGAAGACTCTTTTACTCCTCTCGAGTTTCACCGGCTTACTTAGGAGCGCGCGCGGAGAAAAGCGACGTCAGTTCGCAGGGGCGATTTGCCGAGTACGCAGACGAGCGGCGAGTCCGCGAAAGTTTTATACCCGATCGCACGAGCGAGACACGCGAGAGGCTCTCTTTCGGGATCGAAAATGGAGAACGCGTCTAGCGATCGCGACGTCTTCCGCGCGGTGACCAAGAGGAAGCTCCTCTGACGCGGGAATAAAAGAAAAATCGACGAAGCAAGAGGGTGGAAAAGGGTGGAAAAGGCGAAGAGGAAAGTTGCGGGCAAGACATTATTTTTCCGAGTTTGTTTCGTTAGAATCAAACATCACTGGTAAATACGAGTGCTACACGATGGATTAGAAAACGTTGGTACAAGCTGATACACTCTGGACTAATTAATGATTATCTTAGTGCGTCGCAAAGATAATTACGAAGAGAGTTAATTACGCGATTGTTCCGTAACCGACTATTTTTGTGTGATCTCATAAATCTCGATATTGATTCAACGGATTGGGGACTTAGTGCATGGCACATTCGCCTGCATGGTTCTTGAGGGGATCTTGAGTTTGTGCAATCGGAAGAACGCGATCTTCGTTATTTTGTGCGCCGCGGTGATTTACGTGCACCTCGTCGCGAAGAGCGACGAGATAAAGTGTCGAATCGGCGGAAGAGGATCGCAGTGTCGCGAGGACGAGGCATTGAGGTTCCTGATTGCCCTGTAACTATGCGGAAGGTGTTCCCCGTGCTCGCCCTCATCGCATTCGCGTGTGACATCTCGCGCGACGTTCTGGTCCATGGCGATCCCGCGAGGAAGCCGGAAGCTGCGGGACGAAGCGGCGGCTATGAGTATCAGGTAACCGCGAAAAGCATATCGTTCTTGCCTCGATGAGCTGCACTTTATACGAACTTACGACAAAAGTATAGCATTCCTTCGAGTAAGCGAGATGTCACGTGCGCAAAAATTCTCCATCCTCCATCCGATCGTAAATCGAAAATTCGAATGGAGAAATCATCAAAAAATTAGCCAAAAGGCTGGTTTTGAAATAAATAAAATTAAAAATTTTTATGTAATTCTATTTAATGTAATTCTTTACATTAAAATTAATTTCATTTTCTTCGAAAAACGTCGCGATTCGCGATATATTAATTTAAATTAAAAACTGGCCAGTTGTGTCGAAACAAATCTCTTCTGTGGTTTACAAATTTTAATTTAATAATTTATATAAATATATATAATAAATAATTTATTTATAAAATGTAAAATAAATTAAATTTGTCGTATTTAATATCGCATGCGCAATATTAATTATAAAATGAAAGTTTTTTTTACATAATTCCAGCTTATCAGGCTTCCCAGAGCGATTTTTATTTTATATCAGGAAGTAACGTTGAGATTTTCCTTTTTTTTTAGGATTTCACCAATTTTAGCGCGAAGCAACTTTGTGGAGTAACGTTTTAAACGCGAAGGGGTGAACGACCGTATTATCCGGCCACGGAGCCGAAAGTCGTACCTCTGACGCTTTTAACCGGTCGTGATTTTTCGCAAAAACTAGTAGATTGCGACATTTTATGACATTTCTGCCAACATTCGTCACGCGGCACCTTCGAATGATTCTTAAGTCGAGCAGGAATAATGTATATGCACGTATGTCTCGATTGCGAAATAATCGTGACGTTCGTGGGTGACAGGTTCAACCAAGTTCCGCCGTAATTGCATTCATCAGGCGTCGTTAACTTAAGTGATTCGGGTTGAGCACAAGATGTCAAGAACCTCTTTAATTTGCGCCTTCGCGTGTTAATGCTGAAAATTTGGCAGAACGTACTTCGCGATGATGCTACAGTTTTTCTAAATAGTCACAAAAATTTTAACGAAATTAGTTTCGTTAAACTTAAATGGTTCAAGTTGAACACAAAATGTCACGAAACTTTTTAATTCGCATTTTGCGTGTTAATGTTGGAAATTTGGCAGAATTTTGCAATGATGCAATTTTTCTAAATAGTCACAAAAATTTTAACAAAATTAGTTTCTACAGATAACGTCTTTTCTTACGCCAGTAAATAAATAACCAATCAAGGTAAATTATATTCGACAACAACTGGCTAAATTAATTAATTAAAAATCTTCTTCCTACGTTAACGACCATGGGTTTTGGTTCATTTAACGAGTAGAATTTTAATAATTTTTGATGTTAACAATCTATAAGATCTTCTCTTCCCCGAAAATTGTAAAATTAGTTTCGTTAAACTTAAGTGATTCAAGTTGAGCACAAGATGTCACGAACCTCTTTAATTCACATCCTCGCGTGTTAATTTTGGAAATTTGGCAGAATTTCGCAATAATGCAATTTTTATAAATACAGTGATAGAAAAATTTATAATATTTGTGACTATAATTAAATTGTAAATAATTATGGTTAGGTGCACCATCTTTATAGTTATTAATAATAACCAAAAATAGTTACAAATACCATAATTTAACTATAATTATTATAGTTAAAAAAGGTTCCAACTATAATAATTAACTATAATAAATATAGTTAAATTATGGTGTTTGTAACTATTTTTTATTATTATTACTAACATTATAGTAGTAATAACTATAAAAAATAGTGCACCTAACCATAATTATTTACAATTTAATTATATCCATGAATATCATAAATTATAGTCATGAATATCATAAATTTTTTTTATCAGTATAGTCACAAAAATTTTAACAAAATTAGTTTTGTTGTACTTTATAAGCTATATTAGATATTATTCGCTATAATAACTTTACTTTTCATGAAGCTTTCGATAAAACTACTCTATATAATATAAATTATAGTTCTAAGTTCTCTTCTTGAAATATATTCTTTCTTTTGATTGATTTTCATCAACGGTACGAATTAACGAATTAAAAGGCTGTCTTTTTCATCTTTTATATCATGTATCTTTTACTTTAAACATTAAGGTCTTGGCAAATAAGATTCACTGAAGCGTAAATAGCTGGAACTAGTTTCCGATCCCCCGTGATGAAAACTACCGACACCTCCACATCGAAACGGGCCTCATTCTTCTACCGTTTATAACGTCAGGGAAAGTGCGCGATTTCCGAGCAGCCTTGTGTATCTGCTTGTATCTCTCCTAACTGTCGTTGTATTCCGCGAAATCGGCTCCAAGATCATTTTCTGTGAGCGCTTTTCCTCCCGGAATTTTTCGTCGATGCGCCTGGCCGCGAGATCGATGCGCTGCGACGAGAAAACTCGCGCGTAAACCGTGAGAGAAAGAGAAAGCTGGTACCGCGCGCGGAAAGTTCGAGACTTTACGAGCGTTTTGTCGCGTATTTCGCCGTATCCCTGATCTCGAAGCCGAAGGCGAGAATCTGAGGAACGAAATTTAACGAGAAGTCCAGCCTTTGAGAGAAAAAGAGATAGAGATAGAGAGAGAGAAACGGAAAATGCTCATTTAGTAAAAAGCTTGCTCAGGGCAAGTTTTCTCTGAGAGAATTGGAGAAAACGTACAATTATAAATTTAACGCCTTGTGTTCTGAAAGATAAAAAGGTAGATTTGCGTGATACAGCGCTGGAACGCCAGCGCTAAAAAAAAGTCAGCGACGAATTCGAAAATAAAATCCAAAGCGTATCTTCTTCGATCGTCAGTTCGCGAGTGAAATCCGACGAGTCGTGTAAATCACTCTCCCGCGATTTCCGTTACTCGCGGGAGAGTAATTGCGAATAATTTCCCACGTGGTTCGCGAATACGCGAGATTGGACCGTGGAAAATGGGAACGCGCGCGCGGTGTTTTTTTGCGACGAGAAAGCGAAGTGAAAATCATCCGCGAAAGCACGGAATTGTATTAATGAAGTTACGAAATGCTTTACTATAACGCTAATGAGCCGATTGAGCTAACGCCCGCTTATGAAACGCCACAATGGTTCGCTTATGTTCGATCCGTTTTCGCCTAATGCGCGGATACTTTAACAGCATAACTGAACGTTTCGATAATGAGAATGCCATTGAGCAAAATAATCTTAATATATTAAATATAATCTCTAATATAATTATAAACATAATAAATATAATCTCTAATATAATTATAAA
>NJRP01000012.1:976569-996228 GCA_003063835.1 Aphaenogaster floridana | reverse complement strand
ATATATAACAACTGAAATTAGCTACCACACGCAGTTTTTAACTACGGCAGCTACTTTTTTTTCCGTGTTCTAAAGTTCTAAATTCTAAGTTTTAGTACAAACCGTGAGCATTGTAATTTTATTGAAAAATATAATCTTTCCGGTGGAAGATCGCCTTTTATGTAAATGTTCCGCGATGGTATTTGTAAAGCGTTACAAACACCTCAATACTTTCTATCGTTATGGTCGTTGGCCTTTACCGTTGCTCACAATTGTATGCCTCGTTTAACAACAATTTCCCGCGTGACTTATGACGAATTGCAATTTGCCGAAGTTTAATTCTATCCCTGCGTGCGATTTCAATAAGCGGCAAATATCGCAGCTAATTTGATCTCATAAGATTCATAAAGAAACAAATTGATTTCTCGAACGTGATCATTAAATTGAACGGATCAGGAAACTTGTTCCGACATAGGAAATAATATTCGCTGCAAAATATTTAAAATTATCTAAAATTACTAAAGTGAAAAAATAAAAAATTAATGATTTCATGAAATGATGGTATCGTATATCTAATGTACCATAATTACGCTACACGATATCCTGTATCATAAAAGCGCATTTCAATATTAAAATACAGTAACGCTCATAAGTCTTTTGACAAATAGTATTCTGTGAATTACTTTATTAATACACTGAGAAAAAAAAGCTGTTGCTTCAATTAAAGTGTTATCACGGGGTGCCAATAACATAAAGTAGTTCATTCAATTGTATTATTATTAGACCCAATGTCTGCATTTTTAAACCAATAATTCAATCATTGTTTTAATAATCCAAATATTGGGTCTATTAATAATACAATTGAATGAACTACTGTTTTTGGCACCCTGTGATAACACTTTAATTGAAGCAACAGCTTTTTTTTCTCAGTGTACCAATACTATACATATATATTAAACTTTATAATATAACCTTTGCATATAATAACACATATGTTTATAACAAAAATATATCTTAGCAAATATTAATAAATATTACATAAACAACGTAATAGCCCTGTTTACAAAGTAACGCATAAAAACTAATTGTCAAAAGACTTTTGAGCGCTACTGTATATTCCCGATCATGTTTCGCAAAACGTTGATTTAGACTTGAAACGTTAATTTAATACGTGCGTTTGAGATTTATTAAAAACTTATTTATTATTAGAAGACTTTTAAGAAATGTTTATTCTTTCAGACGGAACCGCGTGGACAGTTCGACGACGCGGAAGTGCCGCAAAGTTCCGCGGAAAATCGCGAGCGATCGAGCGAGCCTCCTGTAGGCAAATGGAGAAGCAACGGCGAGGCTCTCGAGCCGAAGTGGCGAGACGGCGACTCCGTGCCTCTGTTACCATTCTCTCATTACCGGTCCTACACGAGGGACGAGGTCGAGGATGTTGAGCAGGAGGACTTACCGGAGACGAGTCGCCGACCGTTCAAGTACCATTACGCGATCGATCAACCGGATCGTCCTCGAGGGAGTCCAGGTAGACGATTTCCGCCAGATGACTATGACCATGAAACCCCGTATCGAAGTCGGGACTACGAGAATCCCGATGATGATTATCCGCGCAAGAGGCGTCGTCCGTTGAAGAATCCGCAAAATCCGACGTTCTACGAGGAAACGATCGATAGCGCGGCAAGCAACGACGGGAAACGCGGTCGTAACGTCGTCGACGGTTCGTTGAACGACCGAGAAGTTACCTGGAGGTATCGTGAAGCCTTCCAGGCTCGTCCTAACGATTACGAGCACGAGTTCAGTGATGAGGAGTACCTGAGGCCTCGCCCGAGGAAGAGACGACCACCGCAGAATTACGAGTTCGCTCTGGTGAACGAGGCATCCTCTAACGATGGGGACGAGGAATCGAGAGATTCTCCTCGCTATCTGCCGAAGGGCGACGAGAATCTCCCGACGGAATCGTCCGACAAAGAGCGAGAGAACGCGCTCGAGTTGAAGTCGCTTCTGAAGATGCAGCAAGAAGAGGGCTCAAGCTTGTCGGAGATACTGCAGCGTAGAAATCTGACCCTGAGCGATCTCCTGAAGGGAAAGGCCGACGTGATCAACGCCCTGAAGTCAAGAATCGCTGACGAATCCGACGAGTACATCGAGGAGATGTCCAGAGTGATGTCCGACTCGCTGATGAAGCTCGCCGCGACGGTAACACCACCCTGGGGGTCTACGCAACCGTCCGCGACGTTCGAAAGTAGCACGATAAAAATTACGACCATCTCGAGTACGACTCCGGATAGCTCGGTATCCCAGATGACGACCGCCATGGATGAAACTTCGGAGAGTCTCGAGGAGATTTCCACGAACGACACGAGCCGCATCAAAGAAGAATCGGATAACGCCGAGGTGACGCAATCCGCGCACGATTCCTCGTGGCTGAGAGCTCCGACGACTCCCTCGACGCTTTCGACGGTGATTACCACGTCGACGTCACCGCCGATCGCGGTGAACTCCGCGGAGTACTTTTTCAACGACGACGGCAACGCGGAATCGACGAACGACCGCGCGACGAAGTTCGAGAGTCTCGACGAGGACGAGATCATGGAGTTCTCGGACTTCACGGATTTCAAAAAGGGGAAGAGTTCGGCGGCGCCGGTTTGGTCGAATCCGCCGAGCGAGAAGATCGTCGAGACGCAGCAAGCGCCTCGCGATACCGAGTCCACTTTGAGCATCGAGCAGATTCTCAATCCCACGGAGCGGACCAAGCCGGTGGAAGGTCGTGAGAATGATCAGGATGACGACACCGGCAATAATAATGATAGAAAAACGATTCGGGATAACGGTCAATCAGTTCCTATCGGCGTGCCCACCGCGGAGGATTACAACACGTTCATCGAAGCTGAGTATCCGAGCGACGCTCCAAACCTTGAAGACGATGAGAAACAAAGTGAAATAAAGGATCACTCGAGTGAAATTGACGCCGTTGTGGGTCAGGTTGAGAAGAAACAAACTGCGAATCCGGCTGATGATAGAAAAGAGCCACGTGAAGACAAGAATCACTCGGCCGAGTATCATCAGGTGGCTCAATTGCCGGGAGAAACTCGCGATCGCGCGTTGGAGAACCATCAAGGTACAAGACGCTACGAGGAGGTCGTGTCCGAGATCGAGCCGGAGGCGCGAGCGGAAATCTTCGAGCTGTTCGCGTCCGGTTCGGCCGGCAAGAGACTGGAACGTCTTCTCAAGTCGAGGAACATGAGCGTGGAGGAGCTGATAGCTCTACGTCAAAGAGGCTCCAGCAAGGTCCACTTGACGGAAGTGTCGCGACTGAGAATGTCCAAGCCGAAGAATCATCAAACTTTAGAAACCTCCAACGTGAACAACGGAGAGATTATCGTATCCACAGACAACTCTAACGAACATTTCGGTGAAGGTAAAAAGATCTCAGAAAAAGAAGACATGAAGCAAGAGGCGGAAGAGACAATGAATCAGTTCAAAGACATTATGAGCTACTTGCACAATCCGCTGTTCGACAAAGACGCGGAGAATATGTCAATGTCGAGATTGTTGGATCTCGTCGAGAGCGACAGAAACATGCCAAGGGAAACAACGTACCCAGAAAACGATACGCTAAATACCGATGAGCGTACCGATGAGCTAGAGAATTCCCGTCGTACAGTGCAGATCGTCGATCTACTGACAACATTCGGTTCTCTGCCTTTCGCAAAGGACGTGCAGCGACAGTTCGAAACTGAAGTCGATAATAACGAAAACGAACTAAAAGTGAAGCTTCCGGTAGACAACGATAACGCGAGTGTAGTGGTGATCGATGAGGCGGAGAAGACCCTTCGATCGAATAACTCCAGCGAATTCCACGCCGGATTCGTCAAGGAGATCGTGAAGGAGGAACCGAACATTATCGATATAAAAACGGCGGTGTACGGCGAAACGGTGAGCAGCACGAACAGCGGACAAGAAAAGAAGACCCTGTCGAAGGTGAAGCCGAGCATAATAGCGAGCGGCGCGATATTGGGCGTGACGATCGTCGTGTTCCTGGCGATCTTCATTGTGTGTCGGATTCGGCAGAAACAGAAATACACGTACAGAAACACGTTCTCCCGTGCAGTGTTCCAAGGTCCGGTTATGGCAGCCAGGAAGCTGTCGAATTCTAGCAGTCTGAGCGCCGTGATGGTGAACGTTGTCGCCACGTCAACAACCAAGAGGCCCGAAAGAACCGAAACGCAGGAGGCCGTGGAGGAATTTGACGGCAAGAGCGACATGGACAACGACTCGTTAGACGCAAACGATAGTTGGGAGACCATACCCGATTACGCGAAGTAACTTGTCGGCACAATTGCGCGATTAGCCTATTAGTTTGGTGTAGAAGAGTATATCAATCATGTTTAATAAGTAAAACTTAAAACAAAATTATGCTAATTTTTGATTGTATTAATTCCATGATAATATTTATTTTAAACGAAATTAAAAATTATTACCATCAGAGTTTTAATATCGTTTTCATCTCTAAAAAATGTTTTCTATCGTATTTTCGAAAATTCATTATTTAAAACAAAAGATAATAGAAATACGTGTAAATCTTTGACGCCAATCTAATAGAAAACTGCCAGTATTTTCCCATACTTATCAAGGATGAGTTATACCCGAAGGCTGATTGAATGTCCTTAGCGAGAGTTACATCGATCGTTAAGTTACTCATCGCGTTATTTTACTGAAAAGGAAGTAAACCAGTTCCATAGATGTATATATATACTTTTCTAAATTACAATCAACCGATACAAAATTACGATTTAAAAAGTTGCAATTAAAATATGCAGTTAAATTATTCTCTAAATATGATTCTTTAAACGTAATAAATGTGCATCTTCATCATAAAATTGCTCTATTTTGCTGAATTTTCATGTTTAGAATATAAGGCGTATTTATTTATAGGTTTATATATATATGTTATAAGAATTAAACTTTAAATATAAAATTGTAAATTTTATTCAAGAGCTTTGATTGATTCATAATTATCCATCTTTATTTAAAACTAATTATAACTTAATTACTCTAATTACTCACCAATATCTTTCGTAAGTAAAAACATCTCTAAGTATTGCTGAGACGGCGTTGTTAGTGTTTTGAAACACTTTGTTAAAGTACGAATACTGCCTCGCGATGTTTCGACATTGCTTCAATGCAGCCTCTGCATAAAAATAAAGAATAAATCTAAGAATATGAAAACTAAAGATTATAATTTATAAATTATACAGATTATACTAAATTGCAATATAAATTTATCTATTATTGATATAAAATTAAAATTATTATCTTTTATATATCTAGATTATTCTATAAAATTATTATCTTTTATATAATTAATATATTAATATATGAAATTAAAATTATTATCTTTTATATATCTAGATTATATATCTAGATTTTATATAGACGATACATGGGAGAATATAAATTCGTCTTTCGGGTAAAACAGTGTAAAATAAGGTAAAAACAATGTTTACACACCTAATGTAGGACTGCCTTTCAGCTCGATCATATCATTAGTCTTCATGTATAAAACTGTATTATAACTGCTTGGAAGCATATCCAGGTAAGGCTTCCACTTGGAGTTCTCCTTGTGTCTCTCTATGAGAAGCGCTATGGCCAATGCGACTTGCGGCATATGCTGCACCAGCGGATCATTTTGCAGAACGGTCAATTCCAATGCTGCAGTATACGTACTGAAGATGAGTGCCCTGGGTATCTCCAGAATCAATTGGTTCTCGGCGAAATCGATCTCGGCCTTCAGTCCCAGATCATATCCTGGAAAATCGGCGATGCTCAAGCCATCCACCTGTGCTCCATTCTCCGTTAGCCAATTCATAAATTGTCCAATCCCCTGGGATCGCTGGGATGATTCCGTCTTCATCTCCTCCAAACGTTTAACCTTCAGCAGAACTTCCGATATATCCAAGTAGTTGTTCCATGACTGCGTCACATACGCTGGATTGCTGCTCACTGCAAACGCACCAAAATAGCATATAAAAACAAATAATACTCTCAACGATAACTATAGAACAGATTCAAACAATCAAGGTATGTGAAAGCAGAGTGTAGTACTGTGAAACATATATATAAAAAAAATCCTTGACACATATTCATTCTATCTGAACCCTAATTTTAGACTCCTTATTCTTTCATTTATTATCAAATGTCATAAAGCAATATAAAACCTTTTTCATGGAAAATGCAAGGCTTTTTCTCCGACGTGCTGGAAGATGCCGAGGAAAAACTCGACCTGCAGGAATACTCACGATGAAAGAGTTTCTCGCACAGGACATTGAGCTCGTTCCTCTTCGCCGCGGATATGTGCCTCTGTTGCGGTGACGGGCCCGGTTGTTTACCTCTGGACGATGCATGAGCCTTCTTCCTGCCCATTTTTGTCTACTATCTCACGGCGCTCTCGTGGCTCCCATTCGCAGTCAGATGCATTATAGTGCGTAATGCGCGGCGCCTACGACGACCAGCGAGAACAAACAGTTTTCGCCGCAACGAAAATAGCACGTACGGGCCGCCTGCGTGCGACGCGGGTGTCGAAATATACGCGCGACATAACCTCCAAAAGACGCGAGCGCGATCCCCGCGTGCCGCGGCTCCCGTCGGATCGCCGCGCCGCACTCTATTGATTTTCCAATTTCTGCCAGGGGTCACCTACTTTCGCGGGTACTTCCCGGCTGGATCGCCCTCGATCATCCGTGTTCCATCCGAATTACACAACCGGGACAAATCCGTGATACACACGCGCCGTCGAGACGACACGAATTTCGCTGTCTTCGCTGCAAATCGGCGCGCAATCGTTACGCCAAAAATTCATGATTATACATAACAATAAACTGAATCGATGCGAGACTAATTCGGTTATGTAATTTCTAAACATGTATCCCATGTACATACTTCGCAACTTTAATATATTTGTTCCAATATACAGTGATTTGTTCAAATAAGATTAGATTATTAACATGAATAATAAAAACGGAATGCATTATTGAATTAATTTTCTTTTTATATATACTGTGATCTGCGTTTCGTGTATCTTATGTTTGTAAATTGTATATATATAAATGTGTGTAAACAGCATATCTCTGTGTATGTAAATTTATATTATATAATTTTTATCTCTAATGTCTTTATAAAAAGTATATATTTGAATGTGTATATTTTATACATTAATATATATACGTACATTATATATTCATGTACAATTATATATATATATATATACACATATATATATATAATATATATATATATTAAAACATATATATTTATTTTAAAAACAAAATTTTTTTCTTAAATTTTCATAAACATCTAATTTTACAAATTATATTAATATAAGAACCCTTTTTTTGTTAGACATACAATTTAACCGTGAACATAAAATCCACTTAACGTGGATAAATAATCCATTATGTTAAATGGCATAACAAAACATAATACAATAAAAGAGCGAATACTTAATTTTCGCGCTGCAAAGTAGAAGATGAAAACTCATAAGATGTTCAAGAGATATAAATAAAATCATACATGATACTATACAAAGTACATGATTTGTGTGCTAAAAGGTTATTTATAGAATTTAAAAGGTTTATTGCAGAACCTAGAAAGAAATACTACAATGGGAACGTTTATGAATATGTGTGAATATATGGGATTTGTCTACAAAATAAATTACGGTGGTATTGTTTATTTATAATATAATTTTAATATATTCAATTTATATTACTTAAAACGTAAGTTTTGCGTATCTCTAACACGCTGTTTTCTTATCATGATATAAAATATAAATCTCTTCCTCCCCCCTCCTCATCCTTAATACATTTTTTAGAGAAGATAATGCCAGGGTCACCAAAGCAAAGAAATAAGTTGTGTCTCATTAAGAGTATAGAAGTCATTATTGAAAACTTACAGTTATACACATTTTGTACTCAATATATATATCAATCAATGTATATTTTCGTAACATTATATTTGATTATGTATTGTGCAATGAAATAAGTATATTACACATTCTACACTAACCCAAATTTTGCCGTAGTTTCTTTGCAGCGGAAAACTCGTATCCTAAACATTAAAAGATACAGATACAGTCACAATATTGTTATATATATATATATATAGCATTATTTTATACAGTCTAATCTCTAAATAGAGCCATACAGATCACGGGATCTCATACTTTCTGTTATTCCAGTAACTCGATGTTGTATAAAGTAAAACTATAAATTTAACTACTTTCAATACTGGATACCTTGTAGGTATCCTAAAAAAATTAATGCATCATGAGCATTGATAAAATGATTCTTTCCACTTTTCAACATCTTCTTTTTCTTATTGATGAATATAGATAATTTTATAAACAGTAATTTCTTATCATAAAAATCCAAAACATTCACATACTTGTAATCTTGTTCGATTACTTTCAACGCAGGTACACATCACAGCAACTCCGATAGTACGAATCTATATCATTTTCACTCCTTTCAAGAAAGTAAAATCGTGATATATAAAAGTCAGAATTGTATTCGATTAAATTAACCCATACAAGGGTACCAGCTTTTCGTATCATTTTGCCTGTGGCAAAGATGGTGCGTGATACATGGTCCCACGTATTTATCACAAAAATACTAAATATACCGCAGTGTGTACCGATACGTTGCGAAAGATTATTAATCGTTGAAGATTATAAAACTCATAGTACATAAATATATAAGTTATTCTCCATCCGAAAAATAGTAGATATAGGAGCATAGACACTATATAGTCAACTTTACAAAAATCTCCAACTTTCGCAAATGTCACTTTAATTTTGTTTGCTTTATTCGACTTCGTACCAGTATCATCTCGTTCATTTTTATTGCGTGGTAGTATCGGAAATGCTCTGCCGCCATGTGGCGTGAAAAGGAATTTTCAAGATCTTGACTCGTGTCTTGGGCAATGCGGTTAAAAGAAGCTTTTGCAATTGTGGCAACGGTAAAATGTCGACTTGCGGACTTGTCAGGTGCGGCTGTTGCTTATCGTCGCCTATAAAATATTAAATAACATTTCACAATATATTTAATCATAGAAATAATAACGCTAATTAGCTAGCTGATAGTATAACTAGCTTTACAACTCGATGTATACCTTTTTGGTTCTCGTTCTCATCCTCAACATCCGCAATTAATCTTAAGCAGGGAACAGGTTTTAAAACTGGTATAGAATCCCCAGTAACCTGTTTACTCATGAGGTTGCACTGATCAACGAACAGTTCCGTAACCCTGAGTAACTCGAGCGTAACGCCCCATATGAAATGCGTCAAATTGTCTGACAATTCTGTGACTCCTCCGAGCACCATGTTGTTGGATGTCGCCGATTGGGATATATAAGTCGGTATGATTAATAACCTTTTAATATTTTTGCAATTAGCAAGACATTTATCAAAACCATTCTTCACATCAAAATTAACCAATTCCATCTGACTCAAATTCTCCAACTTCGATACGCCTTCAAGGATATCAAATGTGCAACAAGATCCTTGACCTTTTTCGAGTCTAAGACGTTCCAATTTATTTAAATTGATTAAAACGGTAGTTCCAAACTTGTCAGGGAAGTCGGAGCATTCGCCCAATTCTAACGTTTCCAAGTTTGTCAATGCTTGTACAACATCAATTTTTTTCTTTCCAAGTTCTTTAACTGATGTTAAACTCTGTATATAAAAGAGAAATTATATATCACAAAATCTTGTAATATTGAATAACCAAATAAAACACAAATATCAAAATGAAAATTATGTTGGAGAGATATAGAGATTCTTACCAGTTGTGTTAAGTGCTTTAATTCCTGCAAAGGTGTAAGATCTTGATGTAATGACATTCCAGTTATTGCTTTGAGTCTAAGTTCCTGACATCGACTCAAGTTCCCAATCGACTCTAATGTGAGAGAGTCGCACTTGATCGACATTGCACTGAATACCTCCAACTGTGGACAGCTCTTAATCACTTCTTCTACAACTATAACGGGACATCTGCACAGTTCAAGCTTCACAAGACTGGTCACTCGTGGTATGACAGTTAAAAATTTCCTCCAGATATTGTCGGATTCGCCAGCGACTAGCATTTTCCTGAGATCTAGATGCTGCGTCCCACGTCTCTGTAACGTATCCGCCAAACCATCCCAGTCAGTTACCTGACTGTTTTTCATCCGTACGGTCTTCCATAAAGATGGATGTGCAGCGAGATCACGCCACATTTTACAAACTCGCGCGGCTCGCAGTAACTCTTGGACCTTAAGGTATTGGAAAATACGCAGCAGGGCATGATAACCGGCGCAAACTGAGTTCATGAAATTTTGCTGTTGCTCTGATTCCTGTTGATTTTGCTTCCTCCTGAAAATATTAAAAAACATACATTTTAGGAATCTGATAGCAATTACGTTTATGATAATGCTTATATCGTGTCGCATGTCGAAAAAGCAAATCATCTGTTAAAATTTGTAAGATAAAGACAAGAGTTTATTTTTAAAGAGGCTTTTAAAGACGCAACAAAATTATTTGTACATACTATTTTCGGCATAAAAGCCTCTGATAAAAATAATCTCTGATAAAAAATTTATATGTTCCTATCAAAACAGTAATAAAGATTCAAAACAAAGAAATAAATATAGAAATAAAAAGGACATAGGATTGGAGGAAAAGGATTGTGAGAATTTATGGGAAAACGCACTAAGATTTTTTTGTTTCAGCTCGTACACATGCCTTTATATCTGCAAATATAAAAAGTAAAAATGAATTAGATTTTTCCCACTGAAGCACTTATCAGTAATTTTGTAATTGCAGCATGAATGTAAACATTCATATTTAAACATAAATGTGCATTTTAACATCGAATAAAACTAATTGTACAAATTAATTTATCTTGAGACACTACAATTACATAAAATACTGTGACAACCATGAGTGCACCTCTTATTTGTTTCTTACATTTGTTGTAAATTTGGCCGCATTTCTAAGAAGCTAAGGCAGTGTGCTTCGGTCATAAGATAAAATCAAATTCATTTTTAATGTTCGATTTTTATATTTCCAAATATAATAAGCATCAGTATATATATTGCATTTACAATTTTATATATATCACTATTTGCAATATAAAACTAGTAATAAAATGTCTGTTGCCATACGTGTTGCCATATAAAGTAAAACTCTAATGTACAATCTTGTACACTATGAAAAATGTTTTATAATATAAAATCTATCTCTAATGTACAGCTTGTACAATATATAAAAAATAAAAGAATATAACATTTTTTATATAATTAGATAAAGCGTGTATTATTATAGAATATTTTTTATTAAACTTTGTAAATACAATATGTACACAAAGCAACTGCCAAAACCTCAAAAGAGAGTTGCCGTAACTTAAATTATTTTTAAAAAATATTCTAAATGAGAAATAAAACAAGAATGCCTATATGTTTCAAGCACATACACTTACTTGCTATTTTTAATTTTTATTACTGTACCCACTTTACTTGATAACAACTGTTGATGATCTGTTTTAATTGTTTCAGTTTCCATACTTGCTTCAAGAGCATTTGTAATACTTGCCGTATGTATTGAGGTACAAACAGATTTACTTTCAGGTGATTTACAACTGGTATCTGTTTGTTTTCTTTCTGAGACAGCTATATTGGCAGTAAAAGATTCATTTTCTGATATATTTTCAACAGGATTATCTCTTTTAGGAGTATTTTTATTATCCTTATCTTTATTATCATATATAAATGTTTCAGTCATTTCAGTGGTATCAGAAGATACAAGATCTGTCTGATAAATCGTATTTTTTGAGATTTCTTTATCAGGTGTAATATTTATTTTTTCAGGTAAATCAGTATTTAAAGATGAAGGTGCACATAAATTTGCCACAGAATTATCGGCAGTATTTGAAATGGTGAGTGAATCATCTTGAAGCATCGGCGGCTTATCGCCAATTTTGTCTGGTTTTACTGTTATGGCCGGTTGAACTGCCATTGCATTATTTTTTGGTACTACGATGTATCTTTTGCCGCCCATTAAAGCGATATTTTGAGCCGGTTTTGGCATCGTACCATCGTGACTTTGCAAAAATTCATTCTCCGTCTGAGGAAACCAAGTACTTTCCTTTTTGTCTATGCTTGAAGGTGAATTTGATACTGAAGATGGTATTTTGGTAGTTTTGGAAGAATTTCTTGTTTGCGCTTCTGTACCATCAGATTTTGGAATTCTTTGCAATTTCGGAGGAGATGAATTAGTCTGATGTTTTGGTTTCGTACTTTGTGCACCTAACATACTAATTGGAATCAATGGAGGTGGTGTTAAAGACGGATTGTTTGGCATATGAGATTCTTTAGTATCCGGCTGACAATTCTACAACAAATTTATTCTTATATAAGTATTATAAAAATTCAAGTTATTTTAATATTAAAATTATTCAGTATATGCAGTAATCAATTGTATAATATTTTACATTTTATATATTTAAAAGATAATTCTTTAATTAACAACAATCTTTTAAATATAAAAAAAATATCGTATCTTAGTTTTATAATAAGAAGTCCATAAGAGACTACCTCTAAAATAACTCAATCATATAAGAAATCATATATCATATAAGAAAGAAACAAAAACCGAGTGCCTATAAACGCCGATAACAATCAAATAAGGACCTCACACAGTGGCTGCGTTCCGTAATGCGCATATGCGCACATTTATCTATATAGTTCATGTTACGTATACTGTAAAAAATGCACGCATATGCGTTTTATGGAACGCAGCCTGTATCAACATACTGACAATATTATTGATCGTATGTGGTTAATATTGGTGGATTGATGTAGAATATTGACCGGTGATCCGGATTTCTTGATTCGAGCATCAGCTGTATGGTAAGGATATTGACAGTAATACTAATTGTGTGAAGAGAGGGTGGGTCAGTATTGTAAAAATATCAAGTAAATATCAGGTATTGTAGAAATATTAATGCATATTATCAATATTACTGATCAATATTATTGATCGTGTAAAGTCCATAAAAGAATTAAAAATTCGTTATTGAAATTCCTTAAATTATATTGCATAGTAAACCTACCTTGCAGACATATTCATCATTGCCTGCAAATTCCATACCATCGACACATTCAGGATGATATAAACAGAGACAAACTCGACATTGTAAACTTGGTATTAATCCCATACTTGTCGAACATCTTATGCTGCATGGTTCTTGAACTTTCGGCCTGTAAGACGTGCGTTGATGGGGAAAGGAATTCAGGAAAAACGCAAGATTCCCATTAAGGATTTATGAAATAGGATCAAAGGGAAAAATAGTTATGAAAATTATAGGCACAAGAAACTTCTCTCTCATCCAAAGGCAGCAACTTTTGTACATACATATTATATATTGCATGCATTTAAAATTATATTTCATAAAATTATCCAAGCACTTTAATTTACTTGCATATGCAATAAAATCTATGGATATGCACAAATTTTGCGCTTTATATAAAACGAAAGGACTATGGCAATCGGGCACATCTTTGTGCAACCAACCCGATTGACTCCAAACTCGGTACAGACACTCCTTACCACCTCTAAAAACGTCCAGTAATTGTCACTTAGTGCGAACAAATCCATTTTAGGTCCAAGGTACCTAAAATGCCCAAAAACCAGATTTGGACGGCACCGTCCCAGAACAAGTTTGGAGAACAGTGCATATCTACGGGGGACTTCGTAGTGAACCGGGGACACTTAATGCGAAATGGCAAACAATTGATAAAATAGATATCAAAACAGAATTCTCCTGGGTACGTATTATGAATTTATTCGGAAACGATTCCGTTCGGAATTATAGTCACTTGTCCTATGCTTGTCTTTGTCGTTTCCTTGGCGTTTCCTTATCTTTATCCTTCATTTTTCGGAATCATTCCGAACGGAATCGTTTCCGAAAAGATTCATAATACGTGACCAGATAAGGTAGGCGATGCGAGCACATATCGTCAATGAAAAAGTCGTTCTTTTGTTTCTGTCTCTCGGCCAGGTACGCTTGTTTTTCTTGATTCAGCGACCTGATCTGACTGATTCTTTCTGGTACGAATCTTGTTCATCACTATGAGGTCCCCCGTAGACATACACTGTTCTCCAAACTTGTCCTGGGACGGTGCCGTCCAAATCTGGTTTTTGGACATTTTAGGTACCTTGGATCGTAAGTGATAATTACTGGACGTCTTTAGAAGCGGTAAGGAGTGTCTGTGCCAAGTTTGGAGTCAATCGGATTGGTTGCACAAAAATGTGCCCGATTGCCATAGTTCTTTAGTTGATATATTATTTTTTCTACTCGTGCAAAACAGAATATAAAATTCCAACATAAAAAAAGAAATTATCTAAGAAATTTATGAGATATAATAATTTATAAAATATTTTTATCTACTCAATAAAACACAATAAAATAAAATAATTCAAAAAATATTATATCATAAGATTTTTTTTAACTTGTTGATAATTCACATAATTATATTGATAAAATCGATTGTTACACATTTTGAGCACTATGCATAATTATATTTAAAAGTTCCCAATTGCTTAATGTGTGTTATTTCAAAAATATTTATATTGTATATATTTTTCATATATAATTAAAATATTTTTCTCATTTTAGATTAAAGAACACATTATATTATGCTAAATACTTAAAATTCTTATATTTTGTTTCATGGATATTTTAGTATTTTCCTTATTTTTCTTTCATACAGATTGCATCTTTCAGATTAAATCAGTAATACCAAATGTAACGCATGAAATGCTTATAATAAAAGTTAAATTAAATTAAAGTACTCACGTTAGCAATCTTTTGGTTTTGACTGGTATAATCTTCTCAGCTGGTTGTTGGCTTCTTCTCGTATTTGCTGTACTCCGCTGAGGTGGAAGCATCTCACTTTCCTCGGCTGGTGATTTTATTTCTGCTATGCAAATTTCAGAATAAATTCATAAGAATGACGATTTTGTAATAAAAAATAACAGAAAAAATATCCTTTTATAACAATTGTATCTATTTAAAGTTGTAAAACAAAATTAATACAAAAATCTGATAATATAGGAATTCATATATATCGCCAAATTAAGTATTAAATTATTAGGCTGTTGAATCAAGTAGAGAATGAATGATAGCGCGCATAATATACATAAATATAATCCTTGAACAAAAGAACGTACTTATCTGAGGAGTTTTCTTTGTAGTTGTTTTTGTTTTATATGCTGCAGACGCTGATGCTTTTGCCGATTTAGCAGCTTTTGTAGATATCGACACAGGTGCAGGAATAAGTTTGGAAGTTTCTGTAGGTACAGATGCAGGAACAGGAGGTTCTTGTACCGGTTGCTTCCTTGATGTGCTAGGTTCATATAAGGATTTTCTCATTGCAGGTTCTTGTACTGGTTTTTTTGCTACAGGTTCCTGTATTGTCTTTTTTATTGGTGCAGCTTTTTTATTATACTTCTTTCCTACCGATCCCATAGATCCCTGCAATGTTCAATAGATATCAAACCTTCAAAGAAGCTTACAAACTTGAAACTTGAAAAACAATTAAATTAATACATTGTTTATATATATTTTATAATGATAAAATGTAAAAATATATAAAATGGAGACATACTCGTGCTCTTTTAGCATCTCGAATAACTTCCTTTTCAGGATCATTAAGCCCAATAGGTTCTTTAAAGAATGTGAAATTGTCAATGGTCAACTCCTTTGAATTAACTATAATAAAGATCATAGTTTTAATATATATATATAATTACTTCAATTATATATATTTTTCTGTATACTTACGAGATTCTGCAACTTCTCTAAAACTTCTAACCTTTTTTCCCTTTGGTGTGTAATAATATATATCAGCCATTTTTTTAAAAGAAGAGTCATGACTAGCTCTAAACACTAATTCTCGTTTCCATCCATATTTAAAAGGCTCTTTGTATAAAGGATTTGACATATCAACGGGAGATTTATGCTTTCCTCCTGGACTGGCACCACCAGAAACAAGGCTGCCTTTTGATCTTTGTGATGTTGCAGAGGGACTACTTGCAGCCGATGAGGAATTTGCCGATCTAATGGAAGTATCGATTTTGTTTGGCTCCACTTCGGAATCTATGCTATTTGGTATATCAATAGAATCTGTTTCCGATCTGTCGGACTCCTTTTCTTTTTTAATCTTTGTTATATCCAAATGCTCGTAACTATCCGTTTCATAAACGTAGGTTCTCATATCATCGAAATCTTGGTCATCTAATTTTTCTTTAGAATCAAAAGTTCTCGTTAAATATCTCATACGTTTTGTAAATTGTGCTTCCGCTATTTCTGCTTCAGCTGTAATAAAGAACATTAAATTTATAATTATCTGAGTTTCTAACAGAAATAAAAATTTTAAGAAGCAGAACATTATAATTATTGCAATAATGCACACACGCACACACACATAAAACGCAAAACATACTTTCCTAAAAATTCAACTGTTATTATAATATGCGAATATAATAACAATTAATTACATTATATATTATATATATATATATATAATTTAACAATTATTGTTTATAAAGCGTTAAAAATATTGAAAACTAGATCGTAATCATAATTGTAATTACATCATCTAAATATTTATTCTTATAATTATGTCATATAAAACTCATATAAATTTATATATACATATAAATATATGTTCTATTCTTTTCTCCAGCCTTTCCCATATTTCTTTATCTTTTTTCCTTTCTTTTTCTCTTGCTAGTTTTTCTTCTTTCAACTCATTTCTATTTGCTTCATTTGATCCTTTACATTTTCATTCATCCTTTCTATCTGTTTCCGCATCTCCTCAATCTCCTTCCCTATCATCTCCATAATCTTCAGTATTACTTCTTCTCCTATCATGTACCTCCCTTACTTTTATCTTCTTCTTGAAACTTATTTTTACTACTCGCCGGTCTCTCCATCATTGATGCCATCTATCTGTTCTTGCTGCACTTTCTTCACACTTTCTCTCCGCTTCCCGCTCTTTCTCCTAACCTTACTTCTTTGTCGATCTTTTAATTCTTCTATTCTTTTCAATTTCCCTTATTTTCTCACTCCTTCTCTTCCTCTATCTTTCCTTCTTTCATCTTTCTTCTCCACTTACTTTCCTTTTTTCTTCTTACCGAAAAACTCTAATTATCAGTTAACTAGACCGTCTGTCAGACACATACAGACACATATCCGTGCTCACCTTACAACCGAAAGTCATAAACACACCAACACACATACCTATGCATACACACAAAGATAGACACGTTAAACTACTATTCAATAAGTAAAACAATTGCTGTTTATATTTTATAAAAAAAGTAACGATATATTATCATTTAATCTTTTTCTGTAATATATCTTGGCTGCGTTCCGTTTCACGCATATGCGCGCATTTATCTATAGTTCATGTCACGTAATCTGTAAAAAATGCGCGCATATGCGTGAAACGGAACGCAGCCCTTGTCTTTACTTATTCTATATTTATTCAACTTTTAAACTAAACTTTAACTTTATTTGGCTTTCCAATGTCAGGGACTTCATATATGTAAGCAAAATACCAAAGGCATCGAAAGTAAACAAAGAAATCTTTAGCCAAATTTAATTAAATTAATTTAATTTAATTAAATTTCATTTAATTTAATTTAATTAAATTAATTTAATTTAATTAAATTTCATTAAAAATCTCAATTTTTTTCTGTTTCTCTCTCAACTTATCCAACAATTTCAAAAGTTGTATGAGAGCTAGATAGACATATTTTTAGAACATAATCAGCCTCGACATCAAGAATACCATAACAAATGAATACAATAACAAATCCTACCAATGAGTTTCTTGAGGACGTTACTGCCTGGCTGCAATTCGACTCCTTGGGAATCAAAGCCGTTGAACTCCTCGGAGTCCTCAGAACTGGCGTCTTCGTACTCCGAGAGCTTGCGTTTACGCCCCCTCGTCCCAGGCGCCTCCCCCGCGTCGCTTTCCATGCCCGTGGAGTTGGCCTTGAACTTCCTCATCCTCCTGCGAGGGAGTTGCGCGCCGTATTTCCTGGGCGAGCCCCTCAGCTCGCCGTTGACCTCTTGCGCGTCCGCGTTACCGCCAGCCGCCGATTGCGCCTTGTCACTCGAGTCCGGCGTCTCCGCCATCGGCACAACCGCCGCACCACCACCACCACCAGCACCGCCGTCGCCGCTTTCGAGGTTAGGATCCTCGCGCGGTACCGCGGCGTTCCCGCCATTCACGTTCGCGCCGTCCATCGCGGAGCCGTGCGGTCACCGATGTCTCGCGAACTACGCTGTCTTCTACGCCAGTCAATATTTGACGTTACCGCTTCGCACAGTCACTCGGATGCCGTCAAATAGATTGGAGAATATCGCAAGCACAGCTACTCCAACCGTCTTGCTCCTATTTTCCTCCTCCTCCTCCTCCTCCTCCACCCTCTTGCTACTTTTCTCTTGCGCGCGTCTCACAGCCCCCTCGCGACCCCCGCGTCTAGTTGTCGCGATTGCGCGCTCATCTGGCCGCGGATGCGCACCGGGCGTGCGCAGACGACCACTACGCGCTATTTACACAACCGCGCTCGTCCGACACGGTCGCGAGCGAACGGGCATTACGCCGTCGCTGACCCGCTCGCGCTACTCCCACGACGAGAACCGCCGAGCCGTCGCGCTACGCTCGCGGCTGACACACCGATTCAATGCGAAAGCTCGGTGCCGAGCCTCGGAAACACTCGCGGAGCGTCTGTCCTACGCGACAGAGTACCGGAAATGGCCGCCGCGCTAGCAGGGCTCATGCCGCGTTCTAACCGCCGCGCCGCCCAGATCTTAAGCCGCGTCCCCATTTCGCGGCTAACTTCCTAAAGCCTTGTGTCCACGATACTAGAACTTGGTCCAAGTTCTCGGTCCGAGAAACGTATAGCCAATAAAATTGACGCTTTTCCGTAGAAGCTGCAAATTGATTGGCTAGAAATTTCTCGGTCCGAGAACTTGGACCAAATTCTAGTATCGTGGACACAAGGCTGAACGGGAGTGCCCGAGATCGCTTTTCGATGATTTTCGAAACGCACCTAATGTCGAATTTATTCATGGCTGCCGTCTGTTATGAAAATTAACGTTAGTCGTTCTTGCATTTTATTATATGTACGCTGTTGTTTATATGCATTTGTATAGATAAAGCAGATTAAAAATTATACTTTGTCGCGGACGGAAAATCGTAGTGTCCCTTATTATGACTTCTGAAAAACACCAATGCTGCAAAAGTGGACGGACCAAACTCCGATTAACTTAATCGGCGATTAATTCAACCAGGGCTATGTTCCAAAACTCTGCTCTAATAACTAAAATATATAGTATACGTAACGTAAACTATAGATTTTTAGTTACTGTAGTAACGTTTTGGAACGCACCTCTGCAGGGTTGATTAGTGCAAAATTTCTAACTGTACAGTTCGTCGTCCTTAATCTAATCTTTCTTTCCATGTATTAAACAAGAAATTGATAAATTCATTTAATAAAATACTACAGCCCTAGTAGCACAGTATTGGCAACACATTGACCACGTTTACACCGTTGACTTAGTCCGC
>NJRP01000012.1:950804-966859 GCA_003063835.1 Aphaenogaster floridana | reverse complement strand
TTTCGGTTAATAAATTCGTTAGCAATAATTTAAATCTAACTTCATCATTTCTTCCATATGTACATGTAAAATGCTTAAGGAATTTAATCGATATTGCGTCACAGTACTTCGTAAATAAGTCAGTAACCTCCTTAAAGAAGAAAATGACCGTTTGGCTGTACACGTAGTTACAGGGATTGTTAAAATTAATTTTATAAATTTGACCAATTCTGGCAGCAAATCTGCTATATGTCGTTGCTACTGTAGCAAACGAACTACATCATCAAAACTTGCCACTGATTTCGCGCTCAAGTTTGACTTTTTTTCTCGTTAAAAAAAGGGATTAAAAGTATTGCGGGGGGGCGACGCCCCCCAATAATTTTATTGGGGGGGGGGGCAAAAAGTGCTCTGCCCCCCCCCAAAGACTCCTATGAAAGCGACGCTTTTTATTTGATTTATTACGTATGTTTTGATGTATTTGATATTTTACGTAAGCATGTGTTCACATTCTTGTATTTTTTGTATTACGTAGCAAATACAGCGTTCTTTTATAAATAAATTATATTATAATTATATTATATAAACAGGTTCATTATATAAATTATTAATTATTAATTATATAAATTAATTATTAATTATATAAATTATTAATTACATAAATTATATATATAAATGCAAATATTATATATAGAAAAATTATAAATAAAATATTGCTGAGTTTTGACATGAATTATAAAAACATAGATGGATCGCCTAAAGCAGGACGAGCTCGATCCTTCTCAAGATGATCCTTATTTCGGACCCGACGTTCACGTCAATGGCGGAAAATCGTACGTCGCGTCGGGGAACGGGGTTTTGTCGCTCAGTTCAGCTGGGTTCCCGTAGCGTCCGTTCCGCACGACCATCTCCGTAACATTTTGTCTTCGTTACGGTAGCGCGAGCCGGGGACAGCTGACAGCCGAGGGTTTCTTGCGAGCCCGACGAACCTGAAACGCGCTGTACTATACGAATCGCACACGCCCGACAAACTATGGAACGTGCGCACGTTTCGCCAGTCCATTCGCCGTGCTTTTCTCGACACCGCGGAATCCCACGCGATAATTGACGATAAATAAAACCTCGTTTTTTTTCCGAACGAGGTGATGTATCGCGCGATTGTTTACCGCGCTAATTCACGCCGCGACGTCGCCATAGATTTATAACCCCCGTTACTATATACGTTGCCGCTACCTACGTCGCTGACATGATTGTAAGTTATGGCGATTCACGCCGATTTGCATATTTTTCTTTTTTTTTTTTTCGATTTGTCTGTCGTTACAGAGAGATATGTCACAGCAAATGTCACAACATGTTGAGAAATTCGAAAGTGTAACATGATATAATATAATATAATATAATATCACATTACATCATATTATGTTTAACGTTAACTTGAATATGCATGAAAGTTGTAAAGAAAGATATTTTGTTACGATTTGATTCATGTATTATGGCAGATACAACGATATTTCGTCGCCAAAGAATAATCCGAGAAATCTGTTTTTTTATCCAATAATAATTTGTATTTTGTTGCAATTGAGAGAGAGAGAAAGAGAACGCTCTCTTTTATAATTATAATCTGTAATTTATATCTGCATATGTTATTTTAATGCATCCAGTATTCTGTTTGAAGTTTTGTTTTGAGATTTACGCGAAAAATAAAATTAAATTAAATTATCGATTTTTAAGCATTAATTATTTTCATCGTTTATTATCTCACCAATTTTATGTATAATTGTACATCGAGTTATTTTTGCATTTCGTGTTGTAATTGATACATGCCGTTCAATATTTCAGGGAGCTAAATACCGCGATCGTGGAAGAACCGCTGCCGTCAATATGTCCTCGAGAAACATTTTTTCCGAGCGACGCGCGAAGTCCATACTCGACAGAAAAAAGTCGGTATCCGCAGGAACGTCGTCGCAAAAGACGCGGTCTTCGAAGGACGAGGACGCCGCAAAAAGTTGTGCGACGAAGTCGCGAGGTCCCCGCGAGCGGCGGCTTCTTTCGCGGAGGGAAAATAAAATGGTGCGCGACGACGTGAAACACAAGGTTCGCTTGTCCGACGAGACCAGCGTCGCCAGCGCCGACAACAATGATCCTATTTACATTTTACGGAAGGAAATACACGACTGGAGGGTATCCGGGCAAATGACGGACAGATTTGAGCGCGATTGTCGCCTTACCGAGGACGAAACGGAGAAGAATTCCGTTCGAGGTAAAAAATATATAATAACTTTAATATCTAATAATCTGTATATTTATATGAAGACCCGGGGGGGAAAACAAGGAATGTCAGTTATACTTTTTGAGTAAAATGAATTTTAAAGTTTGTTATTTCCCCTTGTTATACTCCAATGTTCTACCTTCATTTTTTCATTGATTAATACAGTTTTTAATCTTACTTTTTAAATATTTAAAAGGTGTACATTAATTTGTAGTATCTCTTAAACGCTACAAAATGACGACCGTATCCAGGCTCGGACTGGGCCCTCGGGCCGGTGCGTCCTCGAATAGACAAATTTATGCGCCCTCAGTCTAGGCTCTTCTTACAATTAGTGAAGAAAATTGTAATGATGAAAATAAGAAATGTTGTTTCTTTAGGCACGTTTGTATCGTAAAACTGCATAAGTGCCTATTATATTTACTTTTTTCAAATTAGCCCTTCATTAAAAAATTTTTGGCTATATACTACTGATAAGCTCTGATCCATCTACTCGTGTTTGATTATTTTTCTTCATTCGTTTTTTACTTGTTCCTTCATATCTAATTGTAAGGTTAATATTTAACCGAAAGATCTTTTGTAATTTTTAAATTGAATAACGTTTATATAAAGAAACGTTTTTATTATTATTAATTAATAGTCTAATCTTATATATGAGTTGTCAAATTATCTCATAAATATTTTTTTATATCTTTATTTAATTATTAAATTTTCTGAACATCCAAGGTCTACGCCTTTTTGGAGGATCCAATCCGACCCTGACAATATCTCATTTTTAATAAAACTGACATTCCTTGTTTTTCTCTTCGGGTCTACATATGTAATAATGTGTTAAAACTAATAAGAGTGCTGTAATATACAATATTTTTAAATTAATAAATATTTTCGCGCCATTTGTCTCTAAAGAAAATGTAAAATTGTAAAACGCGACAGATTTAAATAGAAGTATGAATCGATGAAATTATTATTAGAGTTTTCTCATTCTCTCAAAGATTTCAAGATTTATCTTACGTTTATTTTAAGGAAAACCGCGTTTAACGATAAATTTTCATAATTTTCAGAAAATTGTGACCAAACGGTCGTCAAAGATCCACCGGATTCAGGTGTTCTCCACGAATTACCGAGTTCCACCGTCATTGATCATTTAACGCGGCGCACGTGAGTACATTTAACTTTCTTATCGGGAATGCGATCTTTATATTTATTGAAATTTTACGTACGCTTGCGTGAAAACACGCGCGTGTTTCGCGGAAACGAATTATTATCCTGGATTATGCGTGGAGATAATCATGCGCGTTTATTAAGAATTCGAGTGATTATACTTTGTAATATACCGCGAGAAACAAAACAGGAGACGACGATCGCAGAATTTGCCCGGTTGAGTAATGAAATCCTTTTTTTAGAAACGATCAGGCTTGTTCCGCGGTAAATATCCGCGCATAATATCCGTGTGCCGGTATCGCCGATGCATAATTTCAATCGATCGTGTATTCATCCTGTATTCATTTTTCTCGCGGCGATAGTTGCGCAAACGACTTTTTCCGTCGATTGTCGGAATCGTGTCCGCTCACTCGCACGGCGCGATTATTTTCTCGCCGTGAATAAACTCCAGTTTTTACCCGGTGCGGTTCACCGGCGCGTTGTTACTCGCCAGTGATTTCTTGCCAGTGTCCTAGGTAGAGCAACTGCTAAAAAAAAACCAGGTAAGTGAGCAACATTTCCGCTTGCGGTGCACGTGTGCGCTTCGTTTTCGCGGCTATTTTTATACACACGCACGTTTTCTATATGCACGAATTCGGCGTTGATCGACCTCGAGCGGATCAAGAGACGGAGAGAGAGAAAGAGTGAGAGAGAGAGATGGTGAGGCTCGCGTCTCGTTACGTAAGTAACTGTAAATAAAGAATGAGAGAAGCACGGCCATGTGTCTTCGCCCGCTATGCTCGCACACCCGCCGAGATCAGGACTACGTCATTCTGGAATTTTCGAAAGTTTCGTCCAACCGGTTCCCGATCGCGCGCACCCGGGAGACCCGTCCGTGACTCGCCGCCGATAATGCCCCCGCTGCGGTAGGATGCACACCGCGTACCGTTTGCTGGAAGCCGATCGTCGTTCACCGATCACCCGATCACCACGTTCTCGCGCGAGCGAAATCTTCCGCAATCGCGACTCGCGCAATATAATCGCGGATATACCTAAGGTTTGTTTTCTGTTCCTGAACTGGCTGCACTAGTTCAAAGTTTATCTTTTTCCTTCCAATGTGGAGTAAAAAAGATAAACTCTGAACTATTGCAGCCAGTTCAGGAACAGACCCAGACAACACACGGATATCCATAAGATGCCCTTTAAGAATATTGAGGATATCCACAGGCCATCCGTTTTTCATCCTTCGGACATTCTATGGACATCCATGGTATATCCGTTTATGAAATTGGTGGACGTCGAATGGACATAAATGAATAATGACGGATAAAAACTATATCAATACATTTTGTTACATATAACCACCAAGAATATCAAGTATCTGCGTTAACTTTAGAACTGAACGAAATTGTATTGTCAAAATACATCTCATTTACTTTCACACCTTGGAGCCCAGTTTTAGGGACTCGTCTTCGAAAAATCATTTCGTTAGAACATGGGTGAAGACTTTTATAATGCTGCGTATTTTATTCCATTTTGTATGGTTTTTTACTTACGAGAAATACGAGAACTCCGCGTCCATCTGGTGGTGGTGCCGCGTACTGCTCGCGGATGTAGTGGATACTATATGGACATACAAACTTGTCCATTTTCCTGTAGTGTACACAAATGTATATCCTATGGATATCTTTATAAGGTCCATGGACATCCCAACGAGAAATGGACACAAAACAGATGTCCACAGGATATCCTGTGCTGTCTGGGTGTATATCATATGGATATCTTTATAAGGTCCATGAATATCCCGACAAAAAATGGACACGAAACGGATGTCCATAGGATATCCTGTGCTGTCTGGGGAAAACAAACGTCTAATCTCGGTGTCTTTATCCGCAACAACTGGCGCGAGGTGTCGAGGCGTTTCGTCATATCCGTAGAACGTGAGAATCGCCAGCTAAATAAAATTATTCGTTTCAGATCCTCGATATAACAAGGCCATGTAAATATCGTTGTAACGCGATTACGAGGCGAGACGCGAGGTATAACGTCGACGGTTATTTACATTCGCGAGATCGGTGGACAGCGGGGATCACTGTCAACGTGACGACACGTGCGAGAAACGACGCGAACCGGGGCACACGACAAAATTGAAATTCCGCAGCGAACGGCGGAGGAGCGACTTTGACTCCATGGTCGAGGACGAATTCGGCGATTCCCGCGCTCGTCATTCGCGGCACGGCCCGGCGCCGAAAATATATTTTTACTGCACAAGCACGCGAGCCGCATGTGTCCCGGCTCATTAGGCACGAGCTATTGTTCTCACTAACCTACAGCACTGTGCGCCTTATTATCATTTTTCATTCGTGACGCCACTGTTAAAAGGCCCCCGAGGCCGCGGCACCTCTTCTCTCGCGCGCCTTCACGAAAATCGTTTGAGATACGCCACGTCTCGTGGGATCGTTCCCATCCGGTGAAAAGTAGACGAATTGACCTTCGTCAGTTCCTCGGATTGAATTGGATTATTTTTTCGGAGATCTCCTCCCCAGTTTAATAATGCAAGATCACTCCTGATAATTTAATCGCAACGTGAAGCCCCTCGCGATTAAATTAGTCCAGATGACCGCAATAAATTCTCTGTCGATGCCTCGAAACCTTATTCTTATTCACTAGAAATATCGTTGATAATACGAAAGTATCGTACCGAGATACTTTAAACGGTTTAATTTAATTGAGGTGGGTCGGATACAGCCGAAGGTCGGATGAGAATTAAAGATGTATGATAGCACTTCAAAAATAACAGCATTGCCATAATATTTTGCTAAGATGTTAATAATGTATTTCATTCCTACATATGAAATTTGAAGTCAATTTACCGTATTGTTTTCAAAAAAATTATTATTATAACGACGTAAGACGTAATATAAACGCCTTACGTCAGATTTTCAAAGATAACAGCATTGCCATAATATTTTGTTAAGATGTTTAATAATGTATTTCGTTCCTACATATGAAATTTGAAGTCAATTTATCGTATCGTTTTCAAGAAAATTATTATATTCTAACTGTCTGTAAGACGTCTATATTACGTCTTACAGACGTTATAATAATAATTTTCTTGAAAACGATACGGTAAATTGACTTTAAGTTTCATATGTAGGAACGAAATACATTATTAAACATCTTAGCAAAATATTATAGCAATACTGCTACTTTTGAAAGTCTGACATACTACCTTAAAAGATTAAATTCGATAGGGATTTCCTCCATAAAATTGAGGTTCCGACCTCTTACGTCTAAAAATTAAATCCCTCGTAATCAGAAAGATTCGATTTCAATTTCTTATACTGAAAGAAAGGCTTGGTTATAAAAATCCAGGGTTGGTTAACGTTACCAAGCACCTTGGTGAAATAGTTTCAACTAAACGTATAATAAGTATTACATAATTTAGTTGGCTCGACTAAACAAAATTTGCTCTTTTATAATTATTACAAATGTTTATAATTATTACAAAATGTTTTGTTATTATTATTATAATCGGTAATAAATAATTAATTGAAAAGAAAGTATACTAAATGCATCTCACAAATTTTTTTTCAATGTACGACGAATGCTATATCGATTCCGTTCAATTCGCATTTCGTTTTCACGGGCTAATGTAAATGTTCTACGCTTACGAAACACGTTTCGGGGATGCGACTTCGGTCTTTTTTTACGGTCCGATATTTTCGGCGTGATGAATATTCACGCGCGCCTATTTGAAATCGAGACAAAGGCGACAAAATAGCGCGATTCGCAAACAATGCAGGCGAGGTTTAAAATTAGATCGTCGGGTAATTTCCGAGGTGCGATCCTTTCCTCGAGTATTCCGACGCGGAGGCCGCTAAAGTGTCAGCGCTAAAGAGACAGTTTCGTGTAACTCGCGCCGCCGCGTTCGAGCGCAGTCAGCTCCCATCCGGATAATGATGTAGGTTAGGTTCCCAAGCGGTATATATCGCAAAAATCAACATTCTTCGCGAAGCCGCGGGGCTCGCAAAAAGCGTAAACCGGTTTGCCTCGTAAATGGCACACGAGCGTGCGAACGGGAGACACAGACGCGCGCGCCGGATGAAGGAGCACGCCGGGCACGGAGAGGATGCTCTCTATCTCTCTCTTTCTTTCTCGGTGCTCCTTTGTGTAATTCGCTTTTCTCAGATTTCTGCGGTTTCGGGCCGCGAAAGACAACGATCCGAGAGGTCGTCCTACGAGGAAAGGAAACGTCCCAAGCTAGAAATGATTAGTCGAATCGACGTCGATGAATCAGAATGGTCGATGTCGAATACTGATTGATATTTATTTTGTCATTTTCGATCTCATAATTGTTTTTATGTTAATTGAGCAATTGCAAACATTTCTGTAAGATTTCTATTGTCTTTCGGCTAATTCTACATTGAATATACAGTATGTATGTACATGTACAGCCTTGGCCAAAAATATTAGGCACCTATATTTTTTCCATTTATCTGAAATTTTATTATCTCTATTGGTTACCGGCATTATACATAAGTTTAAAGGCTTCTTGAAACAAAGAATAATTCACAGTAAATGCCATAAATCAATTTTTTAGCTTTTATTGTTAGATAAATAAAAAAAATATAGGTGCCGAATACTTTTAGCCAAGGCTGTATACATATATTGCGGTTTCCGACTTTGCGTCAATTCGATATAGAATTGACCGAAACACAATAGAAATCTTACAGAAATATTCGTAATTGCTCAAAGAACATAAAAATTACGAGGGTGAAAATGATAAAAATGATCAAATATCAGTATTTCACATCGATTGTTCATCGACGCATCGATTCGTCTAATCATTTCTGGCTAGTATCCATTTCTACCAATAAATTAAGGTTAATTTTAATCTCGGTTTAACTCACTCTTTATCTTTTTCTAATTCTTAAATTGGAAAAAGATAAAGAGTAAGTTAAACCGAGATTAAAGTTAATCATACATTGGTAGAAATGGACATAGGTCGGTTTCGTTTAATCTTCGTTTCATGTTGTTGCGCGAAGGATAAACCGTCCCCTACAGCACGAAATATTGCTACAACATTACAGAAATATTATTTTGTAAGATTGAAATATTTCACAAAATATTTCCGAAATCTTGTAACAACATTTCTATGTCCGCATTTAAACAATATTTTGCAATATTTCTACAATGATCCCAATATTTTAAAAAATATTGTATATACATTCTTGAAACGGCAATGCAATTTTCAGATGTCTTAAATATTTCTAAATATTATGCTCATTAATTTCTTTTGTGCAAAAACACAACCATATCTCGCACTAAGTGTATGCATAAACCATGCATAATGACATGCCCGAGCTTCGGTTATATAGACAGCCCCATGATGTAAAAAGAAAGGTGAATCATTCCCGTGGATGCGCAGTAGAGGCCAATCAGATTTTGCCCACACCGCAGTAGAGGCCAATCAGATTTTGCCCACACCGCAGTAGAGGACCAATCAGATTTGGCCAAATGCGAATGGGCCAATCAAATTTTGCCCACAAATTCAATACTCGGCCGCCATTATGTGCAATGTTATACCTTGTATATTTACACCATGGACAGCCCGACAAATTTTACATTCGAGAAACGACACCATCTAGTGGCAGTCCTAGAATATCCGAATACGTAATCAAAATATATTGTATTATTTCTAGAATATTACAATGTATGTGATTGAATTATGATATTGCAGTAATATCTTGCTTTCTTGTGAAATATTTAAATTACAATATTTCTACAATATTCATGCAATATTTGTAATATGTCGCACTATTGAAATATTCCTGCAATCTTTTAGCAATATTTTGTGCTGTAGGGGGTCTTTCATCGCAGCATACGTCGGATTCTTGAAGCCACACGTCAGAATTTTTATTGACTCTGCCGATTCTTGCCGGTACGTCGAAACAGTGAAGGCGGCGGGCGGGGAGCAGATCCCGTTTGAAAAATTTCTTCGCGACCTTGGCGCGAATTCAAGAAACCGTCTCACAGATTTTCAGACGGCCGCTCGGGATTCTTTCAGCAACTCTCAAAAGGATCGTTACTCTATTTATATTCGGAACCGGTTTGTCATTTGCCCCAGTTTGCACCGGTACACTTAATTCACATCCACGACGGATCTAGACTCGATTTTCTCGATCGTACCTTGGTCAGTTTTCCGCGTGCTTAAAAAAGGAGGATCGAAACTTAATTTATATTTTGCATTAATTGCTCGCGGCAATGTAGGCTTAATCACTCGGGACGAGTATTCTTTCTCTCTCTCTCTCTTCTCTTCTTGTACTTCCAGAGAAACGCCATTATAAAAACCCCCGTAAACCGATAATATCCGACGCGGTACCCCGTAGTGTTCGAGCGCGTCCTGTTAGCCCGGTTTTACAAGCCTGATAAGACCGGATAACGCGGGTCCGCGGTGGCGTTTAAGCGTGGCGCGTTAACGCGATCGAACAAAAAAACGGCAGAGCCGCTAAAAAAAAGGAAAGGGAAGAAATAGATGACGAAATGGGAGCTCTCCTAGCCTCGAGACTCTCGCGTCGCGACTCGTGGCAGACGACGAATTTCCGGTTTCGTCGTACGTTGACCCTGCCGCGCTCGAGGGACCGTTCTATGTAGGTTATGTTTGTCTATGCTTTCTCTTCGAGGAGAGAATCCACGTCCGTCGACAAAACCGACCGAACGACCGGCGCGGCGGCTGACGTCACGGAGCCGCGCGCAACATCACGTTAAAAAGAAAAAAAAGGAGGCAGAAGGGAGGAAGAAAAAGAAAGAACGTCGCGGCTGGCCGGCGTCGCCGCTGCGCCTCCTCGACCGCATCGTCATCGTGGAGATCGCTATTTGCACGGCGCATTTAGCGCTCTAAATATGGCTATCCGATTCATGCGTGTTTACGTTGTACGCGATTTTTTTTTTCGCGCTGCGCAGTTAAGAGAAGCAGACGGTATGGCATGGTACGTGCATACGCGTTGTACATAGAGCGCTGAGCGCTAAACGCGACGCTAAACAAAGACGGTAAGAAAGCTCGGGCTTAACGCCGCGTGAAGCGCGCATCCGCGTCTCGCGTTTACCGCTAATCGCGGCCATCCGATCGTCGCGATAAGCGCCGTGTACGTGATCTACGTGCCAAGCGAGTCAACCTTGGAGATCTGACGGTACATTTAATGCTAAACGCGGAATGAATTACCGAGACGCGGGTATCGGGACGGCGACTCTATATCTCCCGCCACGCGGGAACGGAATTTAAAGACTGGCAGTAATGTCGGGGCGACAGTGAATATGCTAAACGCTCTCCGTTATTAAAGAACTGACATAATCGCGAAGTAGCGCACGTCCGTGGCTCTCGACGTGGCCTGGCCTGGCCCGCATAGAATGTGCCGCTTACGCGAAACGCGCGCGCGTCGCCGCGACGCTACGCAACGCTACGCGACGCAACGCGGCGACACGCTCCACCGAGCAGAGTTCGCCAGCCAGTCAGCCAACCAGTCAGCCAGCCGCACGTTTTTTACGTAACGCTACGCGTAACGCTGACGCGCGTGACGTCAGCCCGTTCGGCGTCGCGCCAGCCGACCGCCGACGACGACGGCGAAGGAGGTTGAGGAGAGGGGGCGGGAGAGGGATGGGGGACGGGGGAACGAGCGGCACGGCCACTCGGAATTCTTGCGAAGAAAGCACGCACCGGGCATAGCCGAGCGCGACCGAACGTAGCCGGCGACCGACCGACCGACCGAACCGAGCGTCGTGTTCCTCCGCGCGCCTCCGCGCCTCACTTCACGCCGCGGCATACTTGCGCGAGGCGGCAACGTCGCGAGCGTCTGTTAGGTTCAAGGGTACGGAGCGGAGGTTGGCTTCGTCTCGCCGCCGCCCGTCGCGGCGTCGCGTCGGTGGCAGCGGCGGCGGGTGGCCGCGACCAGCGCATTGGGCCGCTGCGCTGCTTTGCGCGCGAGCGCACGACTCCGCTTCGTCCAACGGGAAACTCCGCGAAAGATGCGCGCGCGCGACGTCGCGTCCGGCGCGGCGCTTCGCGAAATGCATGCGTGTTCTTTGTAGTCGGGCGATTCCGACGAACGAGCAAAATCGATGGTATGGGTGAATGAAGGATCCCAAGGAGAACAGAAAAGTCAAAATAATGTAAATTTGACGTCATATTGACCAAATTTATGTCATTTTTTGGTCTTGATCTTAGATGACTTAAAAATGACTTTATATTGACTCCTTTTTTACTATGCCTTTTTGATTTTTACCCAAGGAGAACAGAAAAGTCAAAATAATTTGACATTATATTGAACAAATTTAAGTCATTTTTAAGTCATCTGGGATCGAGATTTCAATCATGACCAAAAAATGACATAATTTAGTCAATATGATGTCAAATTGACATTATTTTGACTTTTTTGTTCTCCTTGGGTAGATCGAGGTTTCAATCATGACCAAAAAATGACATAAATTTGGTCAATATGATGTCAAATTGACATTATTTTGACTTTTCTGTTCTCCTTGGGTAGATCGAGGTTTCAATCATGACTAAAAAATGACATAAATTTGGTCAATATGATGTCAAATTGACCTTTTTTGTTTCCCTTGAGGAGATCGCATGGCGCTCGACAGTACGATTGTTCTTTATGAGCCAATCGAGTTCGGATCTTTTAAATTTTTAGTATCTATCTAGTATTTTCACGTTTCTGAAATATCACGTCTCGTCGAAGAGGATTTAAAGACTTCTCGAATATTCTTAAGAACCGACAATGAGTTATACAAGCTTTATCTTTCTTTATCTATGTAACGTGATATCTCTCAATTGTTTTTTATCAATTGAGAGATATTGATTGTTTGAATTATATCGAGCTATCGAATCTCTCGACTTAACACCTGACGTTACATGTCATGGTAAGCGATCGCAGCAACGTAAATAAAAAAAGGGTGATTCAAAATGGTAACTTTCAGGCACGTGCATTTTCAGACACAGATACGCGTTGCCGCGTTTCCGTGTGTCGTACGAATGCAGACGAGACAATACACGTTTCGTTGTGGTTAAAGGGGCATCCGGTCTTTTAATTGGATTCCCTGAATTTTCAAGCGTCGAGAATATTACGCCGCACACGTCCGGCAGATTCACGAAGGATCTGTTGAAGACAAAGCACGCTCAATATTTGATGTACGATCAGATTGTGGTCAATTATGATGACAATATGAAACGATAATTCAATCAAACTGAAAGATTTATTAATTGAAATAAAAAAATGCAACTTTATACTTATCGTAGAGTATTTATTGTTTCATCTGGCTTGCGTCGAAGAGAAATAAAGAAAAATTTTTCTTTGAATTCAAAATATTATTTTAAACACAAGTTTCAATTGAATAACATAAGGTTAATTGATTATTAAATTAAAGTATTTTCATAGAGATTGAAATCGGAGATTTTTTTCGTTCAATTTTCCGTCAATTTTTCAGCTTTTAAAAACACATAAAATATATGTGTGCTAAAAATTTCCAAATATTCTATAAGCTTTGTGAAATTAATTTTAGGAATTTATGATTTTACAAATTCAATTTTCTCTATTTTCGATATTTTATATTCTTCATTTAAGCATTAGAAATTATTAATTACGCGAATGCTTCAATAATGAAGTCTTCGATGAATTTTAATGATTTATTACCTAATCGATATACGCCAACCATTCGATAGTGCATATTATTAATTAACCATGTCGAGAGAAATGTAAATAAGATATTTATCGATGCTAACAAAAAAAAAATAGTCTCGGACGCGTGTGTAAAAGAGAAGGATTGATAAGATATCTCTTTATCAGGATAGTAGCGGTAACGTACGAGGCAAAGATGCAAAAATTCTCAGGCGCCCTAGAAAAATTGAGCCCTTTGTCCGCGATTCATATTATGCATTGCGCATTCATTGGATAACATCTGCTTAAATAGTACAATGGTCTTACGAGGCGCGTACCGTTGAATCCCTTTTTATTGCGTCTCAAAGAGCCACGCCGGTCCCCGAAAACGGTCGCCCCTTCGAAATCTTTAAGACGGGCTCCGACATCTGTCCTCCTCGGCCGGCCAAAGTAGGGAAAGGGAGTTTGCACGTGTCTCTCTTTCCCTCTCTCCCCCTTCCTCCCTCCCTCCCTCCCTTTTCCCCCTCGAGGAAGCCGAAAGCGTGGCTCATTGTGTAAAGCGTGGCCCGCGCGAAACGGGAAGTGGCAACCACCATCTGCTTTGCGTCACGCGTGATTTGTGGGTCGAAATATTTTTGGAGGTTCCACGAGGAGATTCGTCATCATTGCAGCCGTGCCGGATCGCCCTTTAAAAAGGTGCGACATCGCCATCTAAACGCGATGCGACGTAGAAAAGGGAAGCGTTACGTCAGAGTTAAATCAAAATGCTCGGAGATCGCGATTATTAATCTCGATAGAATATAATTGCCATACGCAATGCGTAATGCACCAATCACGTATCTTTAGGCCCGATTTAGACAAAATTCGGAACCGTACGAGCATCCACGGTGTATCAACTGCCGACTAAGAGTGAAAAACGTCTGCCTCTTTAGCTCAGTGGCAGAGCACTGGTCTCGTAAACCAGGGGTCGTGAGTTCAAACCTCACAGGAGGCAAATTATTTTTGTTGGATATCCATATCATTTTTATGTGATATTTCACGCTGTTGTAAGATGGTACATGTTTCCTATTTATTTCTTATTTTTGCCTTGACAAATTATTGACTTTTGTAAGCGGCTTTTAATAGACAGTACGTACGGAATAATCGGACAGGCAAATCTTTAAGAACATATTAATATTAGATTCCAATAATTTTCTATGTTTAATCTTATTGCAGACTGAATGAAAGGACGACAATTAATTTGCCCTCATATTAACGATTTAATGAAGAAGCTGTTAATAGATCAATAGCCATTCTGTTTCGACGAAGAATGTATCTTCGTTAAAGTGTAAAGGGTGAGAAGAATGGCGCCGGGTAGCGAACGGAGTCGGCTGAGTCCGCGATAAAGGAGCGACTTAAGGGTGTCCCGAGTGCGAAGGACGAGATAGACTCCGGCAATTAAAACGAATCGCGTGAGCCGAAGAACCCGGGAGGCAAGGGAGGCGGCGAATCGGCATTCGGTTCGCATTCGCGGTCTCGGACACGAATGCGACCCACGTATAGCCGAGGGGGGGCACCCGGTCCGGTTCTCGATATTCAGGAGTGTTACCCCGAGCAGCATGCCGTGCCGTTTCCGTAAAACGTTCGCGAAGCGAAAAAACCGCGAGAAAGAGAAAGAAAGCGAAAGAGAAAGAGAGAGAGATATATATAGAGAGAAAGAGCGAGAGAAGAGACCGGAGAGGCGCGGATAGGTACACGTAGGGGGTTCGACGGGGGTAACACGAGCGGAATCGTGACGGGGGGATAGGGGGGGAGAAGGGTTGAACGTTCCTGGGAACGTTCGCCTCCTCGGCGTTCCGCCTCCTACCCTCCTACCCCCTTCGCCTTTTCCGTTTTCACAGCGCCCGCTGCTGCCCGCCGCGACGCCGAGAGCGGAATACTAATTTTTATGTCGGAGACACGAAGAAACGCGCGCGCGATCGATCCGCCGGTGCTACCGCCACCGACGCTTTCGCCGAGGGTTGCGTAGCGTACGGCGCATCGGGGGTGCATGACCGAGTGCTACGTCGGTTAGGGGTTAACAGCGCGCTGCACAGCGCAGCTCTGTCTCTCTCTCTCTCTCTCTTTCTCCTCCCCCCTCTCTCTCTCTTTGTCTGTCTCCCTCTTTCTTTCGATGACGTGGAATGTCGTTAACCCTTTCGCTCCGCTTCGTGTATCTTATGACACCAGCAACGTGCATTCGCTAGCATATCGGTGCTTCATCGACGAGCGAGAGCGAGCGGCTGTTGAATAAAAAATTCTCCATCGCGCGCGCGCACTGTTCAAGAAAGCTTTCTGCTGGGCACGGGACAATGCACGTAAAATGGATGGTGATACGCAGAAACGAGTTACAAGAGTGAAGGCCTTTACACATAAAATCGCGTAAGGACGTAAAACGTAAGCGTAAGAAAATCGACCAATCCCAATCAAGTATTGTGCTGTCCGTAACCTCAGTAAGGGAAAATACTCGATTGGGATTGGTCGATATTTTACGCTTACGTTTTACGTCCTTACGCGATTTTATGTGTGAAGACCTTTACCCGTCGAGTTGCACGAGCAAAAATTAATAAACTGAATTTTCAAATTAATTATCATCCAATTACCTATCGTGTTACGCAGAAAAAATCTTATCGATCAACAAGAAATTTTATGTCACGAGTATAATTATTGCATATACTTCTACTCTGTTTCTGTTATTTTTTAAATATGTTATTAAAAATATTTGTGTGATTTAATAACCGATCTAGTTTAGCATATTAAAATTCATAACACATGAATTCACGTCTCATGTTTTCCTAGCTAATAACGCACCATGACTTCATACATGAAAGTAAATTTAAATCAAAGTAACGTACACTGAAAAAAAAATTCTTGGTAAACTTGTGAGATGCATTTAGTAATACTTTTTTTGAAGTATTTGATTATTATTACCGATTATAATAATAATAACAAAACATTTTGTATAATAATTATAAACATTTGTAATAATTATAAAA